>CM042571.1:15057500-15312500 GCA_023630585.1 Cranoglanis bouderius | reverse complement strand
CACTGTATAATCTAATACAACAACAAACATTCCTGTGTCCTAGCAACTCCTAACATGAAACAACAGCGCATCACAGTGTGTGTTGCCTCTCATTTCAGTGTACACATCCACACATTCTTGCACACATTTTTTTAATGGAGTGTTTTTAATGGACTTGTTAAGAGAATGTGGAGGCACCACTTTCTTTGGAAGAAAACCATTCTATTTTAAATTAATTACTAGCACTTAACACAAAGATGGGGACCACAACCCCAGTCTGCCAAACCAGATGTACTGTCCCCGACCTCCACGCAATGTTAAAAAGGCGGGTCAGCCAGGAGATCCCAAAAACAACTAATCAGGCTTGAAAGGCCTCCTTCTTCAACCTGACAGCTTCCTTTACCCCTGGTGTCCATCAACAGGTTCGGGGACTATCGCCATGACAGGCACCGACAACCTTACAGCCACAGCTCCGTTCAGCCACCTCAGAATGGAGGTCTGGAACATTGCCCATTCCGGTTCAATGTCTCCAGCCTCCCTCGGAATGCAGGAGAAGCTCTGCTGTAGGTGATTGTTGAAGATCTCCCGGACAGGGGCCTCTGCCAAATGCTCCCAGCAATCCCTCACTACATGCTTGGGCTTACCAGTTCTGTCTGGTATCTTCCTCCGCTGTCGGATCTAACTAACCACCAGGTGGTGATCAGTTGACTGCTTAACTCCTCTCTTTACCAGAGTTTCCAGAACCTACGGTCACAAGTCCAATGAAACAACCACATAGTCGATCATCGAACTGCAGCCTAGGGTGCTCTGATACCAAGTATACTTATGAACACCCTTATGTTCGAACTTGGTATTCGTTATGGATAAACCGTGATTAGCGCAGAAATCCAATAACAGAACACCACTCTGGTTCAGATCATGTGGGCAGGTTTCACTGTCGTTACCCACGTGAGCGTTAAACTCCCCCAGCAAGTCTTCTGAGGGGACACCTTCCAGCACCCCACCCAAGGACTGCAAGGATGCTGAATACTCTGATGAACTGATGTTTGGTGCATAAGCACAAGCAATATTTATATTACAATATTTAAAATTGTACCTATAAAGCACTTGGGGCAGCTGTGGCTCAGGTGGTAGAGCGGGTTGTCCAATAATCGTAGGGTTGGCGGCTCGATTCCCGGCCCACATGCCGAAGTGTCCTTGGGCAAGACACTGAATCCCAATTTGCTCCCGATGGCAGGCTAGTGCCGTGAGGGTGAATGGGTGAATGAGAAACAGTGTAAAGCACTTTGTAGAACTGCTAAGGTCACTAAGTGCAGACCATTTATATGTAATATTTATATTTACATTTGAAACTTAAGTTTCACACTGAAACTTAAAACTACTATTTGTCATAGAATGGCTTGAGAGAGTAAAGAGAATGAATCTTTTTACATTTGGTGCCCTATATGTATGTGTTGTGATTAAATGTTGTAATGAAAAAGTTTTATACTATATAATAATTCACAGTATAAAACTGCTGTTCTGAATATATAGTAGGCAGACGCAAAAGCTCAAGTATGAAGATACTGTATGCATCAGTGACACAAGTTCAAGTGAAACAAATTACAAAAAAAAGGGCTTCCTTTGAGTTGATGGGTTTTCCTTATAATCCAGAGCTTTGCTGACTGGATGAACTCATGCTGCAAATCGGTTCCAGTGCCCTGTAATATATTATTTAAAAGCAAATCACGAGAGTAGTGCAGTAATTACACACATCTAAAGAAGTAAATCTAGATTTATTAGGCAAATGTTTTACAATACAATCAAAAGAACACCTCCTTCAGGCTAGAAGTGTAGCACACAGGTTATTATATGAGCTCAGGATCTGGGTCAATATTGAGTTATGTGAGGTGTTAATATTCAGACTGATATGAATGTGAAATCTATCAAATCAGGACTTCTTAATTGCATTGCAGTCCCAGGCAACCCTTTAATAAACACGCTAAAGTAGAAGTAGATGTCTATGGAGTGACAGTATGTGCCTCAAAAGGGAAGCTAGTCATGCAGTAATGACAGGATACTGAAATTTTTTTTGACACTGCATGCCTTTTATTAAAAACAACAGCTAGGTCTTTTTGTGTGTGTGTGTGTGTGTGTGTGTGTGTGTGTGTGTGTGTGTGTGTGTGTGTGTGTGTGTGTGTGTGTGTGTGTGTGTGCCTGTAAACATGAAGTGCTTCATCAGGAGATGGTCGACAGTCGTGATAATGGAGCTCAAGAACACTAATGATCACAGAGTCTGGTTTTATCTCACTGCACGCAATAATGCATTTCACACACACACACACACACACACACACACACACACACACACACACACACACACACACACACACACACACACACAGAGGTTTTGGCGGTTCTGTGTCTGTGTTATTGCAAGAAACCCTTAACTTCAGCGCCCAAATCTGTGAGAATGTGAAAAGTTTTTGACTCCACACTGTCAGAATTCTCCACATTTTCCTCTTATTATAGGATCTTCAGGAGCTGGCAGAAGAGCATGACGAGGCATGACAAAGCTAGTGAGGAGGAGAGGAAGGAATGAGGAAAATTGAGGAAATGAGAAGTAAGAGAGACAAATGAAAGGGGGGGAAAAATCTTCTCACCTGAGCTGAGAGACACTCCAGAGTGTCATGAAGAAAGATGAGGAGCAGTGTGACGGCGATGCAGATGGCACTCAGCCGTGGCCGAACACATATACGGCCAACTGAGAAGTCATCTATTTTCAGTCTTGTATTATTAAAATGTATTATTAAAATTTTTCCTAAGAGTATCCTTGTAGGGTATTTCCTTTCACTTCTGCAGTATGTGCACACCTCACCGCTAACTTTCATTCCAGTATCTGAAATAAAGCCTTTTGGGTCTTAGATTAACTTTAATAGAATCTGCTTTTTGCAGCTATTCATACGGGCGGGGCTCAAGATCAAAACCGTCACAGATTCCTGTTATTATTAGTACACTTGGTCCCCAGAAAGAGCTAAATACATCGACACGCACTAAATAATTTAGAGTATCTTTCTCCTTTAAGCAGAATTCTAACTCATTCTCATTCTCTCTCTCTCTCTCTCTCTCTCTCTCTCTCTCTCTCTCTGTGGCCTCTCTTGCTCTCTGCTGAGAGCTTCCAGTCTATTTACCATCACACACAACCACGCCATTTTCACCCTCTTCTCTCAACAGTTTAGTGTGACTTCAAATCAACGAGTGACTGATACTCATTTAAATGTCTTCATCATCATCAAAAATTCATCGAAATTCTAAACATAGCCTAAATCAGCCTCATATATAAATGCGCACCCTGTCGGTTTTGTCTGTCAGTCTGCTTATATGTGCACGAGTGTGTATGAAGTGTGTGAAAGTAACATAACCCCAGCCACTTTCCTTTTCACCTGCAGATACACTCGACTGCCTTCCTGCCCAGGAGAATTCTGATTATTTGAGGTCGAGTCCGCAAACCACGAAGAGAGACTTTCAGCACGAAGCAGGATTTCCAGGTGAGAAAAGGCTGGAAGGGAAACAGGGAAAATATTGAAGGGGTGGATGTGGTGGGGATGGTGGGGGTGGTGGGGATGATGGGGGTGGTGGGGATGATGGGGGTGGTGGGGATGATGGGGGTGGTGGGGATGATGGGAATGATGGGGATGGTGGGGGTGGTCGATGGTTGGGGTGGTGGAGATGCTGGTGGTGGTGGTGGAGTTTTATATATCAGTTATACAACCATCTAATTTGAAAGTGCAATCTGGCCCTCTAATGTCAAATCCATTTTGACAAGGTCATTATAAATGAGTATAAATGCTGCGTTTCAATCGGTGCGCTCTGGGGACTGTGTGTGTTACACTAGCATGTAGTTCATCTGACTAATATCCTGTTTTGAGTGCTATTCCCGACGGCATTCCGTGCTCGGCTGCTCCGGAATCAATCAGCAGTTTTCACCCAGACACACACACACACACACACACACACACACACATACACACACACAAAGACACACAAACACAAATAAAAGATACTGATGTTGGCTCATTTAGTGACACCACATGGATTTTCCTGTATTTCTGTAGTTTTCAGCCTTATTTACGTTTTGGTTTCTTTGAATTATTCTGGAGAGTCGGCATTAGGCTACACCATGTCCCTATGTTTTGCTTTCATCAAGGACAAGTAGAGCTTTCCTAATATTGGACCGACTATCAGATGGTGGAACTTTGAGACTGATTCCTATCCATGTGGGGACATTTGGTACGTCGAAGAGATACACTCACATGACTAACCGAAATAGACTAGCAGACAGACGCAGATGAGAGCGAGAGAGAGAGAGAGAGAGAAAGAGAGATGTCCTGTCAGTGAAGAGTATGGGGGATATTTTTTTTTTCTTTTTGAGTGTGTGTCTATGGGCGTGGTCCTCCAAAGGCAGATGAAGAACAGGCAGATGGATGACGCTCTCCATGATAAGCTTCAGTTTTCCCTGCTGTAGCAGAGATATAGAAAGCACAGATTTGTCACCCTACCTTTCTCCCTCTTTTTTTCCGCCTCTCAGTCATCTCCGTCTCTTTCCTGCACGGCCTATGAGAATGCGAGTGTCTCCCTGAGGCAGGATCCAGATGCACTGCAGTTTACAACCATCTATAATTCATCTCTACAGTAAAGCCTAAAACAAGTCTACCGAGATCATAGCACACGTTTTGTGTTCCAGTTGATTTTTTTTTTTTTCCCGTAGCGCCATAAGAAGAATTATAATTTATAATTCAGTCGGAATAACTAGACGGCAGAAGAGCTTTGCCGGTTATGTTGCATATGACCCATGGCAGAATGAAAAAGGAGGCTAAAAAAAAAAAAAAAAGAGAAGAAAGTGTAAATTAAGCTTTATAGATTCTCATACAACCTTCTAATCCCTCAACAGCAGATGCCGAGTTAAAGGTCAGCCTCTCCTCCCTACAGCGCAGAAAACTCAACACCATGTTTAATAAAACATGAGACTAGTAACACAGATGTCCTTAAGATATTTTCTGTTCTGGCATATGCATGGTTACAGCGGTCAGGACCAAAAGCACGACTTTCTCGTGTGTGATTCTAACAACCCCAGGCAACATCACGCACACAATCACCTGTAATAACCCTTTTTATTCACTATCCATCTGCTTGTATCAATGGTGCTTTCTGTACTATTGCTCAGAGTTCACAGGTTTCAGCAGATCAGGTCACGACATTGAACAGAAAGGCTTAATTCAACTCATCAGCAACTCGGCGTTACTCTTATGAAACCGTTATGGAACTTTCTATACATTGAATATGAACATTCTGGCACAAGCATAGGTCAACTTTCACTCGAATGCTCGTGTATGAGACATTCCTTACCAAAGTAATTTAACCACACCCACCTCTAGCATTAAGGTATTTGAATAAGAATGATATATAATAAATCATTTTACATCTTTTTTTTTTTTTTTTTTTAAACATATTGAGAATAAAGTTCATGCATAAAGTTTGTGCTTTTCACGGCATGTGATTAGACTTACCAAGCTTCTCCTCTCTGCAAACACAATCAGGCCTTCAAGTCACGTCTTAACACGGTACGTTAATGCCAGTATTTTCAAGTTTTTAGGCTGTAAATTCTTTAGGCTGTTGAGAATAAGAGTCTTTTTGAGTTTTGAAAAATATCTGCATTACTGTACTGCATTACCACATGACTCGCAAGCCTGATTATTATATATATATGTGTGTGTGTGTGTGTGTGTGTGTGTGTGTGTGTGTGTGTGTGTGTGTGTGTGTGTGTACAGAAGCTGTTCAAACGGCATAGTGGTAGAGGTGGGCTCGATTTTAAAAATATGTTTAAAGTGTAAGATTGATACACTGCTCTGTAACGTATGCTTGTGGCAGAATGCTGGGTAACACTTTACAGTAACAGTACATCAATAATCATTCACTAAGACCTGAATTAAAACTCACTTAAATATGACCTAATGATGAGTTAAGGCATGTACTAATCGGGAACTAATGAAGAGCTAACCTTAACTACATCTTAGTACGTGTGTGTTAGTTAATGCATTAATTAGCACGTATGCAGCCGCGTACACAAACATCATTGGAATGGCGTTGAGATGAAATTATTGGTGTTTATTATTGGTGCGTCTTTCAACGTTCGATAAGGAGGATCAGTGTAAATGATGAAAGTAATCCAGCTGGCAAATTATATAAACAATTTGAAATTACGCACGTTTAATTCGTGTTCTTTCTTATAGAGCATGTTTGATTTAGTTTACGCCTACATGTGAATTGATACACTAACATACGTAAGGTGGTCGTTATTCACGCGTGAATTCATAAGGTTAACTCTTCGTTAGTCCGTGATTAGTACATGCATTAACTCTTCGTTAGTTCGTGATTAGTACATGCATTAACTCTTCATTAGTCCGTGATTAGTACATGCGTTAACTCTTCATTAGTCCGTGATTAGTACATGCGTTAACTCTTCATTAGTCCGTGATTAGTACATGCATTAACTCTTCATTAGTCCGTGATTAGTACATGCGTTAACTCTTCATTAGTTCATATTTAAGTAACTATTCATTCAGGCGCATGATTATTCCTGTACTGTTATTGTAACGTGTTACCGAACGTTGATATTTAACGTATAGAAGTCGCTGCAGATAAGTTAATGTTGTGTAAAGTTATTTCACATACAGTACACACTCACTGAAAGACAAATAGGTAACACTGTTCAAACCGGCTCCTTAGTTCAAACCACACAAACGAGCCAGTACTTCATACCATTCTGTAGATTTTTACTTACGAGCATTTGTGGTGCTGTTGTTTTTAGATTTGCTCTTATTTGGTTACAGATTTTACTGATCAGTCAGGTTTTCATTGCCAACGGTTCACCTTAAAGATGAATAAATTCCAAAGCATTAATTCCGTACGCTTTCGAGACACATTCCTGAAAGGGGTGGCCAGCAGGAACAATCCACACCCTGCATCTAGTTTATAGCATTTTTGTGGATATTCATTATAATGTGCTCTGTAGTCTTTCCTGTCAGAAGTGATAAACATCCTTCTGGGATATACTGCCTTAAACGAGGATGAAACTATAACCAGCACTACAGCCAATAAAATGTCAGTGTGAGAAATGAGAGAAAGTAAAAGCCGTTCCTCAGAGGTGGGATGACAGCGGGAGTACACGGGCTCGAGGTTGGGGCAGTGGGGAGTAGAGTCTACAAGGGAGGGATATTAATGTTTACTGTCACATCACATTCAAGGATAATTCAGTTCGCTCTCAAATTCTGGGCACTGGCCACCCAGCTTCTGGAAAAAAATTTTTTTTGACAGCTGAACATTACTAAGGAGAGAAATTGTCCCTTACCATGATGGGACACATCCACTAAAAAAGGCACACGGATTTGTCGTCCAAATATAGCCAAATAATTTGTCGTACACGAAATCATACACAAACATATTTTAGCAGAATGCACAGTTATCAAATGTGACATTATAATTAAGCACTATCGCACTAGCATGAATGCACTTACATAGTATACCATAACCGTATACATAACTGACATTTCAGACACAGTAAAAAAAAAAGTTTATTTTTGCTCTGTGAACGGAAATGGATCCTGAAGAAGCCGCACTCACCGATAGCCTATCGGATAGCTGGCTAGCTAGCTCGCTGTGATTCCTGTTAAAGGCGCATCCGGTGAAACTGGCATCCCTTCTTCCTTTTCATCTTCATCTGATGAGCTTTCATATTTTCAGTCAGAAGTTATATTAATGAAAAATGTATCATTTGTCGTGTCCGCTGATGATGTCACTAACTCTCTCTCTCTCTCTCTCTCTCTCTCTCTCATACACACTCTCACATACATTTTTACCCACTCTACTTTTCACTGCAGAGCAATAATTATGCATTCACTGCAGCTGCTTGAGATGCCGCTAATCACATTAGCAATCTTATGGCTACAGGATTTAGGGAGAAATGTAGCAACTTTACTAATGAACCTGAAGGCCTTAAGGAACACAGAGGAAAGGGGATGTGCACTGGTGCACTACTCTGCCTCATCTATTCTCTCTCTCTCTCTCTCTCTCTCTCTCTCTCTCACGCACACACTGTTGACTCTGATTTTCCTTCATTAAATCTGTGCAATGCTGACCAGCCTAAATGCGTCTGAACACAAGCCATCTGCAAACTCAAGGGTTCATGGCATATTTTAATTCATTGCTGGTACAAGTAAAAAAAATAATAAATTAATTAAAAACTCAGTAGATGACCAACCCTAACCCCGACACTAATCCCCAGCCCACTTTTGGGGGAAAAAACAAAACAAAAAACTATCAAGATCAGATCCACTGGAGCGTACACTGGACATGAGTTTAAAAAGTATTGAATACTAGGACTTTTTCCCCCCCGTGAAATAATTTTCCCTCACCACCATCTTAACTGGGAAAGTGGTCACAAATATTTTCCCCGCTCCATCGTTCTCGTACGTGCGAAACCTTCTCGACTTTCTCTTGTCTAAACTCGTCACAAATCAACGACTCCTTTAAGAGCCACACCCCGAATTTCCCAAACGCAATGAGTGAGCTATGTTACAAAAGTCTAACATTGTTAACCCCCTGCCTCGAGGAGAAAAAAAAGAAGAAATATAAATAAATAAATAAATAAATAATCGCCCCACCAACACATTCTGTGGCTCATTCATGCTTCTTAAATAACAGGATTATATCCGAATAGCTGTAAATGTGCGCATGATTCGTCTAAAACAACTATAAAGAAGATCAATCAAATCACTTCAGGAGGTCTGAGATGGATTATTGCCAGATGTTACACGAGTGTAAGTGCATTAATCTTCACACGCCACATTTAACCGACCTCACTACAGAAAATGTCGTCTTAGCAAGTGAAAATCTCCTGAATAAAGGAAAATTTATCTGACGTTTCTCATCATGAGATTATTATATAACATGTATAAGACAAGTACGGCTATTTCCAGACATATCGACCAATTTCAAGCTCATTTTATATTATTGGCAGATCATTTCGCTTCTTTCTAGAAATTAGTTCTAAAAATCTGTTAAAGATTTGTTTTAAAACATTGTAAAGAGACATAGTCAAATTAGCCTATAATAAAGACATTTTTACTTGCTAAGATATATTTCTTTGCAGTGCTGCTCCTTTGGGAGCTTGTCACTTACTGTCTGTACTCAGAAATCTCATAAAAAAATGACTTTTTTGGGTAATTGAATTGAGGCAGCTGGGTGGTTTATCACTTAATGTTCTAGGAGTGCAACATCTGCCACATTTGCATTAAAAAAAACTGTTTTTGTGTTAGCATGTAGACTTCCAACACAGAAATCTTTTTTTTGAACTTCATGTGAAGTACATGTGAAGGGATGAAGATTGTCTTGTGCTGGTTTGTGATGTATTTGGGCAGTGGGAGCTCAGTGGTTAAGACGTTGGGTTACTGAGCAGAAGGTTCATGAGTTCAAACCCCAGCACCACCAAGCTGCCACTGTTGGGTCCCTGAGCAAGGCCCTTAACCCTGAACTGCTCAGATGTATAAATGAGATAAATGTAAGTCGCTCTGGATAAGGGTTTCTGCCAAATTCCGTAAATATGATGTAATGTAATATTTACAGTACCTTCTATACTATGAATATCAACAAGTGTATGCTGTATTACATCAAACTTTCACTCGAACACTCTGTAGGTCACGTTCTGAACCAATTCATTTTAACCAACGAAACCACTACCACTACACTGTTTAAGACGAATATACTATATTAAAGAATTTTTACATCTTTGTTAACCACATTAAGCATAGCCCACTGCATAAGGTTTGTGCTTTTCATGATATATGATTGGACTTACCAGGCTCATGAAACTTCTCCTCTTCTTCTCCTGGGTTGTTCATAGATAGCCCCGTCACACTGATGATAAATAGGGTTAATATCATTACCCAACCATGTCTCATGCCAGATTATTTAGAAATCAAGTAACAGTATACACCAGTGAGCCATAACATTAAACCCACTGACAGGTGAAGGGAATAACATTGATTATCCCATTATAATGGCACCTGTCGAGGGGTGGGACATATTAGGCAGCAAGTGAACAGTCAGTTCTCGAATTTGATGTGTTGGAAGCAGGAAAAAATGGGCAAGCATAAGGATCTGAACAACTCTGACAAGGGCCAAATTGTGATGACTAGACGACTGGGTCAGAGCATCTCCAAAACGACAGGTCTTGTGGGGTGTTCCCGGTATGCAGTGGTTAGTACCTGACAACAGTTTTCCAGGGAAGGACAACCAGTGAACCGGTGACAGGGTCATGGGCACGTGGAGTGAAGGCTAGCCTGTCTGGTCTGATCCCACAGAAGAGCTACTGTAGCACAAACTGCTGAAAAAGTTAATGCTGACTCTGATAGAAAGGAGTCAGAACACACAGAGCATCACAGCTCGCTGTGTATGGAGCTGTGTAGCCACAGACCAGTCAGAGAGCCCATGCTGACCCCCTGTACACCACCGAAAGCTCATACAAGGGCACGTGAGCATCAGAACTGGACCATGGAGCAGTGGAAGAAGGTGGCCTGGTCTGATGAATCATGTTTTCTTTTACATCATGTGGATGGCCGGGTGCGTGTGCGTCGCTTACCTGGGGAAGAGACGGGACCAGGATGCACTATGGGAAGAAGGCAAACCGATGGAGGCAGTGTGATGCTCTGGACAATGTTCTGCTGGGAAACCTTGGGTCCTGGCATTCATGTATTTTGACACGTACCACCTACCTAAACATTGCTGCAGACCAAGTACACCCCTTCATGGCAACGGTATTCCCTAATGGGAGCTCAGTGGTTAAGACATTGGGCTACTGATCAGAAGGATGTGAGTTCAAACCCCAGCACTATCAAGCTGCCAAGCTGCCCCTTGAGCAAGGCCCTTAACCCTCAACTGCTCAGATGTAGAAATGAATAAAATGTAAGCCGCTCTGGATAAGGGTGTCTGCCAAATGCCGGAAATGTAATGGCAGTGGCCTCCTTCAGCAGGATAATGCGCCCTGCCACACTGCAAATATTGTTCAGGAATGGTTTGAGGAACATGACAAAGAGTTCAAGGTGTTCACTTGGCCTCCAAATTCCCCAGATCTCAATCCAGTCGAGAATCTGTGGGACGTGCTGAACAAAGAAGTCTGATCCACTGAGGCCCCACCTCGTAGCTTACAGCACTTAAAGGATCTGCTGCTAACGTCAGATACCACAGCACACCTTCAGAGGTCTTGTGGAGTCCACAAGGGAGGCACAAGGGAGACCTACACAATATTAGGCAGGTGGATTTAATGTTATGGCTGATTGGTGTATGTTGTCATTTATCTGAATGAAGCTGTAACAAAAGCTATGATTGCTGATCGTGATCTTATATATGATCCATAGCATAAACTTATTATATTATAATTACCGTAAACCTGACAGATATAATCCTTAGTATCTACCATTCCTCGTGTTTTTAGCATGGGGAACAGAGGAAATAATCAAGTCTGTCAGTAAATCAGCAAGTCTGTCAGTATCCACTGTAAACACGCGCCAGTCTAATATTTACACCAAGATCAATCTGAGCCAATCCAAACAGCCACGCTAAACTCAGCCGAGCAGATTCCTAGGAACACCTACAGTACTGTAGCTGTGATACGATCGATATACTGAGTGGCACTGCATTGTGTTTCACTCAGATGAGTCCATATTCGCTGCAAATTGTTTTGACCTCTATTAAACACATCTTGAAATTCTATGGCGAGTGAGCTCGAGCAATTATGTCCTCCTGACGCATGAATGATTGTTCTGTTCATTTCCACATCCTTTAAAGGAATTGTAGATCATGTAGTGCAGCTCTTGAAAATGAAACTCACCATTTGGGACACGCAGAACGGCAGAAACTGATGTCCTCCAGCCTAAGCTGTATTTAAACAGCTGCTTGTACATTTTAATGTAATCGTGTGTGTGTGTGTGTGTGTGTGTGTGTGTGTGTGTGTGTGTGTGTGTGTGTGTGTGTGTGTGTGTGTGTTCGTAACTAAAGAAGTAAACAGCTCAGTCCACTCCTTTAATGTCATTGAAGCTGATTGCATGAGAGTGTAGGAGTAGTAATGTTTTTAAATTAGACTTGTCTCGTTCCTCTCGCTCTCCTCCCTAGCATAATGTATCTGCTATAAGCATAATTTAAGTGACAGGCCTGATAGCAGCTTTAGATCATGTTCCTACTAGGGGCAAAACCTAAATCATAATATCAGAACCTCCTAGATAATTGCAAATTACATCTAGCCCTTGACATGGCATCTGTTTTCCATTCTCTGTCGCCTAGCAGAATGCGGCACAGGGCAGAAAATTCAGGGAACAATGCAATTCCAGATGTTTTTCCAGAGTCATGACACAACTGTAATATAATTTCACTCTTCACATAGTTCCTGTAACGTTGAGTGTGATTCGACTTTGTTAATGAGTACAATTGTTATGGCATGGATCGGACTTATAGTAGAAAGTCACTTTGTTTCATAAATCCTGACAGCGCAGTCTTTTAAGAATAAGAAATGAAACCTGAGAGACAAACGGCTTCAGGCTAACAAAAAAAATAACTGCATATAAATGTCCATATACTATTCAAAAAGTGATTCCATTATTTGTTCTATTATCTCTGTTATGCTTGTTCTCATGTCAAGCCGCTAGACTGGAAAGATTAATCGCCTTTCTAGCAAATTCTCGCTGCACCTTTGTTAGCACCTTCTAGGAATATAACTTCTATACCTTTTTTGCAATTTTAGTCCAATGAGAGGAGTCTGGTTATGGAAGGGAAGGAAGGAATAAAGGGGGGATGGGATAAATAGGAAGGAAGACAACAGATGAGAAGAGATAGGGTTTTGCAAAGCATTGTATGTCTTTCATACAGGAAGAGGCAGATTCCTAGAAAATTCTATTTACAGTAAATACAGCCGTGGCCAAAAGTTTTGAGAATGACACAAATATTAATTTTCACAAAGTCTACTGCTTCAGTGTTTTTAGATCTTTTTGTCAGATGTAACTGTTACTGAAGTATAATCACAAGCATTTCATAAGTGTCAATGACTTTTATTGACAATTACATGAAGTTTATGCAAAGAGTCAATATTTGCAGTGTTGACCCTTCTTTTTCAAGACCTCTGCAATTCGCCCTGGCATGCTGTCAATCAACTTCTGGGCCACACCCTGACTGATGGCAGACCATTCTTGCATAATCAATGCTTGGAGTTTGTCAGAGTTTGTGGGTTTTTGTTTGTCCACCCGCCTCTTGAGGATTCACCACAAATTCTCAATGGGATTAAGGTCTGGGGAGTTTCCTGGCCATGGACCCAAAATGTCGATGTTTTGTTCCCCGAGCCACTTCGTTATCACTTTTGCCTTGTGGCAAGGTGCCCCATCATGCTGGAAAAGACATTGTTCGTCACCAAACTGTTCTTGGATGGTTGGGAGAATTTGCTCTCTGAGGATGTTTTTGTACCATTCTTTATTCATGGCTGTGTTCTTAGGCAAAATTGTGAGTGAGCCCACTCCCTTGGCTGAGAAGCAACCCCACACATGAGTGGTCTCAGGATGCTTTACTGTTGGCATGACACAGGACTGATGGTAGCGCTCACCTTTTCTTCTCCGGACAAGCTTTTTTCCAGATGCCCCAAACAATCGGAAAGGGGATTCATCAGAGAAAATGACATTACCCCAGTCCTCAGCAGTCCAATCCCTGTACTTTTTGCAGAATAGCAGTCTGTCCCTGATGTTTTTCCTGGAGAGAAGTGGCTTCTTTGCTGCCCTTCTTGACACCAGGCCATCCTCCAAAAGTCTTCGCCTTACTGTGTGTGCAGACGCACTCACACCTGCCTGCTGCCATTCCTGAGCAAGCTCTGCACTGGTGGTGCCCCGATCCAGCTGAATCAACTTTAGGAGACGGTCCTGGCGCTTGCTGGACTTTTCCCTGAAGCTTTCTTCACAACAGTTAAACCTCTCTCCTTGAAGGTCTTGATGATCCGATAAATGGTTGATTTAGGTGCAATCTTACTAGCAGCAATATCCTTGCCTGTGAATCCCTTTTTGTGCAAAGCAATGATGGCTGCACGTGTTTCCTTGCAGGTAACCATAGTTAACAGAGGAAGAACAATAATTTCAAGCACCACCCTCCTTTTAAAGCTTCCAGTCTGTTATTCTAACTCAATCAGCATGACAGAGTGATCTCCAGCCTTGTCCTCGTTAACACTCTCACCTGTGTTAACGAGAGAATCACTGACATGATGTCAGCTGGTCCTTTTGTGGAAGGGCTGAAATGCAGTGGACATGTTTTTTTGGGATTAAGTTCATTTTCATGGCAAAGAGGGACTTTGAAATTAATTGCAATTCATCTGATCACTCTTCATAACATTCTGGAGTATATGCAAATTGCCATCATAAAAACTGAGGCAGCAGACTTTGTAAAAAGTTAATATTTGTGTCATTCTCAAAACTTTTGGCCACGGCTGTAAACAAATGGAGATAAACACGTGTGATCTATGAGAAAAGGTTTTACAAAGCTCCCCAAAACAAACCGAAATGAAGTAGTATGTAGTCACTGCACCCAGGGTCAGGTGAGGGCTGTGTGTTTCCCTGACGCACTGTTTGCCAGCTGTGAGGTGCTTTTACCTGGCTTCCAAATACAGGCTGGAGTGATGCCCACTCCGAATGCCCTCCATCTCTGTAAGCTAAAGTCCCCAGTGCCTGTTTATCAGCCATTGCACAGCATCGTGGAGCGCCACAGCAGCGTGACATGGGTCGATTAATCCAGCTCCAACTCCATCACTGCCAGCTCACAGCCATATCCCAAAGCACACTAATATATATGATAATAATCATAATACCACACCACAGCCAGATGCAGTAATGTCATTTCCTCTCTCCGACCAAGCAATATTTCCTCCCTGATTCTGTCAGCCAGCGATTTCTAAGCGTGCGCCGTGTCCCGCTGCCTCGTGAGCTTTCAGGCTCTTTAATGCTATTTGCACATTACACACATGCTCCTAATATCGGCCGTACTCAACATTAGAAATTAACCCACAGTTCTTCTCACGCCTTGTTTGATCACGCAAAACACCAACTGTGTTGTGCGGTGTTTGCCTCGGCGGCCCTCGTGTGCTTTACCGCGTTAGTGGCCCAGTGACCAGTTTTTCATTCAGCACATTTTTCCTCTCCATTTAATGACGTCCCCACTGAACCCAAACAACCCTGTTCTGAAATATTAATGGCTACCTGCTAGGAGCTCTAGCAGCCCTGAGCAAATAGAGCATGCTGGGAAAAACAGGCTGTAGTTATGTGTCAGTGAAAGAAACAAGCAACAAACAAACCTGACTGGCTTTCTGTTTAACTTCACAGCAATCCCCAAAGCTGTGTTGAGCCCTGTTACCGGCAAAAACAAGAGGAATATGGGGTGGAGAGGGAAAAATGAAATAATACACCGGGGCCATTCCATGCAACACTCCTCTCTATTTACTGTTAGTTGGATTGTTTTATTGCATCAGTTGAGAATCAAATGAGTGGAAAATGTTTAGGTGGTTTCTAATCCTACTTTCTGGTCCAGATGTACTTAAAATTTTACTTGTATGAGTAAACATTTAACATTTTCATATCATCTCATACACCAAGGGTTCCCAAACTTTTTAGGCAAATGACCCCGTATGAACGTTATAAAGTTCCGGGGAATGACCCCAATCCTTGACCACTCGTTTATAATATAGGTCTACTGTAATATTTGAATATTTGAACATTTTATTATCCTAATAACATATGTAGGTATAACATGAGTGACTAAAAACCAAAGGAATATTAGGAACGGGTAGCAGAGGAGTTTGATTTATACTTGACGCACGGCTTTAGGTGCATGCGCAGAAGCAGTGGCAACGTGATTTCAAAATATTAACACACAAAATCCATCTTCGATATTTCTAATATTAATTTGCAGAATTAATGAGTGAAACAAAAAGAGTTTCTCTTGCAACCCCGTTTGTAAATCATGCAACTTCTACTTTGGGAAGCCCTGCCATTTACCCAAATTGTGCAACAACCTCACAGAAATGAATCTGGGGCAAATAAATTATTTATCCCGTTTTAAATCAGCTTCAGTCTGCTCCTGGTGTAAGAGAAAGAGAGAAACAAAAGCAATACTGAGACGTTTGTGAGTGGTGGATGGGAGAGCTGCCTGTCTGGCAGTCAGTGGTGTGTGATTGACAGCCCTCAGCACATGATGCTCACACACTGATGCTCTTAGTGCTCTTAAGCAGCTCTGATGGTTCTAGTGGCTGCACAAAGCCAAGCAAGTCTCAGAGAGAGAGACAGAGAGCACATCCCTCATTAAACTACTCAGCAGGAGATGAGGATGTACACAAACAAACAAATCAAACACACTAAACCCAGCGTCAAGAGCGTTTAAACTGCCATTAAAACCTTATTATGCAACTCGAATGAAGCACTTGCTGTATTTTTTCACAAAGTTTAAAGCTAGTAGATGTAAGATTTCGAAACTTTGCTGGTTATCTGCTTAATCTGGTTGTAACACGATTGTCACAGTTTTTGGTCCCAGTACATGTGCATCTCAATAAATTAGAATGTCGTGGAAAAGTTCATTTATTTCAGTAATTCAACTCAAATTGTGAAACTCGTGTATTAAATAAATTCAATGCACACAGACTGAAGTAGTTTAAGTCTTTGGTTCTTTTAATTGTGATGATTTTGGCTCACATTTAACAAAAACCCACCAATTCACTATCTCAACAAATTAGAATATGGTGACATGCCAATCAGCTAATCAACTCAAAACACCTGCAAAGGTTTCCTGAGCCTTCAAAATGGTCTCTCAGTTTGGTTCACAAACATTCATTGCCAAAGAAGCTGGCTGTTCACAGAGTGCTGTATCCAAGCATGTTAACAGAAAGTTGAGTGGAAGGAAAAAGTGTGGAAGAAAAAGATGCACAACCAACCGAGAGAACCGCAGCCTTATGAGGATTGTCAAGCAAAATCGATTCAAGAATTTGAGTGAACTTCACAAGGAATGGACCGAGGCTGGGGTCAAGGCATCAAGAGCCACCACACACAGACGTGTCAAGGAATTTGGCTACAGTTGTCGTATTCCTCTTGTTAAGCCACTCCTGAACCACAGACAACATCAGAGGCGTCTTACCTGGGCTAAGGAGAAGAAGAACTGGACTGTTGCCCAGTGGTCCAATATCCTCTTTTCAGATGGGAGCAAGTTTTGTATTTCATTTGGAAACCAAGGTCCTAGAGTCTGGAGGAAGGGTGGAGAAGCTCATAGCCCAAGTTGCTTGAAGTCCAGTGTTCAGTTTCCACAGTCTGTGATGATTTGGGGTGCAATGTCATCTGCTGGTGTTGGTCCATTGTGTTTTTTGAAAACCAAAGTCACTGCATCCATTTACCAAGAAATTTTGGAGCACTTCATGCTTCCTTCAGCTGACCAGCATTTTGAAGATGCTGAAATATTATACTTGATCATTTATTTATTGAGGAAAACGATCTAATATTACATCTCTGTGAGGGCAAAAGCATGTGAACCTTAGCTTTCAGTATCTGGTGTGACCCCCTTGTGCAACAATAACTGCAGCTAAATGTTAGGGGTAACTGTTGATCAGTCCTGCACATCGGCTTGGAGGAGTTTTAGCCCGTTCCTCAGTACAGAACAGCTTCAACTCTGGGATGTTGGTGGGTTTCCTCACATGAACTGCTCGCTTCAGGTCCTTCCACAACATTTCTATTGGATTAAGGTCAGGACTTTGACTTGGCCATTCCAAAACATTAACTTTATTCTTCTTTAACCGTTCTTTAGTAGAACGACTTGTGTGTTCAGGGTCGTTGTCTCGCTGCATGACCCACTTTCTCTTCAGATTCAGATCACGGACAGATGTTCTGACATTTTCCTTTAGAATTCACTGGTATAATTCAGAATTCATTGTTCCATCAATGATGGCAAGTCATCCTGGTTCAAATGCAGCAAAACAGGTCCAAACCATGATACTACCACCACCATGTTTCTCAGATGGGATCAGGTTCTTATGCTGGAATGCAGAGTTTTCCTTTCTCCAAACATAAGGCATATCATTTAAACCAAAAAGTTCTATTTTGGTCTCATCTGTCCACAAAACCTTTTTCCAATAGCCTTCTGGCTTGTCCATGTGATCTTTAGCAAACTGCAGACGGGCAGCAAATGTTCTTTTTGGAGAGCTGTAGCTTTCTCCTTGTATCCCTGCCATGCACACCACTGTTGTTCAATGTTCTCCTGAATTTCCTCAATTTGTACACAGTCTGTCTGACTGTGGATTGGTGGAGTCCAAACTCTTTAGAGATGGTTTTGTAACCTTTTCCAACCTGATAAACCTCAACAACTCTTTTTCTGATGTCCTCAGAAATCTCCTTTGTTTGTGCTGTGATACACTTCCACAGACATATGTTGTGAAGATCAGACTCAGGTAGATCCCTGTTTAAATAAAACAGAGCGCTCACTCATACCTAATTCTCATCCCATTGATTGAAAACATTGATTGAAAATTTCACCTTCAAATTAACTGCCAATCCTAGACAGAGATGTAATATTGGATCATTTTCCTCAATAAATAAATGAGCAAGTATCATATTTTTGTCTCATTTGTTTAATTGGGTTCTTTATCTACTTTTCACACAAGTCCTAAAAGTAGACAAAAGTTTTAGGTCACATTTATGCAGCAATATAGACAATTCTAAAGGGTTCACAAACTTTCAAGCACCACTGTATTAGATTTACACCAAATTAGCAAATACAATCCCCTCTGAAAATATTGGAACAGCGAGGCTAATTCTATTCTTTTCACTATACGTTGAAAACATTTGTGTTTGCGATCAAAAGATGAATGAGACGATAGATCAGAATTTCAGCTTTCATTTCCACAGATTTACATCTAGATGTCTTAAACAACTTAGAACATGACACATTTAGTATCAGACCACCCAGTTTGTAGGCAAGCAAAAGTATAGGAACAGATAGTCTTCCAGTAAATTAAAGTAAATAACACTTGCATATCCCTTGCTTGCAATAACTGCATCATGCCTGTGACTCACTGACATCACAACTGTTGGTTCATCATGAGATACATCATCAATAAAGATTAGTGAACCTGTTCCAGAAGCAGCCATGCAAGCCCAAGCCATGACACTACCTCCACCATGTTTCACAGATGAGCTCCTATGTGTTTGGATCCTTTTTTTTCTCCACACTTTGGCCTTTCCATCACTTTGGTAGAGGTTAATCTTAGTTTCAGAACTTTTGTGGCTCATCTCTGTATTTCTTTGTGAATTCCAATCTGACCTTCAACATGGCTTGCTTTTCTCCCATAGACAGCTCTCTGGTCTTCATGTGGGTTTATCCTTTTTAACAACAAATGCAGTCTTCACAGGCAAAACTTAGGGCTCAAACCAAGAGTAGACTAGTTATTGATTGTGTAGCTTTTCAGCTCTGGACATATAAGGTGATAATAAGGTAAGATTCGCGATGGACAAATGGAAAAAAAAAAAATTTAAAAAGAGAGAACCTCCTTTGGCAGACATGTTTCATGAAACGGTAAACCATCAAATAATTCAACAGAAAATAGTCAGTGTTTATGCCTTAAAAGAATATATAGTACAAGTAATGGTGTTACTTATTCAAAAGACAAATCTGTGTTTGTACAGTATTTTAGGAGAATCCTATTAGAATACTTCTATACTAATTATAAAAGACCCATTTAAAAGAAACACCATGAATACCTGTTTACTATTTTAAAAATCACCACACCCACATTTTTGTATTTGTCTGGGGATGTAAAGAGTAGCATTAAGTGGAGGCAGCGACCACAAACCAGTGACTTTTGGTTTGTGAAAACTCTGTTCTGGTACCTACAAAGTAAAAGTGCATTTTTAGCATAATATTATTTTATTAATATCCTTTTAAATGCACCCTGGGTTTTGGTGTTGGTTTAACATTACTGCCAGCAGTGTTGAGTAATGCTTTTTCAATATATATCTGCACTCAGAAGAATGGATTTCACATTTGTCTGATTGAATGTTAAAAACACGTGTACTTGAGCAGGTATTGAGTGCTACTTCATGCACGGAAAGTCTTTTTTATTTTGATTTTGAGAAGCATATTTTTTTCTCAACTCAGAGCAAAGCCATGTATTAATTAAGCACATACCTTCTGTGTGTTTTAAAGTTTTCATACATTTGAAGCAAATTTCATTCTGTTATGTGATTTGAATTGAAGTGTTTTAAGAGTGCATTGTTTAAACAAATTGAATAATTTGTTTTTTTCTCGCATTTCCGATTCCGATCAGTGCGATTGTTTTCAGTTTCTTAATTCGAATTAGTTCACTGTTTTCATTACTCTTGTGACAGTACTGTAATTAAAAAAAAAAAAAAATCAATCATCTTCTTTAAAAAAGAAAGGTGCAGTATTGTATTTTTCCCTTTCTTCAGTAATTCTGTAGACTTAGCCCAACCTCTTAACAAAGATGGGAGAAGAATAATTAGCCCCTTGGGAGTTACACACCACTGGGTTTACACTCATCGGTTGTGTCCTTTAATAGTACTTACTACACAACATGGTACAAATCACACACAAGTATACACTGGGTTCCCTGTACCAGGACTCAAGTCTACCACAACACTGCTGTGTGGCTGAAGGAGTTTTTAGTGTTATATTAGTTTTCCCACAGGAGTGCTGCAACATGATGAACATTTCCCAGGAGTTTGACCTTCATCTGACTGAAACTCACATCCCATTCAGTCTCTATAAGCTTCTCTATCTTGGTAGTATATCTGAAAGCGTGCACTTACCACATCACTTTAGGCATTGTGATACTAATGCTGCTAATTTTCTATAGCGCCATCAACAAGGTCAAAACAGACACATCATGAGGAAAAATTTCAGCATTTCAGTACAAAGCTGGAGGATTTATGAAAGACGATAATGTGTCCCCCTGCCACCTTACCTTTTGTGAGGTGCAATTACGGTATCTACTTCTTATTGGAGCATGAAATTGAATGCTCAGTCCATTTGTATTAAAATGAATACGGAGCCTCATTACAGTACAGCTTCTTATTTATGAAGTCCATGAATGATGCCAGCCAAATGAATTGCTATCAGAAACTAAAGTGTTACTCAAATTTACATTTATAACACTCTTATGATGCACTATGAGTGGCTTCTACAACTTTCTCAAAGTGCCATGAATGTGCTGTTAGTAAAAAAGAAAAATTTAAAAAAGCTAATAACGTGCAAGATATGGAGCTCTTTCATGTCAGTAAATAAATCCTCCACAATCACTTTAGGTGTTTTGACATAAGCCTTTCTTAAATTCTCCAGCACTGCTTTATACTAATACTAAATACTAATAGATTGCACATGAACAAAGGCACTATCCAAGTCTCCTGCAAATACATACTGTATATTTAACTGCATGTAAAGCTCTCTCTCTCTCTCTCTCTCTCTCTCTCTCTCTCTCTCTCTCTCTCTCAGCACCAAAGTGCAGGATTACGATTAAAATGTCCACTTTAGGTAGGGAGATTAAACTTGGCTTCTCTAAGAAGGCTGAAAGCCTTTAATTTAATAGGAATATCTTTCCTCTTCTGTTCTTAATAGATCTGTCCTGAGAGCTAACAAAGAAATGTTAAGTGGAAGAAGAAAAAAAAAAACCCGACAGAATTATGTATTCACCCATTACTTTGTGGTCAGATTTGGCAGCAAATATTGTCCTGAGTTCCTGACTTTCAAAATGTCCGGCCAGAAACAACAGCATGAACATATGGTTGGAAATTCTGTGCTTAAACACTGAGCCCTTACTGCAGTGATTTGTCTCTGTGTCCTTGTCTATTTGTTCTGCGCACAAATGATAAAGGATTAGCAACTGGACAGTGACTGGTGACTGTATTAGTATTAGTGACTGGACAGCAGCCAATTTACCACCTTTACCCAATTTATCTTTCTCTTTCTCTCTCTCTCTCTCTCTCTCTCTCATCACTGGCTCACTGGCAAAACACCAGACATAGATTGATGAGTCAGACAATGGTTATTTTTCACTGATATTTATATACCGTTAACAATCAGGCTTAATCTGCACATTGTAAACTGATCCAATGCACATGAATACGTTTGTTATTAAGTATCCAGACTATATCTGTACCCCTTCACATTTACATGCTTATTAAATTTCGCAGAGGATGGCGCAGTGTTGCAGTGGGTAACAATGCCACCTCAGAGCTCCAGGGTCTTCAGTTCGATCCTGAGCTCGGGTTACTCTTTGTGTGAAATTTCACACGGGTCCATGTGGGTTTACTCTGCGTTCTCCAGTTTCTTCCAACCTCCCATAAAACATGCCACTAGGTGAAGTATTGACTATAAATACGCCCCAATGTGTAAATGTGTATGTCCGTGCTCCCCTGCCTGCGCGTATTCCTGTCTCGCACCCAGTGTTTCCAGTGTGGGGTAGGAATGAATGAATAAATTAAAAGGCATGGATGAATTAATCGATCAATTGATTCATTTGGTGGACAATTTTACCGAAAGCAACAATGTCACTAATTAACTAGTAACTAATAACTAGTACTTCAGTAATAAGGGTAGAGGTGATAAATGTTCAGCATAGTACACAAAAGTTTCCGGGACATTTCAGACAAAAGTATTTTGTCAGCTATATACCTTTAAAATATTTAAAATAGTTGCATATAGTTTCATTTCCCAGTGGCATTCTCATTTATGCAAAGACTTGGCTTAATCATGTCTGGGAAACCAAGCCTACACTCAGTCCTGCACTAAAGAAGCATCACTGACACAAATCCCCATTCTGATGGGATGGATGGTGCTCAAGCATGGGATTGTGAGGTAGGCATTGCCCCAGGCTGATCACCCACTCCAACACAACGCAGCTTTTTAACAGGATTACTCCTCCTCTCTGTGGCAGAGAGATCGAGAGAGTGAGAGTAGAGAGAGAGAGAGAGAGAGAGAGAGAGAGAGAGAGAGAGGGAGGATATTAACAATATGCACACTAAAACACATTAGCAGCCCTGAGTCACCTCTCTGTGGGATCATACAGTGTCTTCAGCTGATCTGACAGGAACATCCTCCTCTTATCCCTCTCCCTCACTATTGTCCATTAATCTACAACATCTTTCCTTTAGAAGATTACCTGGAATTATTTTTATGGTCATTAATTAAATGCAGTAAACCCCAGATCACACAATCTAAATAAAAAATTAATAATAGAGACTAGAATTTATGTTCTCATAAAGAGGGTGAAGGTGATGTTTATTAATGTACAGTATATGCGACAATACTTTGATTATGCAAGGGTTGCTCCACAGAGAGAAAGAAACCACGGCAGGCTGTCCATCAACTCGTCTCGATGCATTCTCTGAGGCCGTGGACAGTTTGACAAGTGTGTGACATACAGTCTGACAGCTTAATGCTGGAAAACCAAGATACCAATTCAAAGCTAGTCAATTACAGCAGCTTAAAATAAGACTGTGGAAAAAAATAGAGCAATGCGATTCTAAAGAGGTTTAGCGTTCCTCCTGGGCTCCACGCATGAGAGATGAACTCTAACATCAACATCTTACTGAACTGCCAGCTTTCAGTTTCTGTGCCAAATGGGACGATATAAATTATGTAAATTAGAGAACTGTAGGGGGGGGGGGGGACTGGTTAGTATATGGTGTGTATAATTGATGCCGGCAGAAAAAGAGTGGATCTGCTTTGGGGGCTGTATAATAATTGGACATGTGGTTTGGGAACAGCAGAAAGCCAACATCAGACGAAGAAAATGGAAGGATTTCCACTGCTGATTTGTATCCTTTTGGCCTTTCGACAAAAGATTTAATGCCATGAAAACCCTGAGAGTTAGCTTGGTATAATCATTAGGGACGGTAAATGTGATATTTGTTGTTGTTTCCCTTAAACCGTTCTTGTTAAGAATTAGGATTTAAATATTGGTAACGCTTAACAATCTACTAATACTGCAGTTTTGCCCAATAATATATGCTAGTTATCGTTACGATTAGTTAATCGTTAATAGACTTATTATACAACTATTTAGTAATGCTCAGGGCTGTATTAAGTAATGTCTTTTAATATATTAGATAACACTGTAACTTGTTTAATAAACGTTTAATGAACAAATTGCAAAAAAAAAAGACCAATTCAAAATTTGCTTTGATTAATTTGGCTGAGGATTTTATCCAAACCAACTGAGACAGGATACCATCCAAGCATAGAACTGAGCAGTCGAGTCTCTTACCGGCTCTCTTGAGATTTTTGTCATTTTCTATCTAGTAACTCAAATCACTAATCACCAAGGTGCTACTACTACATAAAAATTTCAGACACACTTGTTTATTTTCCATTGAAGCCATAAACAAGCAGCAACAAATTAAAAAAAATAATAAAAATTAAAAAATGAAAAGGTACAGTATATGCTGAACAAATATCAAGAAAAGTGCACTAATTTCCACACATACAATCTCAGTAAATTTAAATATGCATATTTTAAGTAAGGTTTACACAAAACCAAGGATTATTCTTATTAAAAATGTAAGTAAATTTAACTAGCAGTTTTCTTCCTTTATTTTAATAGTAAATTTCAACACTGTAAAAAGTACACATCATCTAAATATTATTTCTTGTTCCCATATGGAAATGTCTAATTTTTGTAAATAATTATTACAAATTAATGGCCACTAACACCGTAAATGATTAAAACCAGAAGTAGAACTCAGTGGGTACGTACTGTACACATTCACCTTCATCAAGACTGAACTGGCAGAAGCCAGCATGACTACGTAATTACCATACACTAAACACAACAAACCGTACACCTGACATCTATACATTTCAAATCACTTATTACACTTTTCATCCACTGTATATAACATAACCCACAATGAAAATGCAATTAAGCATCTGATACAATTAGATCTTTGTTAATAATAAAGATTTTTTGTGATTTTGTGTAAGTCAGTATCTGTACATAATTAAGTATAAGTAAGTATTGTTTGTAGTTCCTAAAAAGGATTTTAAAAAATAAATTTTAAAAATCTGTTAACCTTGACACTGACCCTTTCTGCTCTTAGTGTGAGGACTTTCCCTTTCATTCAGGTCATTCATACAATACCATGATGAGAGCTCAGTTCTGTAGATTGTTCAGTACATAGCCTCCGCAGCAGATTTGACAGATCTGCAGGTTGCGGTTGTAACGAGAACAGATGCCATATGGCTAAAATCTGTCATCCAATTAGTTTACTAGCTTAAAAGAAATCAGAAAATGGCAAATCAGAAAATGGCATGCAAGAAAGTGACTTACAAGATAAAATAACACCGTGTTTGGAAGTTTATTATCTGCTATGGTCAACCCACTGAGCCATCACTACACCCAGAATACTATGTTACTTGTACAATATACACACAGCAGGAAACATATTGTCATATACTGTATGGTAAAAAGAAAACGCCAGTAATAAAGATTTGTGTGCATTTTTCTACAAAGTTTAACTTGTACAGACAAAAGTGTCAGGACAATTATACTGAGGGATCCAATCACAGCTCATCTATGGTATGTCAAGAGAACACAGACCGATCAGATTACTTATTGGACAGATAAGGACAGAACCATAGCCTAAACATTATATTATTACACTTGGAATGAACAGTAATAGAACAAGCAAGGACAGCTTTTTTATGTTTTTTTTTCTACCTGATATCCAAGAAATGAGAAGGATCAGTATAAAAAATGTCATATCTATCACAGTGGCAGCAGCAGATAATGACAGCCTCCGATACAAAATGTTGGACCAGGTTTTATCTGAACACTGTAGAAAGTATCGATACCAGAATTGCACTGATTAAATGCAAGCCTGGTACGGTTCAGGGTGTATCGTCTAATGCTGGATTCCACAGGGAATTCGACAGCCAAACACTGACCGAGCACAGAGGAGAACAGAGAAACAGAAGGCTTTAATAAGGAATTTTTGAATTTGCGATTTGTTGTTGTTGTTTTCTGTTAAATAACTATACACTACACAAAGGTGCTAAAATGAACAGAGCTGATTCAGAGATTTGATACAAACAGGTAAATAAAAACACTGTACATTTACAGTTAGAGTTGTAACTTATAGACCGTTCATAAATATAATGACAACAAAAGTGACAGAGGTGGCAGGTGATCATTTAATGTAAATTTGTGTCCTATGTTAAAGGTAAGGCACCTGGTAAAACTTTCCAAAAAAGAGAGCCATGCCTACTTCCAATAACCTGAATTATATGCAAAACAAACCAACTGTGAATGGAAGCACACACCAGGGTGTAAACAGCATCGCTCTTCCGTATTTTAAGACAACATATCTGCCTGTTGCAGAAATATAATGCTGCAAATCAGAAATTTTGCTGAAACCTGGCAACCCTCCCCACATTCTTCAGCAAGCTGCCCCAAAGTTGTTCACTTTTTGTTGTCGTTTCATCCGCCGAGGATCCCAGTCGAAGGTGAAGGTGCCAAGCTTCCTAAAATAATAAATGTAAAAAGAAAAAGACAAAAAACGCTCTGCTGATTTTTTTGCATCTGTATTCACATTCGTTTAAGACGCGTTATCTGTTCTATCTGAATAATTTATTTGTATTCAGTTACACCCCTAATACACTGGCTACTCTATAGGAAGGCATCTTGAACCTAATGCCAAGCAAACTACAGGGTGAGATGGTGGAATTACGCATTTGAGTTGGCCATACAGTACATATTATAGTATATGAATATAGTTTAATTTAAACTTTATACTTAGCTATAGTTATGTTTATTTCCTATTTTAAGATTACAGTAAACCAAATGTAATATCATTAAACCTATTTCTATTTCTTTCTTTACTCATTTTCAAGCTTGATATAGTCTTGTTCTGTTGGTTTCTAATTTTAAGTATCTATTTCTAGAAAGAAGCTAAATGATCTTTAAATTAGTTAAATTAGTTTAAATGTCTAGAAATAGATTTAATAATCTTATTTTACATTAAGTATTAATATGTAACAGTGTTTCTGATTAGAATTGGTTCATTCTATGCCTTTCACTGAACATCCAAACTAATAACTTTTTTAAAATATATATATATATATATGTTTGCTTAGCATGAACGCCTAAAACTGGTACAGAAATCATCATAATAAGATTGAACAAGGGCACTGAAGGCTGCGACAGCAGCGACTGCATTTGAGAAAGAACAAAAGGAAGGGTGAAAACAATGAGGTGGAACGATTCCAAAAAGCAAATGCTTTATCTTTTCCCTGCTCTCGCCCTTTTATCCGCGCTGTTTCCCTTTTCCCCATTTGCTCTATCTGCCACAATCTTAATGAGCACCCCAGCCCTCCATCTAACAGCAACGCCAGGGCGATACATCACTAGCAAGATAGGGAGAAGGGTTAGAAGAGGGGCGATGTGAACAGAACGTAGTTCGGCACGTCTCTCTCATCATGCACACACACACTGTCATACCATACAGAGAACTTACCGAATACACTTCCCCTACAAGGAAAAGAAGCACTACTTCTCTTTCATCCCTGCTTTTCTCATTCCTCATTGCTGTCTTTCCGTGGTGTGTTTCAGACGAGAAGAGGGTGATTATTCAGACTTAAACATTCGCCTACAAAAAAAGGTTTAGCGTGTATATCAAGAAAATGAGCCTTTGGAATGCTGGATGCAAAGATCTGACCATCTCACATTAAATCCACATTCGTGACAGGTCAGCGCAAGTCATAACTGACATGGTTACTTGAGGGTAAACAGTGTACGACTGTAACTGTATTGTATAACTCAAGCACTTACACTACATGCCAGTAGATATCAGATAACAGTGAGAGGCTAGCAGTTGTACAAGACTAAGTGAGAAGCTCCCAGCTGTGTTGGAGCTGTGACTCCTGCAGCAAATGTCAGACAGACCAACAGCCGCACACACTCACGAACAGCTCCTCAAAATGTGAATCTTATTCGACATTGAACCTGACAAGCTCAATGAAATATTTTGAATAAACAATAGCGCAGCTTTCCTCCTGCAGTCTGACCTTTTCAAACACAGCCACAGAGAAGCCGTACTGGTGGAGTGGAATATTTATGCTGCCTTCATGCCTCCAGGATCACCTACAAATTAGGGCAACATTTGCAAAATGCCCAATTCTCCCACTGATATCCTGAAACTATCACATTTTCATAAACGTATATATGTCAATTTGCTCTGCAAATGGTAGCAATCTTTAAAAAAGACCCATAAAAAATGAGAAAGGCTGAGAAAGTCCAGGGGTTTTAAAGCCCTGGAGAAGAAAATCTTTCTCTAATACATTTTTTTTTTTTTTTCATTTCTTAACGTAACAGCAACTCTCAGTGAGCACCTATTGCAGATGTGAACCTGGGAAACAATACACACACACACACACACACACACACACACACACACACACACACACCTGCATACAAATAGGATAGTAAGAGAGAAAAGGAATAATCCTTTCTTATTGCCATCCATTATATTGATGGCCAGCAGCAGGAGGACAGCCCTATATAAAACAGGGCATAGATTAGGCTATAATAGTTTATGCCCCAGAGGTGTTTATGCACACACACACACACACACACACACACACACACACACACACACACACATGTATTCATCCATTCTTTACCTATTAATCGCAGCTGTTGCACCACACATACCTGTTAATGCTGTAACAAAAAGCTCTGACCATCAGTCAGCAGTAGATAATATAAACAATCATACTGACAAATTGACCACCAAATGAACTGTTCAACCATACGCACTGCAAACAGCTATAAATATTCTCACACATTTGTGTAACTCTATAGAGAAGCAAAATATCTCTTCATCTTTGATGAAACCCATGCACTGTGCTCATCATGGCCACCTCCGTAAATTACCAGATGTGTGTGTACGTGTTTGTCTGTGGAGCTGTGTGTGTAATGTTCAAAAAACAAAAAACATCCTGAGGGTCAGCAGGCTGAAACACCTCGTTGATGAGAGAGATCAGAGGAGAATGACCAGACTGGTTCGAGCTGCAAGGAAGTTTATAGTAACTCAAATAATCACTCTTTACAACCATGGTGAGCAGAAAAGCATCTCAGAACGCACAACACATCAAACCGTGACGTGATACGCTACAACAGCAGATGATCACATCAGGTTCCTCTCCTGTCAGCCAAGAACAGTAATTTCAGGCTATAAATGGTACAGACTCACCCAAACTGGACAGTTGAAGACTGGGAAAAGACCAGGTGATTTTTTTCCCTAATCTTCAGCTGTCCAGTTTTGTTGAGCCTGTGCCAATGATGCCCAAAAGAGGTACTCTTACAGGCAAGGCCACCAATTAACTTTCTCAGGAGTGTAAAATGTTACCATGTGTTCATTCAACAATCACTGGTTTCCCTGTTTTGACCAAAAATAAACTGTACTGTCTTTTGGGATACACAGTACATATCCTTCAAGATCCAAACAAAGAATAATTGTACATTTCTGAATGAGTTTACATGCTACTTTAGGTAAGAAGGGTTTCAGGAACACTTGTGAATTAAGAAACAGAGATAGATGTAAGCTTCAGCATTATTTTAGCTATTTTATGGAAATACACACAAATTTTGTGTGGATGTGTCTGCAAATAGGGTATTCCAGGGGTTCTGCCATTGTCTTTGGTGCCCTGCTGAACAGAAAGAGCATCTCCATCTGTCAGCACTTACATCTAGAACACAAAACAAAAGAGAGATTAGAGAACAGTGCAGCTCTGAGCATGGAACAATCCTCCTGAGAATTCTGTACTCCACATTCACACCAGCAGGCAACAAGTCACTCGTATTGTGTGTAATTTGTCTCACGTAGGTATTGTCGTATGCACTGTCCAACTGTTTTTTTTTTTCTTTAGCTCTCATGAGAAATGGTAGCAACCAAAATGTGTAGCCTTTAGCCCACTATCCAAATTTTACGCACCACATATCTTTCAAATGTATTCAAGTCTGATTTTCATGCGACCAGCTTCTAGTTACTAGCTACAAACACTCACCAGAGGCATGAACAATTTCTGCTACTTTCATCCAAGCTTTATTTTTCTTCGTAATGTCTCTATACACATTTAATGACAGGTCGTATATGACAGGATAAGAGGAAATGTTAGGTAATGGGGATTGAGACGGTTGCAAATGCAGCTAAGACTTTTTTATTTTAGAGAGGCAGGCAGACAAATCCAAATCGTGAAGCATAAATGTGGTCAAAAAACAGGTGAGGGTCAGGCGATCTACAAACAACATAAACCGGGCTAGAGAAAATTTGAGAAACATGCGGATGTAAATAGGATCAAAACCAGAGAATGAAAAACGAGAATAAAGGCTTGGTACGGGTCTGGCAGAAACACACAGAAACACTCAATATTTCGCGTTTGACAAAGATACACCAAAGATTCTCCCGAAGCGCCAAAATCTGTATATCCCGAGTTTGATACACGTGGGACACTGTAGTTTGGCTTCTTTATTGCAGCCCTTGGTCTCACACGCCTGTCCCCCCCATCGCCGCCCTGTTGGCCAGAGACTGGAGCCGGGCTGCGGAGGCTGCCATGTCGGCCTCTGGTGCCCTCTCGTAGTACATGGTAAACGGCAGACTGGGTTTGTCTGACAGGCTGGTCCGCCGCAAAAAATTCTCCAGGTTGAATTTAAAGTCTGCTTTATCATAAGTTACCCTCATAAGGCAAATAAACTCAGCCACACTCCCTAGACCATGGTTACCTGTGGCGATTAGGAGCTCTGTCTATTGGCGAGCTGAGCCATAGAGCCGGGACAGCAGGAACATGAGCCATTGTCTCTCTTTGGGTTTGGGGTTTGATAAGCTCTCATTTGACTCTGAAGAAAGAATCCTTTCAGGAGGTCTTCAGAGCCATTGAAGGGATCTGAGGGATACATAAAGGTCCACTGGGGAAAAAGGATTGAGTTTGATGCCAGTACAAAGATCCTGGTGTGATGCTCCCTTCGCTCTTCTGCTGCATCCATGTTTTGGGCGAAGTATTCTGTTAGGTAATGGGGATTGAGACGGATGCAGATGCAGTTAAGAGCTTATTTTATTTTAGAGAGGCAGGCAGACAAATCCAAATCGTGAAGCATAAACATGGCCAAAAAACAGGGGAGGGTCAGTCGATCTACAAACAACATAAACTGGACTAGACAAAAATCGAGAAAGATGCAGACATAAACAGGATCAAAAACCAGAGAACGAGAAACAAGAATAAAGACTTGGTATGGGTCTGGCAGAAACACACAGAAACACTCAATACTTTGCATTAGACAAAGATACCCAAGGGGTTTAAATAACAAACGTAATCACAGTGGTTAACACAAAACAGCTGAAACATTAGGAAGTGACCAATGACATGACGGGGACGAAGACAGGACTGAAATCAAAACAAAAACACACGTGTCAGAGTAAACAAAGTCAATGTCAATGAAACCCGGAAGCCAAGGAATCAGCTGCTTTACCACAGCATGCCTAACATCACAATGCTGAAACCCGAATGACAAAACAAGAAAAACAAGTCCTTGGAAAGCAAGGCAGGTTACATACAATAGAGCAGAAATACGGGATAAACAATACTGTAAAACCCAGTGTGTATGTGTGCAGAGGAAGACTCGGGAGGCAGGCAGAATTTCAGCAGAGCTGCGTTTTTCAGTAGATTTTAAAAACTCAACCAAAATGGACAAACCAATAGAAAAGGGGCCGTCACTAACTCACGGCTTTCACCCATTCAAGTTCAGGGTTCAAGTTCAGCAATGCCACTCTCTCCATCTCTCTTTATGACAGTTACTAAAAGCACAAAGAAACAAAATGGTGGGAATATCACATAGAATGGTGTAAAATGGTGGGAATACCACACATACCACGGTCAGTTCAACCCACCTCCTCTCCGTCCACACCTGATACTTGACCATGCCCCTGGTGCCACATAGCCAGCCTGCAGCTGACTACTCCCTCTCAGGGACCACCATCGTCTGAGCCACAGGAACCACCACTCTCCAGGGTTTCAGGAGGTTGAGGTGCTATATTTCAAGTGCATCGCCTCTTTCTGTTTGCCTGACCTCATTGTTGTCTTCTCAGAATCCCCAGGTGACCTCAAAGGGTCCTTGCCACTTTGTGAGTAATTTAGAGCTCAACGCAGGTAGTAAAATGAGTACCTTATTTTCCAGTGCAAATTCCCATTGCAGAGTACCCATGTTGTACAGCTGGGACTGTCATTCTTGGGTTTGATGCAAATTCTCCTGTAATAGGTGACTTAAGGTGTGGAGTTTTGCTCTCAGGTCCAGACCGTACTGAATGATTACTGGTATCTCGGGAGTAGTATGTGTAGTTTGACAGAGACAGAGAGAACAAAGAGCCTGCACCTTCTAATCGAAGTAAGTGTCGCAGACCATAAAAGACCAGAAGAGACCATTCAGTGCTTTATAGATCAATATTAGTATTTTATAATAAATGCACATTTTCACTGGGAGCCAATGCAGTGTGGATAAGATAGGGGTGATGTGGTCATATCTTCTGGTTCTAGTAAGGACACTTGCAGCTGCATTCTGAACTAACTGGAGTTTGTTTATGCTCCTACTGGAAGATCCAGACAGTAAGGCATTACAATAATCCAACCTAGAGGTGACAAAAGCATGAACTAATTTTTCTGCATCATGTAGTGACATTGCATTTCTTATCTTTTATTTCTGAGGTGAAAGAAGGCTATCCTAGTAATATTATCTACATGGGCGTCAAATGAAAGACTGGAGTCGATAATCACACCAAGGTCTTTTACTGCTGCACATGATGAAACAGAAAGGCCATCCAGAGTTACTGTGGAATCAGAAAGCTTACTTCTAGCTGCATGTGGTCTGACAAGTACTTCTGTCTTGTCAGAATTAAATAGAAGGAAGTTACTAAGCATCCAGTGTCTGATGTCCTTCCTCAACTTTATTAAGCTGGTGCCCCTCACCTGGCTTTGCTGAAACATACAATTGTGTCATCAGCATAACACTGGAAGCTAATGGCATGTTTACGAATAAATTTTACCCAGAAGTAGCATATATAGAGAAAAAAGCATTGGGCCTAAAATTGAACATTATGGAACACCAAACTTTACCTTAGTCTGCATAGAGAAGTCACTATTTATACCTAAAAACTGATAACGATCAGACCTGAGCTAGATAAGCCAGCAGAGGGCTGTTCCCATAACTCCAAAATTTTCTAGTCTATCAAGGAGAATAGTATGATCAATGGTATCAAAAACTGCACTAAGGTCACGCAACACAAGTAAGGCGGTCATTTACTACTTTAACCCATGCTTTCTCTGTACTATGATGAGGCCCAAATCCTGATGGATAGATTTCATAGATGTTATTCCTATGTAGGTACGAGCATAGCTGCTGGGCTACAACTGTTTCTAGGCTCTTGGAAATAGACAGCAACCTGAGACAAAGTCACCTCAGATTCACTGAAATGTATTTTTCCCTCTCAGTTTTTGGCAGCTTGTTCTTTCCTCAGATCTGGATAGCCTGTTGAATGCAATCCTTTTATTGGCTCAATATTGCAACACCTGCATACATTATGCTCCATGTAAATTAGATGTATATTAGGATAAATTGGGTTGTGGTGTGCATATGACATGTAAATAAGGGGCTAAAAAGTGTGTGTGTGTGTGTGTGTGTGTGTGTATTTGCCCTCACACTGGAAACTGACAATAGCAGCTAGGAAGATGTCAAATCCTACTGCTTGCTGTCAAAAAGAATCAGGTTGCTATGTCATGGCATGTACCCACACACAGACTGTGCATCCTTATATAAACATATAAGGCTCAGCTCCCTGACTGCACAAGCTTATTTCCAGAGCCATTTGAGCAACTCTCATCAGCTCCCCATTAACCTTCCAGCACCATGCATCTCTGAAACATTTACACCCTTATCCAGAGCAACTTACATTTATTTCTTTTATACATCTGAGCAGTTGAGGGTTAAGGGCCTTGCTCAAGGGCCCAACAGAGGCAACTCGGCAGTGCTAGGGTTTGAACTCACAACCTTCCAATCAGTAGCCCAAGGTCTTAATCACTGAGTTACCACCGCCCACAAAAACCTACCTACAAACACTGACACACACACACACACATTTTTATTTCTATTATCGATCGACAGAGATGTACATTACAATTACCTTGAAGGTTTAACCATCACATAATAGGATCCATCCATTTCTATTCAAATATGCAAGCAAGTCATTATTAAACAGTAGATACCACAGTACTGGCTTCATCTGACATTAGTTCAATACAGTGAATACTGTGATGCTGATTATAGACATCTTGGATGCACATCAAACTCAAGCCAATCAAAAAGACAAGATGGATGCCCAGAAATTTACCCACAGATACCCACTCTGTCAAACACTGGACAAATACATTGATGGCTCTAGTAATGTTGCTCCAGCCCAAGCTCTATGATCATCTTGCATATCATATAATATATGCTGGTGTGTCGTCTCATAAAAAGATTTGTGTGGCTGAATGCTCAGCTCTGAGGCTCAGTGAGATATGAGGAAGACTCTCCCCTGTAGTTAGGGCGAATCAGAAATGAAGGAGTCCTGCTCCAGCTATTCTTGGTTTCTTTTTGAACCCATACAAATCATCTTATATCAGAGGCCAGGATTGCTGCTCCCAACTTGGCAACACTTCCACCCCTCCATTGCCTCGAGTGCATCTGGATTTACTTTCTAATAATGGAACTATATATGATGTGTAATAAGGACTCGGCAGTGGAGCACTTGGTTCCCAGTTGAAATTATTGATTGAAGGTCAAAGTGACAAGATACAGTATAGGCTACAATTTGCATGTCAAATGCAATTTGTGTTTGTATAGGTACATATAAATCTATGTCTGTGGGTTCTACATTTGAGCATGCAATTTAAGATTGTGTATCCCATTAGCATGCAGGACAGACTGATCCGGGCTGCTGGGTTTTTTATATGTTGGGAAAAAGAACCAACTACATTTATACATACTTTATTAGCATAGTAATAAAAACAAGCTAACTATCCTAACTACATAAACTCAGCAGAGGCACTCAACCATCACTGAAGCTAAAATTGTGGTTCATGTACAGTATGTACACTAAAATGTCAAATGTATGTGGACACCTGACCATCCCATTCACAGATTTATTCCCTCTTTGCTGTTACAATAAGCTCCACTCTTCTGGGAAGGCTTTCCACTAGATTTTGGAGCGTGGCTTTAGGGATTTGTGTTCATTCAGCTACAAGAGCATTAGTGAGATCAGACACTGATGTCGGGTGAGGAGGTCTGGGGTGCAGTCGGTGTTCCAGTTCATCTCAAAGGTGTTCAACAGGGTTGAGGTCAGAGTTCTTCCACTAGAACTGTGGCAGACCATGTCTTCATGGAGCTTGCTTCATGCACAGGGGAATTGTGATGCTGGAACAGGTTTAGGCCTCTTAGTTCCAGTGAAGGGAAACTGTAAAGCTACAGCATACAAAGACATTCTATACAGTTGTGTGGGAGTGGATGAGATGAGTCACAATTCCTTCAGGAGTGGGTGGGAGTGGGATTAAAAACCCATCCCATGCACACCCCTATGTACACTAAATGTCCTCGTAGCAGTGTTGACAGTATGCCGCTCCAAGACCACAGCAGACTCAGAGCAAGAGTGAATATGGGTTTTGTTTTTGTTTGTTTTTTCCCATTTGGGCTTGTCGTCTTCGGCACAGTAATCAGTCAGGAATGTAAAACAAATAACTTTTCGAAAGAAATTATGTTGCAGCTTTCCTGCTTGTTCTTCCCTTTCTGCTTTGCTCTGCTTAAAGCCACATTCTTAGTTTACTGCTTAGAGAGAGAGAGAGATCAAATACATGGCTCAGCTGTGCCATGTTTGTCATTACCCCTTTAGGTCATTCCCAAACACCTCTCTCCCTGTACAGAGCCACGCAAAACCACTCCTACACCTGCTACATATCCCACCATTTGATGCTGGAAAGGGGGACCATCCAGCCTGTGACCAACTAAATAAGACTGCCAGTATATTGTTTAGATCTGTCGATCATTTTGCCGCATATTTTTCACCGTTTCGAAGCTGTTCATAAAGGTCTGTTTAACATCAACAGAATTTCGGCTTTCAGTTTATTTACTTTTGCAAACGATTGTGCTCGTGAAATATTGTATTCATGTGGAAATGTATTTAAACCGGTCATATTTACAGCATCAATTTTCAGTGCGATGCTTCTCTGTTCCGGTTTAGGACCATGTGCATTCATTCAATTATCTTCAGTGAGGGCTTTATCCTGGTCAGGGTCACGGTGGATCCGGAGAATAATCCCATGAACGCCAAGCGGTAATACACCCTGAGTAAACCCAATCGATTGCAGAGCACTACACACACACACATTCATTTACACCTAGGGGCAAATTAGAGTCACCAATCCACCTAGTGAGAAATTTTTCAAAGGTGGGAAGAAACCAGAAAACCCAGAGGAGAAATGTGCTTCAAATACACAGAGAGTTGCAGGAGTGTTGATTTTGAGTGACAAAAGATACAAATTCATGAATTTTGCAAACAAACGTTTTGGAAAAAGTAACAAATTATTTTAAAAAGATTATTAAATACAGGTTTTCATTTGTTCCTCTTAGTTATCTGTGTATTTGACATATTTAATATAAAAATCAGAGGACAGAAGAGTGAAAATGTAAATCATCAAAGTTTTACATAAAATCCGAGCCAAAGTGAGACTGTCACACAGGCTATACGCTCTCCAGCAGATAAATAAAATCCATGTGGCAGAATTCCATTGCTCATGCAGAGAATAAAAAAAGAATGATACAGAAAGACATAGTGGAGCTCGGGGAAGTTCAGTCATTGGCGCATCCCTGAGGGCAGATGCAATTTTCAGCTCTAGTGAGCCATCTCGAGGAACAGTTAAAGTCCAAAAGGCCAACAAAACTGGCCTCAACAGCTCTAAGTCATCCATCCAGTCATTCACCATCAACTGGAGCTACAATTTGCACAAGGAATCAGAGAAACTCATTAACACTGACAAAGAGGAATACAAATACAGTACAGGGCTGCAGAATTTCAATGAAACAAATGTGCATGAGGGTCATCTTCCTCCAAATGCTTACATGCAAGTGCTTTGAGCTAGAATGTGGGCCTGGGGTGAGATCGTAAGAGCGAGAATGGCCTCTGTAACTAATGTTGTGTTATGCCTACTCTGCCTAGGGCTTGTGCAAACTGCGACAGACAATCACACACTGACAGCAAACAGAGTGCACAGCTGGGTGCCTGCATGGTAAATCCATAAACGACGTCTGCTTGCGATATCATCTTGCACCACACAAGCCTTCGGGGGAGACAGAGAGAGAAAGAGAGGGATGCAGAATGTTATATGTATATCAAACTATTTCAAAAGTTTCATATTGGACTCTGAACAAATTAGATTACTGAAACCTTTATGTAATAGTGCACTCTTTCTTTGATCAGGTTTATTTCATATCATAGTTCTGCATTCATGTAGCTCAGATCACTGCTCAGCTCAAAATAACACCACCTTCGGCACCAAGGAAACCTCGAGGACCCTACGTAGGACACAGGGAAAATTCCACACACACACTTACTGCAAGACTGTACAAATAATTGATATTTCCTCTTATATATAAACCTCCGTACTTCCTCTAGTCTGAAAACATGAGATGACATCTGCCAAATTGTGAATTGGTCCCACCCGTAATTCGCAGCTGCGGCAGTCACAATTCAATTCGATTTAGCAGTCACAATTCACAATTTAATTTAGCAGCCGTAAGTCTCATTAAAACAGTTGTGACAACATTTATTCTAATGCTTCTAGATTCAACTTCAATATTAATATTTTAATAAGGAACACGTGGGTGACCAAATGTCTTTACTATGCACATAAGTAATCAATTTAGCTATTAGAATATTATTTCAAAATTCTGACTCTTACATTTGTTTATATGCAAGAGGAGCCATCGTTTATCCCCCCATTACCTCTAAATTAGTACAGGTGAATCATTGCAGGTTAGACTTACAAATACTTAGACACACAGAATTCATCTTCTTTTTTTTGAACACTTCATCATTAGAGAAGGAGAGAGTCAGAAGGAGCTCTAGAGAAAGAGATTGCATGTATAATAGCGTTCAGGCACTTGGCCTATTCCGAAGGGACTTATTAGCTTATTATATTGATGTTAAGCTACCCATTGAAATGAGCTATGGGAACACAGCTCCATGTCCAGCAGCTACAGTAGCACTAAATAACTCATACTGCCCCTGAGAGAATGCTAAGCGATGACATGAAGAGAGCCCATGAAGGGAATAAACGATAAAAGGGAGACTATGAGAAGGAGAGAGAGGAGAGGAAGGAAGAAGGTTCATCTCAGGTGAAGGATGTAGAAGTCCCATGATTGGTATGGACCTGCAGAACAGAGCAGAAGTATTCATGCTTTAAACGGCCGTGTGAGTGTGTGTAAAAGTGTGTTTGAATCCAGAGATAAGCTGGAAGTGTTACTGTGTGAGCATGACTAGTGTACACTCCAGGTATCTGAATATGTCTGCTTCTTATTCAGTCCTCACTGCAGGCACCGATATTAAATCCACTCCTCCTCCTGCATGCCTGAAGTCAGAATTATTGCACTGTTATCCTTTTTAATGCATGAATTGCTGGACCTTAGTATGTTTTTGAATTAGTTTCGCATAACTGTATACATAATGCTGTGATTCAGGATTTCTGGCACCGGAGATAAGTGAATTCTCTATAGCTATTCAGAGTATGAGGGGGGACACAGATAATAAGTTTTAATGGGGGAAATAAGAGTAGCTGCGCTACACACCTGGCTATTTCTGAAGTCAGAGGCTCCTCAGTAAGAGCATGGCTATCAGGCTTTAGACAGCTAGTTTAATAATGGAGATTTTAGGTGAGGTACGGTGCATCCCTCCTAACTGCCTGTAACCACAACCGTCTCCTTTTGGCTTGGAAAGGTGTCGGATTCGACAGTATACGGTAAACACAAATGTGTTTAGGAACACTTTTCAAAATTCCGACTCCCAACACCACAGCACGACATTTTAGAAAGCAAATTCTGGCTTGCTCTTAAAAATCATTATAGACTCCCGTTACGTTCCTGCAGCCAGGAGGGGCGGCCAAAATCACAGTGATGTGTCTCACTCGGGGGGTCTATACACACTCCTTGCCAGTCTGAACAATCCTAGACAGTACATCAGAAGTGTAACTCTGCAGGTAATGATCTCACACACATATATCAGGCTTCCTAATGTATCTGTGCTTATACTGTATAGTCCCAGATATAAGCTTGCCACTAAGGTGGAACCCTCAAGAGTACTTCTTTTGGTATTTATGTATACTTTACCTAGGAAGCTACTCTAAAAGCCAATTAAAGCTACATTAGTGCTCCTTGCTTTCCTCTTATGTTTAAAGATAGACCATATTTACCATTTCAGGTACAAGATGTATACTACATGTACAAAAAAAGCTAGTTTATTACCTTTTTTTAGGCTTCGCATAAAAACAACCGCACACAGACGATCCACTATATAGTACATTATTTATCTGTGGAGTACTATTTTCATTATTCAATATCAATATATATTTTTATGTCTTTTATTATCTTTTATTTTTTTTAAACTGTGTTATACAGTAAAGAATGGTTGTCTATGAGCTGTACCATATGCTGCTATGCTTGAGGAACTTTTTATTTTTTTTCCCCAAGATATTCAACCTACTGGGCCAAAATTCATTAACAGTCGACGGTGCTACTTTGCCGTAATCAGGGACGTAAATTTCATCTGGGGGGGGGGGGGGGGGACAATAAACATAAAATTTCTCAAGAGCAATTTTTGAAGGGGACACAAATAATGCAGCCAAAATTGTACTTGTAAGGATATGTGTACACAGAGGAAAGTCTTACTACTGTTATTAGTGTAGCGTGGAGAAATAAATAAAATGATTTTGTAACAAATAAAATGATTAGGTTATAGTCACTGCTCTATATGTAGTAATAAAAAATAGCTGTAATTTAAAGCAAAATTATTTCCATAATAGACTAATATCAGTTCACACAGAGGCTTATCGCCGTGTTAGCTGTAGTGGGGGACTTACTATCCAACAAGCTTACTATTAAACAAGCTAGCTAACGTTATAATCGCTAACATAGAGGACTCATGGACAAATACATCGGTTATCATCGTTTTTTTTTGTTTTTTTTTGTCATGACTAATTACTCAGCATCATCTGTATTGAAGTATTAATGGAGTATTAATGTGTTTAATAGCCTTCACACCCTCCTTACCGGAGTTCCACAACTACCGTCTGAAGAGCTTTATTCTCTCCCACAGAGTAGTTGAGGCGCGCGGTGGACCAAACCACTGTGAGGCGAGAGAGGGGGGGGACTCATAATGTTTCTAAACTTAAAACGTATTTTTTGCCCCGTTTGCATTTGTATTGTTTTACTACTTACACAAATATTTTAAGTATATATCATTATATTATTTACAATACTCAGCGTGGTTTTTAATGATATTTTTAGGGGGGGACAGCCCTCAGTGTCACACTTTCATGAGTACCTATTAAGAACATTTCCAGCGTGCCAGCAGGAATATGGATAAATATTCATATATTTAATATCTACCCCACCCCACCCCACCCCACCCCACCCCTTAGAATTTTTTTTTTCTTAAAGGGACTACATGTTAAAAAGGAACAATATCAATATTCAACCTCATTTTAGCCTTAGCCACGAGCCTTTGAATAACCCTAAGACCACCAGCAAATTTAGCCACATTAAAAAGAAATCTTCTTGATGAGACTCAGGAAAAGATGTGCCAATAAGATAGGAATCTGATTACTGTATTACTGTTGCCACCAGCCACATTAACAGGTCCATATGGAGTACAGTCCTGCCAACAATGAGCTCTGTGTAGTAGCCAAAGTTATGTGCAAATCCATTGCTTTAGTCTGCTTACACATTAGCTCATAATAAACCACGCAGATCTCCTCATAACTGGTTGCCTCCATACATACCCAGAACTTTTCCAACTTTTGATTGGAAGAGAATGTGTATCGGTTGGGTGGAGGGGGGGGGGGGGGGACGACACATGAGATTTGACATCAACAAACAAACCAACCCTTTCGATCTTCCATTTTGATACTCGTCTTAGTTTTGGAAGATACTTTCCCCTATTGTAGGAGATGTTAACTCTGAATCCTCTGTATGTAAAAGTTCTGACGTTTTCTATTTTCCTTTCTCCATCTTTTATGTGTAGGTGTGAAGGCTTATGAGCAGTGTTCCTCGTGCAGTAAGGGAGCTTTTCCTGAGGCAGGAACAGATGGACGGAATAAACTTCACGTTGGGGAATTCCTCAGAGGGAAATGAAACGGAGCCAGAAGTGGAGACGAGCTCGTATAAAACAGTGGAGGTGGTGTTCATTGTGCTAGTAGCAGGCTCACTTAGCCTGGTAACTGTGGTGGGGAACATACTGGTAATGCTTTCTATAAAGGTCAACAGAAGCCTACAGACTGTCAACAACTACTTCCTGTTCAGCTTAGCTTGCGCCGACTTCATCATCGGGCTTTGCTCCATGAACCTCTATACTGTTTATATTGTCATCGGTGCCTGGCCGCTTGGGCCTGTAGTGTGTGACCTGTGGTTGGCTCTGGATTATGTGGTCAGTAATGCATCGGTCATGAACTTACTCATTATCAGTTTTGACCGCTATTTCTGCGTCACGAAGCCACTGAGTTATCCTGTAAAGAGGACCACTAAGATGGCGGGGATGATGATTGCTGCTGCCTGGGTGCTGTCCTTCATCCTCTGGGCTCCTGCTATCCTCTTTTGGCAGTTTATTGTTGGTGGCCGCACTGTGCCAGACAGGGAGTGTTATATCCAGTTCTTTTCAAATGCGGCTGTTACCTTCGGCACCGCTATTGCCGCCTTCTATTTGCCTGTCATCATCATGATGGTGCTATATTGGCAAATCTCTCGAGCCAGCAAGAGTCGCGTGAAAAAGGATAACCGCAAGCCTTCGGGCACCAACACCAGAACTAGATCTCCCAGTCAGACCCGCAGTAACGCAGCCACCAAGCTGGACAACAACAACGTGATGGCCGAGGACCCTGACATAAATCAAACCCAGGCCACAGATGAAACGACCAACCAGCATGACACCAAATTGCAGAATGGCAAAGGGCCATCCACAGCCAGTGGGGAGAGAGAAGGGGAGGAAGCTAACAGGGACAACTGTGTCCCGGTTGAAGAGAAAGAGAGCTCCAATGACTCCACTTCAGGCAGTGGGGCCACAGCTCATCAGAAGCCAGAGGCCAACAACACTCAGACACCTCCACGGCACCATGCCAAGACCGGTGACTCTAAACTCACCTGCATTAAAATTGTCACCAAGTCACCCAAGGGAGATTGTTATACTCCATCCAACACCACAGTGGAGATTGTACCAGCAGCTGAGAAGCAGAATCACGTGGCCCGCAAGATAGCGAAGATGACTAAGCAGCCCCCCAAAAAGAAGAAAGCAGCTCCTTCCAGGGAGAAGAAGGTGACACGCACCATCATGGCGATCTTGGTGGCATTTGTAGCCACGTGGACGCCCTATAACGTGATGGTTCTCATCAATACTTTCTGCTCCAGCTGCATCCCTAACACAGTGTGGACCATTGGCTACTGGCTCTGCTACATCAACAGCACCATCAACCCTGCGTGCTACGCTCTGTGCAATGCCACGTTCAAAAAGACCTTCAAGCAGCTTCTGCTTTGTCAGTATAAAAACATACGCTCCACCAGATGAGCTACAATATAAATATGCATGTGTACATGTACGTTTATGTGTGTCTGTCTGTGTGTGTGTGAAAAGGTTTTGAATGACAGAGTGAAAACTGTGGCAGCTGGGTGGGGTTTTGTTTTTTTTTTATCGTGTTGTTCTGTTATTGACACCCTGTTGTAGCACTTTACACACACACACACACACAACAACACAACAGCACAACTCACATAGCTCAACAGTTCTTTAGGCTTTGCCTATAGACCAGAACAAACTTAAAGATACGAAATAGAATTAAACACAACCCTGACATGAAAAAATATAGGGGGAAAAAACAATTTCTATATGTTTGTTGTTGTTTTGTTTTTTTGTTTTTTTTAATAGAAATGTATAAACCAATATGTTAAATGTAAAATAAATAGCATGAATATACAGTATATTAGTGAGACAGAGCACGAGGGGCGGAAACTCCACGTTTGATATGATATATGATGTTATCTACATATAGCGCAGAGTAGCTGAAAACAGATTTAATTCGAGAGAGCGCAGTATAATACTGAATCTGCGCTCTTCGACTGTATAATCATTAAAGGGACAATAGGGCTGACTGAACACTCAAACCTAGTGTTTGGACTTCAGTGTAAAATAATATGTGTAAATACTTGTATATAACCTTGTATAGTATTTAGCATTTTGTGTGTGTGTGTGTGTGTGTGTGTGTGTGTGTGTGTGTGTGTGTGTGTGTGTGTGTGTGTGTGTAGATATAGAGTTTTGCAGAAATGATGCATGAGTAATTATTGGTGTGTGTGTGTGTGTGTGTGTGTGTGTGTGTGTGTGTGTGTGTGTGTGTGTGTGTGTGTGTTGCTGTACTAGCCTAAAGCTGAATGAGTTATTGGAAAACCACTCTGCCGTATCCACATGTAAGAGTGGGAGTGTGGGGCAGCGTGAAGTGCTCAGGCCTCCAGAGATGCAAATTAAAGGCTTTTAAAATGATGACTGATGAGCAGGGTGAAGAGACTCTTCTACACAGAGCTGTTCCTGTGGACTTTTTTTTAATAACCTGTTGCTTTGAAGACATATATATATATATATATTTTTTTTTTTTTTTAAAAACAAGACACAAAATGGTTAGTGACAATGAAGTGTCTGTCACACACGGGTGATAGCCCATCTTTAGTGATTTAAAACCCATTGCAAAAAAAAAAAAAAAACCTCTTCATTGCTTTTCTCATGAAATATGCAGAGATGCTAATGTATGCTCATGCCTGCAGCAAGGTGTTCATTCATGCAGTCTGCAGGTGGTTACGGCATACCGACAAGCCCTCAGCACTGTTCTGGAGGGATCCTGTGTTTTTCTGTCAGTGGAACAGCGTGTGTAGAGACTCGGGGTTGATTATGAGAGACGACTAAGCATTGTGTAGTGTATGTGTGAGTAGTGATAGAGCTTCCTCAGAGCCTACCTCTCTGTGGCATTGTGTTTTGCACTGAGGCTTTCAATCCATGCAGAGGTGTGTGTGTGTGTGTGTGTGTGTGTGTGTGTGTGTGTGTGTGTGTGTGTACGTGTGAACGCATGAGTGTGTGATCACCCCAGAATGGGGGTTATTCTAAATCACAGGCCTTGGTCTTGTGAATTAAAAGGGCTACATATTTTGCACATTTCATCATGTAACTTATATATGAACTTATTTCTAAACATGTTTTACTCATTTCAAGCTTTACTTCTTTCTAAAAAAAAAAAAAAGAAAAAGAAAAAAGAAAGAAAGAAATGTATATATTTAACAAAATGATCTGCCAGTTTTAGTAAAACATTTACAAATATATACCATAATCTTCTATTTGGTTGAGCATAATCTTATAAAAGGAAAACTGGATCGATTTGAACTATATTCTAAATATTTTCATTTGCAAGTAATTTTTTTGCTTTTTTTATTTATTCATTTTTTGCTTTTTGTGAAGAAGGATGTTTGTAATGGGCATTTGGGTAAGTTTAATTCCTGAGAAATTCACATTTCCATTCATATATATTTATATAACAGATATTCAACCTCATGTGTCCATCTGTAATTCTCTGTTGGTTAATGTGACGGCTTTAAAAGACTGGTGTCAGGGAGTGCATCGAATTTTAATGCGAGAGAGAGCGATGTTTTGCCAAAGGGCTATGGAGTAGACTGAATCTTAACACCGACTCATGAATAGAATAAAGGTTTCAGCTGAATGGTGTTGTTAGAGTTAAGGATTTGAGCTGCAGGGTTTGAAGCAGAGGCAGGTCCTTGCTATAGGCAGTGTGAGACAGAGCAATGTGGACTGAAGTAATAACACAATCTCATGGAAAGATGTATCAGATTATCTGACGAAGCTGGACACCGTGTGAGATTCGGCAGGCTCAGGGGCCGCCTGCTCCTCTTATGGCCCCATGCGTTTTATAATCTCGTCATCCACAAATCACAAAAAAAAAATAATAATAATTAGTGTTCTTTTTCACTTTCTCCCAGACACGTGTTCAACAATCAACTTGGCCTAATAACAGCTAAATAAACACTCACTGTTTACTTAAAAGGATATTTTCCTTAAACGCTGCAAAAATAGCATCTTAGCATGTAGAGCTACTTTGAATATAGTCAAACTGATCTAGTATTTCCTATTATGCGATTATTTCTAGCCATTTTTAAAAAATTTAAGCTTTTCATAGTCTTGCTCCATTGGCAGACAATTTTTGTACATTGTGTACAATTTTAAACATTTCTTTCTAGACAAAAAGCAAAATGATCTGCTAACAGAAAAAGAAAACTTCTCACTGCCTCATTTAGCATCCATAGAGTTGTTATTATTGCACCTAGTGGTCAAAAATGGGAACTGCGGCAATTGCTAATAGAGCTCCATAGGGGAAGGATTTTCTCTGCCCCACACTCGCTCGGTGAACATTTTCAGTGGAGGGAGAGCAGCGGAGAGGTTATTGACCGGGTTGCCAGATCTCTAGTTTAAACATTTTCTGCATCCACCAAGAGCTTCATACCAAATCATCAGATATACAGAATCATTTCTATTGAAAGATATATTGCAAAGATTGGGAGAGGGATTACAGAGTGGTTAATGTCCATACATCAGAAAAACTTGTGAAATAGTTGTTTCACCATGGAAAGGCTGAGAAATACATGTCTCCTTTTTCCAGTGCCCAGATATTTGGGTTAGTTTCAGGTCTTTCATGTGGTTTTTGAGACGTAATTGGGATGAAACTGGTCAACCCTAGTTAATGATATTACCTCGAATACTGTTGAAACAAAGGCACGTCTCAAATCAGGCTGCTAGACTGTACGCCACGCTCAAATCTCAATTACATCCATTTTCTGTGCCACTTATCCTGCGCAGGGTCACAGGGGAGCCTGGAGCCTGGAGCCTATCCCAGGGAACTCGAGGAACAATGCGGGGGACGGGGTACCAACCCATCACAGGGTACAATCATGCACACATTCAAATACTACGGACAATTTGGAAATGCCAATCAGCACACAACGCATATCATTGGACTGGGGGAAGAAAACCAGAGTACCCAAAGGAAACCCCTGAAGCACGGGGAGAACATGCTAACCCCGCACAATAAGGATGGAGGCGGGACTCGAACCCATAACCCCGGAGGTGTGAGGCAAACGTGCTAACTACTAAGTCACCGTGCCCCCTCTCTATTACAGGGTTACTCTAAAAATTCACTAGAAAGTAAGTGTGATAACCTTTCGACTTTATTTTGCTTGAGGCAAAATGTCATTATTAATGTGGTCCTGCCACACCAAAATCTATAGTCACGAGCTGCTGCTGCCTCTATCTCTGAAGTGTCCGAATTACCACTTTAATCTGTAGTGCTAACAAAGTTAACGACTATCACCATGGTTCTTGTCCATCCCAGGCATGTGGCATCGCTAGTCAGACAGAGAGACAGCATAAGTGTGAGAGTATGTGAGACAGGCAGGTCAGCTGAGGGAGTAGTCCAGTAAGTAGTCCAGCTTTCATAAGTCTGTATGATTACCTGTCTCACCCTGTCCACCAAAACCCACCAACCCCAACCACACACACAAACACACACACACACACACACACACATTTTTCTGTGCCGCTGATTGAGGGATGGGTCTGATAGCCACTCCAACAGAGCACAGATAGCGAGAGTGTTACTCTGAGTGTTCAATAGAGCAAGAATTTTTCCACTAGGAGCTCTCTGTCCAACTCTCATTGTATCTCTCGCACCATGACCTGTGATGTGCGAACACTTCCTTACATGGCGTCTATCATATTCATTATGACCATTCTGCCTGAGCTGAACCAGAGAGGAGTGTGTGATAGTGCCGAGTGGTGTATGACAGTAGACAGCTGTTTGTGATTGTGTGAGTGATGAGACGTGCGCGGGCAGGTGGTTGGTATTTGGCAGTGATCTGCAGACCCCCTGTCAGGTATGGCTTTGCTCCGAGTGTGCTGTGGTCGGCTGATAAGGCTTTTGTCTGCCCTCAGAGAAAGAAAGAAAGAATGAAAGAGTCTATCATTCAGCCTCTCTGTGTGACACTTGTTCAAAAGCAACTGAGATCTCAGGTGCCTTGGCAGGAACACTATCCCAGATATACTGCTGTGCTACTGGCATAAACCCATACAGGTGTGTGTGTGTTTGGACTCGAGACTAGAGAAGAGAGTTTATTAGTCTCCTTTCAAATCAGCACATCTATCCATCCTTCCATTTTCTGTACCGCATATCCTACACAGGGTCACGGGGAGCCTGGAGCCTATCACAGGCAGAGCTCGGGGCAAAAGACAACAGATACCCTGGACAGGGTGCCATCCCATCGCAGGGCACAATCAGACGCACACCCCCATTCACACGCTATGGACAATTTGGAAATGCCAATTAGCCTACAACACATGTCTTTGGACTGGGGGAGGAAGCCAGAGTACCCAGAGGAAATCCACAAAGCACAGGCAGAGGTGGGAATCGAACCCCCAACCCTGGAGGTGTGAGGCAAACGTGATAACCAAGAGAACCGTGAGAACAAGACAAAGATGGAATTAGTAAAAACGTCTAGAAATAATGAACGTGTAAGATCTCGTATCTGGTTTAGTGTAATATTATAACAGGAAATAGTACAGTAGATACGTACACTGGACACTATTCAAGATATTTCCATTTGCTAAGATTCATGCATTGTTTGCAGTATACAAATTATTGAAAATAATTGGTTTGGCTGTGTGTATGAAATTAATTGAAGTCTTTCAGTAAAGGTAAACATATTTGAATTTATTTCCAGCACTATTTTGTGGATATACTGTATATTTTGTGGTTAGCACACGGTGTTCCAGCAGCAGAGTTACCGCTACCCACCCACATCAAGTGCCTTAAAGAACTGTCTGATATTCTTCTTCTACTACGAGTTATAATCTGTTTTAGCCGTGACAGTGACAGTGATTACTGTGTTCGTATAACTGAGGTTTATGTGTTTGTGGTTCGGTGAATAAAAAGCACAGGATCCTATTTAAACCCAACATTCATTCATTCAGCCTGCTTAATTACAGTAGTACTTTGGTACATACAGTAGCAATGTGTTTCCAAATATACACTCTGGTCTTCAGATGTGAAACAGGAGGAGTGTGTACTGTATAAACGTATGCACAGCTAATCTCTGGAGGTCTGGGTATCTCACTTTCTGCGCATGAATATAAAGGAGATTCGTTCTGGCAGCGTGTGTGTATGAAGTGTGTGTGTGTGTATGAAGTGTGTGTGTGTGTGTGTGTGTGTGTGTGTAAGTGAGACCGCTTTTAGTGTGCTGCTGTGTGTAAGGAGTTTTATTGAGATAACGACAACAGAGTGTATATGAAAAATATCAAAACTTTCTGAAAGAGCTTTCCACGCGTCTGACAGTGAGAATGTGAATTACTCAGATACTGATCAGCACAGAGAGAGGACATATCACACAATTTCACAGACAAAAATGGGTGCCAAAGAGACACTGCCAGAGGCAAGCCAACAAACAAACAAATGAGATGAGCATGCTCAAACACATGATGAATAAATTTGAAAAAAATTATATATATATATAAATATATATATCTTTTTGTATGAGGTTTTATAAATGTCCAGCTATTCTGTATAGACGTATTGTATATAAAGCATGTGTTTATCGTCGGACTGAGGAACTGACTCTGGAGTATTGATTCTGGTGTTGGAGCATCTGTCAGTGGAAACAAGGGATAATTGGACTTTAAATCAAGAAACTAAGAAACCGAATACTCTAAACCCCCACAGACAAGCTGAGGTTTTAATTATCAAGACAGGAAGAGAGATGATGATGACAGAAAATCATAAAGATTATAACTAATTGTTGTGTACAGTCATAACAAATAGAAACACTTAAACTGGTTGACTGATGGGTTTTTGTTTTGTTTTGTTTTGTTTTTGCATGGGGTTGGATTGAAATAAAACTGGTGAGGCTTTTCTGTAGATGGTTTTTTATAAAGTCATGCCAGCTTTGACTGTGAGGAAGACAGGAAATGGCAAGGAAAACATTCAAGCCAATAATTAAAAAGAAAGAAAGAAAAAAAAGAAAGTATAAATAAGCACACATACTTCTTCTTCCTTCTTTAGGGAGTGGGGAGGAATGAACCAAAAGTAAAAAATAAATAAATAAATAATAATAATAATAATAATAAAGCAGTACGTCTACTCTAAAGAGTATTAGAAAGTAGCATAAGTGTAGGAGGATATGTGGAGACGCACTTCCTATGTCTGATGTACATACTAAACACTTTATGTTCTCTTGCTGAGGTGTGTAGATCCTCATTGTGCTTCACCTTCACTGTGGGTTGTGACTTTCATCCAGTAGAAAAGTCGTTTGTTAACAGTTCAAAGCTTTCCACTGTACATATACAGTATATATAATGAACATATGATGTAGTTTGGCACGGTCGATGTGTAAATACATGTTTATTATTTATATGATTGTCTCCTTCTCGACCCCTCAGTCTTCCCCTCCCTCACCGTCCCTCCCGTTTGTGTAACGGTGCCGATTTCTTTTGAGGAGACAGACGTTGAAATTTGGATGTTTAGAAATGATAAACGATACTGTAACATGGAATACATTTATTGTACACTGTACATTGTGCTATACTCTTTTGGAGAACAATTCTATCAAATAAAGATATGAGTCTGCATATTTTGTTTTGATACGCATATAATGTTATATGAATCATTTTTTTTTTTAATTGATTAGAAATTATACTGGTAGGACAAAAACACCATAAGAAAATGATGCTCAATTCAGTACACAACTCAGAGTAATCTCTTTTCTGTTGTTGTTGTTGTTGTTGTTGTTGTTAGGCAATGCAACAAATCTGACATCAGAGCACACGGAGCGGAACGGTGGCTTGTAGATGACTTTATTTCATGTGGAGCTGAGTAAGAAGGAGCAGTAATATCACCACAGACAGACAGACAGACAGATAGACAGATAGATGATACTGTTTATAGATAATACTTTTTACAAGTATTTAAGCCGATTTCACACTGGAAGCTTGCTGCACATTTTCATATCTTAGCAAGTGAAAATATTTTGAATATAGTCAGATTTATCTAGAATTCCTGTTATAAGATTACAATAAACCAAATATAAGATTATTAAACCTATTTCTTGACATTGTTTTTTTTTTGTTTGTTTGTTTTTCACTAAAGTCTTGTTCTTGAAATAGTCTTGTTCTATTGGAAGATCATCTCTGCCAATCGAAAAAGACGATATATAAAGCTTGAAATGAGTAAAAAAAAATAGGAAAGGTCTAGAAATAGGTTTAATAATCCTACATTTGGTTTATTGCTATTGCTAAGGTGTCATTTTTTTGTTTTTGTTGTTTTTTTGCAGTACAGATTCAGTGGGATGTGTGCAAAAATGCCATCTTAGCAAGAACAAACACCCTGAATATAGGCCAATTTACATAATAGTTCTCTTTATTAAACAAAAATAAGATTATTAAACTTGTTTCTAGATTTTTTTTTTTTTTACTCATCTCAAGCTTGAACTTGTCTTGTTGTATTTGCAGACCATTTAGCTCATTTCGAGAATTTATTTCTAGAAGAAAAAAAGCTGAACGACCTGCCAGGAGAATAAGCTGATTACATGATTTAGTATGTTTTATTCATTATTATATACTTATATTTATATTCAAACCTCTACAAATCACCTACAGTTCTAGGGAAAAGGGGGAGGAATATTTTCTCTTTTCCATTTTCTCATGTCCTTCCATCCATGTGTGACTACCTGCCGCCTCTGTATCTTCCATCTCAGAGCAGAGGAATACAGGGGAAGGGTGACAGTTATTTCTTTTTTCACCTCTAGTCCAATGGGGCTTGCTCTTTCTTCTTCCCGCCACGTTTCGGCTTCAGCGAGCCTGTAGAGACACACAACACTGCATCAGTCACCGACAACACAAACACAACGAGGCTCTGGCATGTCTGATGTGGCAGGTCGGGGGGGAAAAGGAAGGAAGGAGGCTGCCATGCCGTGGTTTCTCCAGCGCTGGATTGCTTTAATGAATGTAATCTTTCAATGCCTCGGCTCAACGGCTGAAGCAAGAGCACAGGCTTCGATTCCTTTCACTGATGATGAGGGTCAGTCTGTTTGTGCATGATGAAAATAGAAGTGAAAGAGACAGACTGAAGTGTGTAGTGATTAAAAAGATTACAGACACGTTGAATTTGTTGTATATGCAATGCCAAAATGTCAGTTATCTAATCAACACCTATTCTCTTCCTTTTTTCCCTGTGGCTAATCTTCTACAGGTTTCTACTTGCCACTGATCAAAAAGCTTATTTAAGGCTGATTTAATTTAACTCTAAAGCTTTGTGGACTAACAGCATGTCAGTTACAGGGTTTTCTTCCGCCAAATTAATGTATAATACATATATTTGTGTAATTTCTTATAAAATGTGAAAGTTACAAAACAGAGTGAATAACCACAAATATTATCCCAATAATATTAAGTACTACAACTAATAGCAAGTAATTAATATTATAACTACTGTAATTAATATTAATGATATTAATAAATACTATATATAGCTATTTTGCTTGTAATAAACATAAAATATTTGGATGTGGTGCAACTTGTTAATCATAGAGTGGTCAGAATTTGTGATTATGTTTAAGGTAGTTGAAGAGAAGAGAGTGGAATATAACCACCTTTAGTCCCTGATTACGTAATCAACTCCACACTCTGCCTAGATTTACACTATTGCTGTTCTTATAACTAGAAATCTTTAGCACATGTAAATCAACACCACAAAATTCAAAATTCACGTTTTACACAATAAAAGAGTGACCATTCTTTAAATGTACTTTTTCAGTGCCCTTTCTTTTGTATGTGAAGAGTATAAGCATCAAACGTAGCCGTCCTCAAACTCACGTTGTTCTACCAGTGTTGGTTCCATTCGCAGCTTTAGGATGGCTTAAGTATTCATTGTGATTTATCAATAATATATTTGTGGATTACAAATTAATCTACAGAACATGTGCTTGACATTTAAAAAATAAATACCACACAAAACCCCCCCAAGAAAATAAACAACAAAACACAGTGTGGTATTAACATCCCCAATGTTCATGTAAGTCCAGCTGGACACAATTTCGTTTTGCTGTGTTCTTTTAACAAGATTTCACTGTGTAGACCATTCATGTTGTATCTTTGTTTTCAATAGTGTGCCTATTCGTTTTTTATATTCCTGGGGAGCAGGGGGAAGTGTGACTGCTGCTGAGGCATTTAATTCAGCATTTCTGTGATGATTCATTCTGCTTTAATATATACAAACATTATCAGAACCACACAGCTCTGTATGTACAGTATATATATATATATATATATATATATATACATAGATAGATAGATAGACAGATAGATAGATAGATATATATATACATACATACACACACTCTCTCTCTCAAATACACACACACACACACACACACACACACACACACACACACACAGTACTGTGCCAAAGTTTTAGGCATGTGCAAAGATTAATTGTTTCTAAATTTAAAAAAATAAATAAAGTAAAGAGCAGTAAACAGTAGTAAATGAAACAAAGTCAATATTTTCTGTGACTCCGGTACAGTGTGTGCAGTTTTATAAGGAAATGAGCTGGTGAGTTTTATTGAGCATCTTGCAGAACCAGACACGGTTCTTCTGGACACTTTGACTTTCGCACTCGCTTCTTATTTCTGCAGTGAAACCCAGCAGCCTTCATTGTGTTTACTGTCTGAAAAGTGTCTCTTACGTAATACGCTGCTTTCTTTAATGACATACAAACATTTTTCTGTAACATTTAATTTTGTGCGAGAAAACTAATGTTTGGGAATCTAAAATGTTTTTTGTACTGAATTGATCATGTAGACGTCATCAAATAAAAAATCTATAACACAGTTTGTACTAAAAATTTGGTTGCCTAAAACTTGCACAGTATTGTATTTTATATATATATATATATACACACACACACATACACACACGCACACGCATCTCTTCTTATGCCGCCAAGCAGCCAGGTTCTTCAAACACCCATCATGGACTTGACAGCTCACAGCAGTTGCCTTCACCGCAATTTTTTTTATAGAAGCCAAATGATGTTCTGATGGTCTGGAGATCTAGGGACTAATGCTGCTTTGCATAATGTTTCATTTGCATATCTCTTTGCTGTGCTAAGCTCTGTACATCTTATTGAGAGTATGATTTGGCCCTTGGGTTGCTCAGTCATGCACCGCCTGCATTAGTGCCTTCTTTCATGGAAGATCCCCAGAGGAAATGTGACATCTGGCCTTCCCTACTAGAGGGGAAGAGACTGCATGGAATTCTTTATGAGGAATGGGACAGGAATGAGCCAGGTAAGTGTGTGTGTGTGTGTGTGTGTGTGTGTGTGTGTGTGTGTGTGTGTGTGTGTGTGTGTGTGTGTGTGCATTTAAATGAATAGTGTTATTTGAGTCTTTTTCATTATCCTGACTACCTCCATGAAACAAATTAGCATTGTCTCAAATCACATACTTATGTACGTACCACTCTGTTATTGAGTCTAACACTAACCAGTTTTCCTATTACAGTTAGTGCTTGAATTTTAAAACTTCTCATGTCACCTTCAAACCTATTGAAAGGTCTGTTTGTGGACCAGTCTTCTGGCTTTTCTAGATCATTAAATACTTTTGAATGTAAGGGCAGAGTTTTCGAGTTGAGATGCCGCCCATGACAGCAATCACGACGACGGCAGAAAGCTTATCAGTGTGTTTAACATCGCTGTACATGAAATCACTAAACATATTACAGTTTTGACTAGGACACCTGACAGACAGGAATGTTTTAGCTCCGAGTAAACATCTAGTGAATGTCGTTTTTTAATTTTCTGGATGTACTGCGTATAATATTCACAGCCAGTGTGTGAACCCTGCTGCATGAGTTGCCACTGCTTCTGCACACGCATGCAAAGTCATGCACCAAGTACAGTATAAACCAGTTTCCTCTGCTCCATGTCACACCACCCCGGCGTGGGTCATTTTCCTATACGAACACAACACTTCCAACTTGACAGGTGAGTCAGTGCAAGGAATATTCCTTTGTTTTTAGTCACTTACTTCACACATACGCATGTTACTGATATACAATGTCCAAGCTGGCTCTAAATAGATAGCATATTTCCATATTAAGCTAAAGATCTGATCACAGTGCATAAAGAACGCAAACAATTAGAGCACAGAAACATCTGCTGTAATAGCTAAGGTGAGGAAATGCAGATATTGACATCCAGATACAGATCACAGGGTGTAAATAGAGCCTAAAAGAGAGGCTATTTAAGGCTTATTCATGGTGACACTGCGTTACTCCTCTGTGTTTCAGGAGAAATTATTATCTCCTCCATTATATATTTTCCTGACCTGCTGATATTGAAATCTACATTTCCAGATGACATAAAGCAGTTGTTTGCTTTTATTTTAATATAAAACTCAATTATGAGAATGTATTAGGTTCTCTCTCTCTCTCTCTCTCTCTCTCTCTCTCACTCTCTCTCACTCTCTCTCTGACACTTCCCAACAAACTTCAAGTGTTGTACTTCTGAGATTTTCCCAACACACTCACGCAAAGGCCTTACTTTAAGGTGTTGTGAGCACCTTAAAAGCAAAGCTGCAGAGATACTGTAGATCTGTTTAAGTGCTGTAGAATTAGTTCAACTCTCTAAATAATGATAATAATCAGAAAGGATAAGAGTGGGTAGAAGAGGATCGCAGGGACTGGATGCAGACAGTGATAAAAGAGAGAGACAAATGCCAGTGCCATCAACGATGTTTCATTTGTTCCACCATATGCCTGGGATTGCTTATGCACAGGCTAAAAAAATAACCCCTCTGGGTTTTGTTTTGTTTTTTTTAAATGGCAGATTTTACACAGAAAAGCAATTATCTCCCACTCATCTTCCTCTCCAGTTATAGACCTCTTTATACAGACCTTGTGATTGTCGAATGCCAGCTAGTAGACATATCAGTGGTCATTTTTTTCTTGTCAACATATTCACATTATGATTATCTGAGAGCATCTGAGTACCAGAATGATGCACTTAAAAAAAAGATTCCCTTTAAATAAGGAAAGGATGTGGTGTCAAATAGAAATGCTTCAGTTGTTAAGCTTTTGGTATTTGTTATGATTTCGATAAGCACAAAATACAATGCCCTCTAGAATTATTGGCACCCTTTACACAAATGAAGAAAAGTGACAAAATGTCCCAATTGGTCAAAATATCCACTCAACCTTTAGAATAAACTATTTATCTTTTCTAACAATATATATATTTTTTTAAATAATAGCAATTTCTATCAGAAATATATGTGGCAAAATTGTTGATGTCCCTAAGGAATGTTGTAAAGAAATATTGAAAATATCTTGAAAAGCTTATATTATTATTCTTATTTGTTTATTATTATTATTATTTTTATTTGCTTATTCCCCAGGACCTCTGTTGTCTTTAACCCTGTCCTCATCCCTGGGTTATAAATATGGGTTTGCACACATAAAATAAAAGAACATTCAAAACAAAGGAGATGGTTGTTGACCTACACAAATCATGTAATGGATATAAAATACACACTTTTTTTTTTTTTTTTTTTTCAATAAGCACTTGAAAATACCATTAAGCATAATCAAGTCCATAACAAAATGTCACATGTCTGAAAGAATTGGAACTGTACCAGGAATTGGACCCATGAGTATTCCCTCCAGGCTGTGTTAATACTCCACAGCAATGGAGTCCATTTCCAACACTGATACTTAACAACATGTCAGTTAGATATTTTAGAGAGATGCGTTCTGAGACGTAAGTGTGTGTGTTTGTGTAAAGATGTGATTAAACCCACCATGTAGCCTGGTCTTGGTCTTGCCACAGGGTTTGGTGGCAGAGACAGTGCCGGGACAGTTAGCGTCCGGGAGAGCACGTTTCAGTGTGCCAGTCCGGGTCTTCAGCCTTGTGATTAAATCACACTCACCCCATAACTGGAAATCATACTTGCATTCACCTGCAGAAGAAAAATGAACACACAGGGGCATACAGTCAGATATTAGAACCTTTGGTAAAGATGGCTGAAAAGGTTATGAACAAATGTCTTTGTGGCTGAGAAGTAAACATTATAACAGAAGAGTCAGTGCTGTTGTGTTGTCAAAGGAATGTTTCTTAGAATAAATGTATTTCAATAGCAAAAACTGAAAATTTTAGTTGTTACAAAGCAACTTTACATAAAGTAGATGTAGATTTAAATCCCTAATGAGCAACCCAGAGGCAACTCCCTGACACGACATGAGGAAGAAACCTTAAGAGGAACTCAAAAGGGAAACCCATCCTCTCTCTAGATAGTGCGATTATAAATCAATGCAGAATGCTGATTTGGAAGAGTAAAGGCAAACACTTCTAAGTCTGTTGAAAAGACGGTCACAATGCGCATATTATGAATATAAGCGCTGATATTAGGTGTGTTGCGAACTTGGTATAAAATGTGACAAAGACACAGGGATCACGTCCCCTGCAATGAAGAATATATAGGGAAAGAATGTTACAAAGCAAAAATACAGACTGGTGACAATTTAAAGCAAAAAACAAGATGTTGGGCTCCAGAACAGCTTCAGTGAACATTGAGCGATTGATAGACTCTCCAAGTCTCAGGTAATGTACTGGAGGATGAACCCCATTCTTCCAATAGATATTCCCTCAGTTGGTGTTCTGATGATGGTGGTGGCAACTGCTGTCTAACACGTCACTCCAAAATATCTTAAAACAAAATAGTTGTTCTATTAGGTTAGCATACGACAGCATATGATTTACAGAATATTCATACTCATCAAACCATTTCAGTGAGCTGTGGATGGAGAGATTGTCAAACTGGAAAAGACGACTGGAATTAGGAAAGAAATGTTGAGCCATGGTCACGATTGGATTGAACGGAGAGAGAGCAGCATTTTGAAGCAGAAGGTTCTCCTGTTCAATAACAATGCAGAAGTTCAAGTGAAAACTGAACCCACATGAAGAAGACGTGGTGCACAGCAATAAAAATACAAATAATGTTTTCAGTTACAATCAGGAATATCGCTTATGAACCACGGTGCGTGGCAAGACGTAAAACCAAGACTAGTTTGTAAATATAAAACGCGAGCCGAGGTGCTGGGAAGGAGCTACAGGGCACCAGTCCAAGGAGTCACTCCTGGTTTGAGTTCATCTGTTCTCACTCTTCCTGTTTCTCCGAAGCCCTCTGCTGGCTGATCGCTGCTTCACTATCATAGGATAAACATAATGAGTCAGAACAACTTTACTGATTTTCATTAACCCTTCCCTCTAAGGGACCAAGTGGACACAAACCTGCCAGCAAAATGCCTGTCGCATATATATTCGATTCTCACTGCTGTCTCTGTTCCTATCTCTCCTCACCACACACACACACACACACACACACACACACACACACACACACACACACACACACACACACACACACACACACACACACATACATACATACATATGAGAGAATCAAGAATTGTTGGATCCCATCAAGGGAATGAGGGAATAAAATGAACACTTAAAGTGATTATGAACATTTTCCACATTTAAGAAAACTACTTTCTGTTCCTCTAACAAAATAATTATTATAACATTCATAACATTAAATAGTAGCATTTTCTCTCAAAACCCAGTGTAGAAAAACTATTGGCAAAATAATAATAAAAAACTGAGAGGAATCCAAAAAAAAAAAATGTAAAAACAAAAACAAAACAAATACAGTGCATATGTACCTCAGGGCTATTGGAGCCAACAGTAAAAGCAAAAATGAAAAAGTAAGTAAGGCCAGTGACAAAATCCACCATGAGATCCATCCAGGGCCTTTGGGGTACGAGTAAGGGTTCCAGCTTGCTGGACTGAGCCACTAATAATGCTTGGATAGGAGCTGTGCCATTCTTGCTTCCACAGGGTGTCCTGTAGCAATACGTATTTACGTTTAAAATGTCACTGTAAATTGCACGTATGCGTCATTTTACAAATAATTTTCTCAAGAGGTTCACAGTAGATGTACCCATGTGTACCACTACTTCATCACTGCCTCTTACTATTTCACTAGCTCAGTCTTGCATTCTTTGGGGACCTACATGCAAATTGAATCAATGCTCCGGCTAAGACACTGAAGTGCCTTTCATTTTCACAGCATGCTGCTGTGTGCTCTTTGTGTGAAGCGGCCTGGAAGTTGAGGCGAGCGGTTCCGAAATAAATGCATGGGAAACACAGAGTTAAAATATACATTTGCGCAGTCGTTTATTATACGTGCAGGTGGTCATTCCTTTCATTAATGTGTTACCAATATGGTGTCCCATAGACACACAGGTGTCCAGTACTGTATGTGTAGAAAAGTGCATGACCTGGGGATTTTTGATCAGTTGAAATATAATGAGGTCTGTGGCAGTGCCTGAGGTGTCATTTTTCCACATTCCACTGCCGCTTTCTCAGGCACTGTAGATTGCAGAGACAGAGAAAGCTGCTGAAGAGCTCTTTTTCATGGTTAAAATGCATCGGTCGTTGCGATCCAGAGCTATCGGGCTATCGGTCATTTTACAAATGAAGACGATTCCCGTTTTTGGTAACAGCAGCAAGCTCCCCATGAAAGAACAGGATCACATGACCTAAATCTACAATGGATACTGAAATAAATGTAAATGGGAATATGGTTCTAAACCTACTAAAGAGCTGGAAAGGTTGATTTATTATGCCTGACATTATGTGGCTTTCACCTCCAAACTGCTTCTTCCAGTTGCAGGGAATCTTGCAACGTTGAGTTTTGATTTTCTGTTTGCAGTCAGCGCCAGTACGGGTTCCCTCTCTAGTGCCCAGGCCGCAGTCGCCCTCATGTGCCACACACACACTCCACTGCCAGTCTCCACATCCTGACTTACGTTCTTTCTTACCTGTGAGAGCACACACACACACACACACACACACACACACACACACACACAGATATGAAAGCACACACAGCATGGTTTCTTACCACTGGCTTAATTAGGATAGATTAGTTTGCCTGCACAAAATTCATAATGACACATTATTTACCTTGTTTTTCTGCCTTCCCAACTTCTGCTAGCACATCTGTGACAAGCAAGAGAGCCAGAACAGCCACACACACCCACTGCTTCTGCTGCATGCTGGGACAGAGCACAGGCGTTACCGCAGATTGTTTTAGAAAACCATTAATTAACTGCATTGCTATTCCTAGGTTCAATTAAACATCCTAACAGTCTATATAAATATGGACTATGCAATTTCAAGGTTACATTATACTTTGTAAAACTGTATGATCATTTAAATGCTTGTTTTTTTCTCCTATCAGGCCCATCTAGAATTACTCAGTAGGTGAAGTTTTATAATAAGAGAATCTATGAGTTATTTTTCTTCAGTGTCTCCATGATCTTAATAGTACCCCAATTGTCATTATATATTATATTAAGGGTTCCGAGCACTTTTTGAAGTTCTAAAACTTCCAAAGACTTGCAACAGCAATTTCAATATAGGATATCATGCACACTGAGATAACGTGTGACAGATGTTTCTCATCAGGTCTCATACTGTGGAAATTCTTCATAGCACCAAGGTTGAGATATTAGACTCTAAAAAAAAAAAGCTGCCGGAGTGCAGTCAGTGGAGCCAAATGATCATCCGTCTCTCACTTGCTGTCGGGTTCTGACTGGTACCAAAACACACAAATTTAAACCACCTTTTCTTTTTTCTCTCATTAATTCAAAGGTAATCTCTCTATCACTCTCTATCTCATTCACTCTCTCTCTCTCTCTCTCTCTCTCTCTCTCTCTCTCTCTCTCTCACTTATCATGTTAAAAAGCAATCAGGCTGTTCTAAGGGAAAATGGGCATGAGATGTGGGTAATTATTGAGCATCTGAAGCCCAAGTGCTTCACTTTGCTTGAACTGCTGTGAAGGTGCAGCCTACTGATGGCATTATCTGCATTCTTTAGTTTCAAATAATTACGAGTCTGCTTCCTCCTTCCTCCCATTCTTTCTCTATCTGCCTCATTTTCCTCCTTAAACTTGCACTTTCCAATCTGTATTTTTAGCTCCCTAGCTTCTGCCAGCGTAATTGTTGCTGTTCCCTCAGTCTGTTCATTAATCAGTGAAGAGCAGACTATGGACTGGAATACCCCCAATTCATCCCCAGCCATGACCTTCTCATGCTAAATAATGCAGTTAGCGATATACCTGTCCATGCATCTGAATATGGATAATCCACCCGACTGGAGTGTTGAACTTGAGGATTAGCACAACTGGCCCTAACTCAGTAAAATGTTTCAATACACTGGAGTAAGTATAGACTTGTTTAAAGTGAGGCGTGTCCTTTATCTCTGTGACTGCCGGCCTCCAGACTCCACATTTAAACCACTGCATGCTCCTCCCGCAACTGCTGCCTGGGTGCTGAAGGGACAGCGCCACTTCAGCACCATTGTTATGGACCACGAGAAATCACGGGCCTACGAGGTGGAGCAGCAAAACAGAGCACAGCTAGCAGCTAATAATAATGGCAGCAGCTCCTGACCTGCCCGGAGAAGCCGGGAGAGGATAAAAGGGCGCATCCCCCATCCCCCACCCACACCACGGACCTAATGCTAAAGCACCTGCTGGAGACCAGCCTCCAGCAACAGAAGAAATCCTAGGGCTATGTGGACTGTCCCCCATCAACGCAGTGGCAGAGATCCACAACATCCGGGCCAACAAGCCAGGACCTCATGTTTTGCTGATGTATTCTCAGTGGTCCTAGGAATGACACACCTGGTCAAAGGTGAAGAACCAGCCCTTGGTTCAGCCCCATCATGGTGGTCCCAAAGCCCAACGAAAGTCTCAGGCTTTGTAATGACTATTGGAAGCTGAACCAGGTCTCAGACTTTGACAGCTACCCCCTCTCCCAGGTGGACGACCTGGTGGAGCACTTGGGGAGAGCCCACTTTATTTCCACACTGGACCTCTTTGTGTTTGTTTGTTGTGTGGAAGTGGAATGGTGGTTTTTTTGTTTGTTTGTTTTTTTGGGCTGTAACTGTTGTGCTGTTAGATTTTTTGTTTTCTCTTGCTTTTCCTGTCTGGTGCATTCTGTTTGCTATTAATCCCACCGCACCATGGAGAAGGGAGCGAGGGGAGTTGTGTTCCCTCATCTTTTTAATAATTTAGTGCTCTGCTGCATATCTAATTCGGGGGGGTGCCTGCTTCCTTCATCCCAATTGGTTTGAGGGATTTGGACAACCTCCGTTGACGCGGCCGACCTCTGGGCGGTGTGGTGATGTTTGTTTTTTTAGGCCTTTGATTATTTCGTATTGTGTTGAATTGAATGTGTATGATTTGTGTCGTAAGTGTATTGCTGTGTATTAGTAATACATTGTTGTTTTATATACAGGAGCTGTTGTGAGTATTGGGCGTGTCTTTTATTGGCCGCCTCCCGACAGAGGGCCTCTTGTAAGTGTCCCTCAGCCTTGTATTCTTGTGTTTGTATTAGAGGGGTTATTTTGACTTATTGATTACCCTTCCTGCATATTTGTTTAGTGTGAATGAGTTTTCATTTGATTTTACGGTGGCCACACTAGGTTAGTCTGTTTATTTTCCAAATGCCAGGTTAGACTGCCATCAATATCAGTAGCTAGCACAATTAACGAAGCAGCAAGTCAAATGCTAGCTAATGATAAATATTGTAAACTTACAGAGAATGAATGATGGTTTTAGGCAAAACTCTCAACTGCTCTAAAAATTCACTAGTAAGTGTGATAGCCTCATGACTTAATTTTGTTTGAGGCCATGTTGTTATTAATGTCATCCTGCTGCAAAATCTATGGGAAGAGCAAAAAGGAAATCTTTTTGGTAATAGTTAATTAAGTAAGTTAGATCATCTTTTTTTTTTTTTTTAACTGTCAGACATTCCTGTCCTTGTGGGGACATTTGATTTCCACCAATACATAAAAATGTCTCATGTGTTGTGCAGCATAATGGATACGGCATTGTGTAGTACAGATAGGTGTTTTCTCTGAGACAGGTGGCAGGGTAATTGCTCACACCATGGCAGAAAACAGAAAACGATTAGAAGTGCTGTGAGGGGGTCGATCGTCTTTCTCTTGTCATTTGCACTGACAAGCATCTGCTTCACGACAGAACCCATGTGTTTTACCGGTGGGGATTTTGCTTGTGCCATTTTAAGCAAATAACAGACAATGCATACAAATTTAGTAGGAATTTAATTGAATTTTATAAGAATGACGTCATAAGAAAGGTTATGACTGGTAACTCCACCATCCTCTGGTTCTCAAAATTTCTTGCATTTCTTCTCTGTCTTTCTCACAGTTCACGAGGATGCCGACGACCACAATCCATTGTTCCTGACGAGATGTTTCCGAAACACCGCACACGACTACGGCTTTGATGGATGGAGTGACAGATGCTGCTGATTTAGCAAGTAATCTGCTGTGCGTCTGAACCAGATGTAGAAGTTTCACAAGTAAAACATGATGCTCCTCAAACATGATACTACCCTATCAAATGGTATTTTTTACTGGGTAGAAAGCCCTCTAAATTCTGTTGAAGGCTGGGTAGCATTATACCAGCTAACACACTGCCCAGACAAATGTCATCAGACACCAACAAAAAAAAATTATTTTATTTTATTTCAGTGCAGGCATGGTGTCTATTTGACCAGCAGTTTTAGCCCGGTAATGCCAATGCTGCATTCTAGTCTGATTTCTAGTACAAATGTGTTGTTACTGAAATTATTTTCTGAACTGATTATTGTTGCTTTCAGAATGAACTAAAATGCATAGATTTATACTACAGTCTTTAAAAGGTTCCCAGGGAGGCAGAGACTCATGACAAAAATCCTGGCTATGGTATAGTATAGTATGGTATAGTATGTCGAATTAGTACACCACCAATAATGTCATGACTACTGTGACATACTATTTAGTACACAGTATGGGGTTTGTGATGTACCTCTTGTCTTTCGTGTGTTTATGATTCCTCTCTGCCGGTTTTCCATTTCAATTTGAACTCATTTCTGTAGGTATTCTACATTATTGTATATAGTAAGCTATTGGCTTGCTTTCAACTGCTAATGTTATCCAACGTGTTATCTTTCTCTCATATAGAAAACTAGCTACAAGTATAGCCATGTGAAATTGTCATCACTGAGCTTGCTAGATAAAACAAACAGATCTTCATTCCTATTTCATAAGAATATGTATTTATTACCACCACACATGGAGTCCTCGGACAAGGCTTGCGGTTTACACGTCAATCTACCGCCCCATCCTCACCTATGGTCATGAATGACCGAAATGACGAGATTGCGGGTGCAAGTGGCGGAAATGAGGTTTCTCTGCAGGGTTGCTGGACACCCTTAGGGATAGGGTGAGGAGTTCAATAATCCAAGAAAGCCTCGGAGTAGAGTCGCTACTTCCCCAGATCGAGAGGAGCCAGTTGAGGTGGTTCAGGCATCTGGGCAGCCTCCCGGTTGGCATCCTTACTAGATGCCCGAACCGGGAGGCTGCCTGTGCAGCCCCACTGGGCGGAGACCCCGAGGCCGACCCAGGACACGCTGGGGGGATTATATCTCCCGGCTGGCCTGGCAATGCCTGGGAATCCCCCAGGAGGAGCTGGAATCTGTCGCTGGGGAAAGGGAGGTCTGGTCTGCTCTACTTAGTATGCTGCCACCGCGACCCTCACCAGGACAAGCGGTGTAGAAAATGGATGGATGGATGTTTTTATTACATTTGTGCAGTTATTATTGTTACTGATTTGTTGCAGGCTGTTGCTAAAACACTGAATATCTACTAATTTAGAGAATAAGATGCATAGCAGGGTAGTTTTCTAACCATGTCCTCAGCTTAATAGTTGAGGAAATGAGTAGTTACTAACACACCTCTGAAAAGAGGTACAGAGATGCTGGTTTGTTGTATTGACATCATTGTATATTTGTCTGGCTAATTTTCATTATGGTATGATAATTTTGGTTTATATTCCATAAACAATTTGATGGAATGACACATAAAAGAATACTCAAAACTCCTCCATTATTATTCAGCATCTGTTTTGGTGCACAAACACCTTATATAATTAATAAAATGATGATGGAGTTATTATGCTCATAAGGGAGATATGCAAATCAAAAGCAGAGGAGACGATTATGGGATATTGGGGAAATGTAATGTAAATGTAGTTCCTGTAGCAGAAATCCCACTCACTAGAGCTGATGTATGTGAAATCACATGACGTCGGCTCTGCAGGAAGCAAAGGGGTGAGAAGGTGGTGATCATCAGATCCTTCTACATGAGCTCAGTAGGCAGTGCTGATGACTGAGCTTGTCAATATAGCTCCATTACAATGCTGTGTAGGTCAGACGTGTGTGTGTGTGTGTGTGTGTGTTAGTGTGTGTGTGTGTGTTAGTGTGTGTGTGTTAGAGAGAGAGAGATAAGATCAGTGAATTATACCACTCTATTAACCCATTGATTATAGTCAGACCAGCTGACCTAATTGAGAGACATGAACTCAGCAACCATTGATCACAATCCAAACATTAAATAACACAGAAACACATCACGAGGTAAAATCAACTTGTACACCAGTCAGTAAATGCCTTCTACTATCTTGAACTACTGCACACTACATGCAGGGTCTGCTACAAATAAAACAAATGCAGTGAACTGAATTCAGAACATAAAGGAATAATTGTCTAGATATGTTGTAAATATAATTTTAAAAATAATGTGCTCAATTAAAATATACCTTAAACACATGAATGTTTGCAAGTATATTATAATATACACTTATTATTATACTATATATATATATATATATATATATATATATATATATATATATATATATATATATATATATATATATATATATATATATATATAAAATTTATTTTTAATTTTTCTTTGTTTAATCTCATAAAATACACTTCTTAGAAACCAGTTTTTAAATACTCTTCTTGGATATTTTTTTTTACAAACTGTGTTTGTAAAACAATTACAGCATTAATGCAATTGACACACATTTTAACAAAATTCACTTTTAACATATCCACCTGTCAGGTAATTGAAGAGGCAGCGGATACAAGTGCAGATTTTAAAAAGTGAAAAAACAAGCAACTGAAGCAGTGAAACTAGGAACTTAAACACTGGAACAAAGCAAACTGACAGACTAGGAGCATGACCGCAGGACCGCAGGACCGCAGGACCGCAGGACCGCACGACCGCACGACCGCACGACCGCAGGACCGCACGACCGCAGGACCGCAGGACCGCACGGCCGCAGGACCGCACGGCCGCAGGACCGCAGGACCGCACGGCCGCAGGACCGCACGACCGCAGGACCGCAGGACCGCACGACCGCAGGACCGCACGGCCGCACGACCGCAGGACCGCAGGACCGCACGGCCGCAGGACCGCACGACTACACAACTACACAAACTTACAAAGACAACAACAGAAGCTTGACAATGAGGTGCTCAAACACTAGAACATAAATAGAGGTGCTAATGAGGGTGAGACAAGGCACAGGTGAGTGTGATTAGGACATGTGATGGAGATGTGACATGTTGGGGCTGATGGGTAATGTAGTTCGGTGCAGATTTTGGCATAACCATGACACCACCTTTTTCCTGAACACCAGAAGCATGTTTTACATTTCTGGTCTCCAGTGTTTACAGTCAAATCAGCGTATGTTCCTACCTGATAATGTGACATTAAACTTGTGAAAATGGCTTAAAAATGCAAAAATCCAGTATCCCAAAAATATTAGAATAAAGAATTTATAATACAGCGATGTGGACCTGAGAAGACTCTAATCAGCTAATTAACTCAAAACACCTTTTTACTCAGAACCCCGTCGCTCAGTGGTCCAAAGTCCTCTTTTCAGATGAAAGTAAATGTTGCATTTCATTTGGAAATCAAGGTCCCAGAGTCTGGAGGAAGAGTGGAGAGGCACAGAATCCAAGTTGCTTGAAGTCCAGTGTGAAGTTTCCACAGTCAGTGATGATTTGGGGTGCCATGTCATCTGCTGGTGTCGGTCCACTGTGTTTTCTCAAGTCGAGAGTCGATGCAGCGTCTACCAGGAGATTTTAGAGCACTTCATGCTTCCATCTGCTGACCAGCTTTATGGAGATGCTGATTTCCTTTTCCAGCAGGACTTGGCACCTGCCCACAAAACTACTAGTAACTGGTTTGCTGACCATGGTGTTACTGTGCTTGATCGGCCAGCCGACTCACCTGACCTGAATTTTGTCGAGAGGAAGATGAGAGACACCAGACCCGACGATACAGACGAGCCGAAGGCCGCTATCAAAGCAACCTGGGCTTCCATAACACCTCAGCAGTGCCACAGGCTGATTGCCTCCATGCCACGCCCCATTGATGCAGTAATTCGTGCAAAAGGAGCCCCGCCCAAGTATTGAGTGCATAAATTAACATACTTTTCAGAAGGTCGACATTTCTGTATTATAAATTCTTTATTCTCATATTTTGAGGCACTGGATTTTTGATTTCCATGAGCTGTGAGCCGTAATCATCAACATTAAAACAAAAAAAGGCTTGTAATATTTCACTTTATGTGTAATGAATCTAGAAAATATGAAAGTTCCACTTTTTGAATTTGATTATAGAAAAAAACCAACTTTTCCACGATATTCAAATTTTTTGAGATGCACCTGTATACAGTATATGTGTACAGTATATGTGTACAGTATATGTGTATGTGTTGGGGATTAGATTTATGTAACTAATTTGACATCATTATTCAGGAAGGCTGTTAATAAAAGGATTCCTTTGAAAGTCACTGTAATGTATGATATGTATGATATGTAATGTATGATATGTATGATATATAATGTATGGTATATAATGTATGATATGTATGATATGTAATGTATGATATGTATGATATGTAATGTATGATATGTATGATATATAATGTATGATATATAATGTATGATATGTATGATATATAATGTATGGTATGTGAGGTAGCAATGCACAGATCTACATTCACTTATAGTAGGAAAAGTAGTCCAGAAGCTGAAAAACCCCATGATGACATGGATATTTGCAATGATTTAGAGTAGCTGATGCTCTAAATGACAAACAGAACGAGAAGCTGTAATTTACAAGCACATGGCAACCCATTCAGCAGCCAGAGATAGAGAGAGAAGGAGAAAGACTGTAACAGAGAAATATATCAGAGCATTAAATGGGTCGAATCATTCGGATTGTTTACACTTTCACACATGCACAATAACAGGAATTTTGGAGTGGGACCACATTGTGTCTATGAGTGCAAATATCTAAATGCTTTCTTTGTTCACAGTCGACACATGGTCTAAAGAACCGCCCTCACTGCTGGAAAACATAAACGCTTACTCGGGGAAGATAATAAAGCTTTGAAGAAACATGGTTCAGAAGTGAGTGGAGATAGAGACGTGGACAGAAAGACAAAATAACGCACAGAGCAAATTTTTATGCGGCTGCCACTAAGTGATTCTCGTTATATCGATATCTCTGGAGTGATATCTTAAGAATGAGCGGTTGAATGTTTGTAGGATCTATATGGAATTGTTGAATCCAGCAAGTGAACTGATTAGATTTTGGAATTGATCCAAGCAGGATCAAGGTCACAACAGGGTCAAGTGTCAAAGTGTGTTTTAAGGATATTTCTCTCATAGAAGTTCCTTACTAGAAGAACCAGACGTGCTGGAGGTGGAGGCATCCCATTGACGCTATTGTTTAAAAAACACTTGTTTAAAAAATGGAAAGATGCAGCACTGATAGTGACTTGTGTTTATGTGTTTTAAAAAACATACAGAAAATTATTCAGCGTGCCTGTGCAAGACTGAACTCATATTTTGCTGCAGCTCCATTAGATAATGAGCCCAGGATGCTCCAGCAGAGGGGATTTGTTCCAGGGATTGGAAGCTGGGGGCTGGACCTACCGGCTCAGGAGGACAGACACAGTGGCTCTTATATTATTAAGTCTGTTTAAAATAATGTTTGACAACACCCATATGGCTGTCTTATGTCAGAGTTAATTACATTAACACACAAGCCATAATATGGCTTGAACTTTGACCTTTGCAGAGAGGGTCAGTGAGTTACACATAATGTATACAACCACAAGCAAAAAGCTGACCTTGAGGCAAATCAGACTTCAATTAGGTCCTGATTAAAATGCACCACGATGAGTTCTGCATTATAACGCCTGCATGTAGCACTGATGTTTGGGCTTTCGATCACTTTCTGATAAAGGTGATCAGTCAGAATGACTTAGTATTGATTTGCAATTTACTCTTCCCTCTAAAAGGACAAGTGGACTCAAATCATGCTATCAAAATAGAAATAAAATAATAATAATAATAATAATAATAATAATAATAATAATAATTTGTATTATTATATAATTGTGGCCTTTCCTATTAACACAAGCATATTGAGGTTGAATAAATCAACTTCAGCCTCAGTGGACTCATTATTTTAACTTCCAAAACTTGTCATTGTTAAAGAGCAAATACAGTATCATCACATTACAAGGCCCTTGGGTTATACTGTGATTTAATAATTTAACCACTGGAATAGCTTCTCTCCTCTTCTTTGCAAGCCTGGGAGAGCTCTGTGCTTTGAATACTTTAGAAGGATTAAATCCTGGGGGAAAAGAAAGGCACAGGGGGTTGGCCTAAAATGAATTACTGGCAGGTATCAAAGGGTCTTATTCATGACAACATTACTTCAGAGGCCAGAAATCCTCAACATGCAGAATAGCCCTTCCTGCTGAACCTCCACCTCTCTTACCAAGTACTCCACACAATGCCCACATCCTCATGTCTCTCTCTCTCTCTCTCTCTCTCTTTCTCTCTCTCTCACTCTCTCTCTCTCTCTCTCTCTCTCTGTGTCATATACTGTACAGTCATATACAACCTCTCATTAAATCCACGCAAGACACAAGGACCTGATGACATCCATGCCCAGGTCCCAAAAGCATGCACTTTCCAGTTAGTGGAGGTCTTCACAGAAGTCTTCAATTTGTCCCTATGTCTGTCAGCCATCCCAGTGTGCTTCGAGAGGACCACCTTTGTCCCAGTTCCCATGACTCCCGTCATCTGCTGCCTGAATGATTACCGCAATATTGCAAGCAGCTAGTTAAAACCCATATATGCACATACCCATCTGCAAACAGGGACATTCTCCAGTTTACATACTGCTCCAACAGATCTACAGATGATGTCAATGCACACTACTCACACAAACACACCTAGAGATAAAGAACACCTTTGTGAGAATGCTGTTTATTGATTACAGCTTGGCATTTAACACCATTAGTCAATCTAGCCACAGGAGGTCACAAGCCAGTGTACTTTTTGTGCCGGTCCCAAGCCCGGATAAATAGAGAGGGTTGTGTCAGGAAGGGCATCCGACATAAAACTTTTGCCAAATTCAATATGCAAATCACTAACATGACTTCCATACCGGATCGGTCGGGGCTCGGGTTAACAACGACCGCCATCGGTGCCGTTGACCTACAGGGCACTGGTGGAAATCGGGCTACTGTTGGTCGAAGAAGGAGAGGAGGAAGGTGTGTTAGAGGAGGAAGGCGTGTCCGTAGGCAGAGAGAGAAGAGGAAAGGGAGGAGTTTAGGACTGAAAGTAGGGACTTTGAATGTTGGTACGATGACAGGTAAAGGCAGAGAGCTGGTAGATATGATGCAGAGGAGGAAAGTGGACATTCTGTGTGTCCAGGAGACCAGGTGGAAAGGGAGCAAGGCTAGAAGCATTGGAGCAGGGTTTAAACTGTTTTATCATGGGGTGGACAGGAAGAGAAATGGAGTAGGAGTGATCCTGAAGGAGGAGTTTGTGAAGAATGTTCTGGAGGTAAAGAGAGTGTCAGATAGGTTGATGAGTCTGAAGCTGGAAATTGAAGGTGTGATGTTGAATGTTGTTAGTGCTTACGCTCCACAAGTAGGTTGTGAGCAAGAGGAGAAAGACAGATTCTGGAGCGAGCTTGAGGAAGTGATGCAGAGTGTTCCCAGAGGTGAGAGAGTGGTGATAGGGGCAGACTTTATTGGACATGTTGGTGAAGGGAATAGGGGGGATGAGGAAGTAATGGGCAGGTTTGGTCTTCAGGTAAGGAACCCAGAAGGACAGAGGTTGGTAGACTTTGCTAAAAGTATGGAGATGGCTGTGGTGAACACGTACTTTCAGAAGAGGCAGGAACACAGGGTGACATATAAGAGTGGTGGCAGGAGCACACAGGTGGACTATATCTTATGTAGACACTGTAATCTGATGGAGATTAGCAATTGCAAAGTAGTGGTAGGAGAGAGTGTAGCTAGATAGCATAGGATGGTGGTGTGTAAGATGACTCTGGTGGTGAGGAAGATGAAGAGAGCAAAGGCAGAGCAGAAGACAAAGTGGTGGAAGTTGGAAAAGGAAGAGTGCTGTGTGGTTTTCAGGGAGGAGTTGAGACAGGCTTTAGGTGGTCAGGAGGTGCTTCCAGACGACTGGACTACTACAGCCAAAGTGATCAGGGAGACAGGTAGGAAGGTGCTAGGTGTGTCATCTGGAAGGAGGGAAGAAGACAAGGAGACTTGGTGGTGGAATGAGGAAGTTCAGGAGAGTATCCAGAGGAAGAGGTTAGCTAGGAAGAAGTGGGACAGTGAGAGGACAGAGGAAAGTAGACAGGAATATAGGGAGATGCAGCGTGAGGTTAAGATAGAGGTGGCAAAGGCCAAACAGAAAGCTTATGAGGACATGTATGCAAGCTTATATAGTAAGTAAGGTGAGAGGGATTTGTATCGGTTGGTGAGGCAGAGGGATAGAGATGGTAAGGATGTGCAGCAGGTTAGAGTGATTAAAGATAGAGATGGAAATGTGTTGATAGGTGACAGGAGGGTGAGGGAAAGATGGAAGGAGTACTTTGAGGAACTGATGAATGAGGAAAATGACAGAGAGAGAAGAGTAGTAGAGGCAAATATTGTTGAGCAGGAAGTAGAAAGGATTAGCAAGGGTGAAGTTAGGAGAGCTTTGAAGAGGATGAAGAGAGGAAAGGCGATTGGTCCTGATGACATACCAGTGGAGGTATGGAAGTGTCTAGGAGATGGCAGTAGGGTTTTTAACTAGGTTGTTCAACGAGGTCTTAGAGAGTGAGAGGATGCCTGAGGAATGGAGGAGAAGCGTTTTGGTGCCGATTTTTAAGAACAAGGGAGATGTGCAGAGTTGTGGAAACTACAGAGGTATTAAGCTGATGAGCCATACAATGAAGTTGTGGGAAAGAGTAGTGGAAGCAAGGCTAAGGGGAGAAGTGAGCATTTGTGAGCAGCAGTATGGTTTCATGCCAAGAAAGAGCACTACAGATACAATATTTGCTTTGAGAATATTGATGGAGAAGTACAGAGAGGGTCAGAAAGAGCTGCATTGTGTCTTTGTAGATTTAGAGAAAGCGTATGACAGGGTGCCAAGAGAGGAGCTGTGGTATTGTATGAGGAGGTCTGGAGTGGCAGAGAAGTATGTTAGAGTGGTGCAGGATCTGTATGAGAGCAGTAGGACAATGGTAAGGTGTGCGGTAGGTGTGACAGAGGAGTTCACGGTGAAGGTGGGACTGCATCAAGGATCGGCTCTGAGCCCCTTCTTGTTTTCGGTGGTGATGGACAGGCTGACAGATGAGGTCAGACAGGAATCTCCATGGACTATGATGTTTGCGGATGACATTGTGATCTGTAGTGAGAGCAGGGAGCAGGTGGACGAAACTCTAGAGAGGTGGAGGTTTGCTCTGGAGAGAAGAGGAATGAAGGTTAGTCGCAGCAAGACAGAATACATGTGTGTGAATGAGAGGGATCCAAGTGGAACAGTGAGGTTACAGGGAGAAGAGATAAAGAAGGTGCAGGATTTTAAGTACTTAGGGTCAACAGTCCAGAGCAACGGGGAGTGTGGAAAAGAGGTGAAGAAGCATGTGCAGGCAGGTTGGAATGGGTGGAGAAAAGTGTCAGGTCTGTTGTGTGATAAAAGAGTACCAGCAAGAATGAAAGGAAAGGTGTACAGGACAGTAGTGAGACCAGCGATGTTGTATGGTTTGGAGACAGTTGCACTGAGGAAAAGACAGGAGGAAGAGTTAGAGGTAGCAGAGCTGAAGATGTTGAGGTTCTCTTTGGGAGTGATGAGGATGGATAGGATCAGGAATGAGTACATCAGAGGGACAGCACATGTGAGATGTTTTGGAGACAAAGTTAGAGAGGCCAGGTTGAGATGGTTTGGACATGTTCAGAGGAGGGAGAGTGAATATATCGGTAAAAGGATACTGAGGTTAGAGCTGCCAGGCAGGAGGCCGAGAGGAAGACCAAAGAGAAGGTTTATGGATGTAGTGAAGGAGGACATGAAGGTAATCAGTCTGAGAGAAGAGGATGCAGGGGATAGGGCTAGATGGAGGCAGATGATTCGCTGTGGCGACCCCTGAAGGGAACAGCCGAAAGGAAAAGAAGAAGATTTAACACCATTAGTCCCGCCAAAGTCTTTATGAAGCTCAAACATCTTAAGCTAACATCGCTATGTGTAACTGGATCACGGACTTCACGATGGGCAGACCCCAAGTGGTGAATCGTTAGCTCGACCTGCTCCACATTGATTCTGAACACAGATGCCCCCCAGGGATGTGTACCCAACCCCATCCTGTACTCCCTGTCCAGGCATGACTGCTTTGCCAAATACAATTCCAATGTCATTGTAAACTCAGTAGAGATGCTGATGATATAACCATCCTGGGCCTCATCACAGAGAGATCAGAGCTTAATAAGAATGGTGCCATGACAACAACCTCTCTCTTAAAATCAGCAAAATGATCAAAGGAAATGATAGTGGACTTACAGGAAGCTTCAGAGTGGAGTACATGCACACGTGCACATCAGTGGAGCTACTGTCTCAGGGTTCGCATCACTGATGACCTCATCTGGTCCCTCCACCAAGACGGTCATAAGGTCTGCCCAGCAGAGACTCTGTTACACAAGGAAGCTGACTGAACCCTAATATCATCACCAGCTTCTACTGTTGTACCATAGAGAGCATCCTGACTGAGTGCATCACTGTATGGGATGGCAGTTCTCACAATCGCAAAGCTCTCCAGAGAGTGGTGAGAACATCAGAACTCATCGCAGGCAACAGACTTCCAGGAACCATCCATACAGGATGTCTACTTATTTTTCTTTGTAAGATTGAGACAGGAAGCAGAGCTGTTTTTTTCTTTCCATCGGCTGAATCATATATAAATAGGGTACAGATTTGTCTGAGAGCCCAATGCCTCACACTGTGTATTCACAAAAAAAAAAAAAAAAAACACCACAGAGGCCAGCCAAGTCAATCACTTACAATGTGCTCCCTCACCATGTTCTCCTCTTTCCCAGACACACACACACACACACACACACACACACACACACACACACACACACACACACGCACACACACACACACGACCCTGACCAGCGTAAAGCACTTACCAATGATGAATGACTGAATGAACAAATGAATAAGAGGTAACTGATTGCTCACTGACAATATGATCACAGTTCAGTTATTTTGTTCAAGTATGTGAGAGAATGCTGGGTCGGATTTTAGTTTAGTTAAATCCCACTGGACACTTTTGTATAAAATGCAGATAATGAAAAACTGTAATCAACTATAAAAACATTCAATACAACGGAGATGTGATTCAGGCTGAAAGCAGCGGTGCTCCACGAACTAGGGCTGTATTGTGACTGATTAAGTGATAGCATTTTATGTCCAGGAATCCTTACATTTTAAATAATACAGAGAAAAAAACCCCAGACCTAATCCATTGTTCTAAATGCAGACATGTGTGGGAAGGTGTGAATTATGTTACTAGTGACGTATAAGAGGTGTAATTGCTTTGTTCCACACACCTGGTCCATGCTTCTGTCTATAAATGTCCTGCTTCAAGGGCCAGCAGCAACATATGACTCAGTGCAATTTATTAAGAAGTTAAAGTAATAAAATGGTCATTTTGTGTTGTTTAGTTCAGCATTCCAGCACCACATGAAGATTCCCATACAATCTAATGTAGACACTGAGCGTACATTCTGCACTTTACCTCACAATCATAGCTTCATTTCCAATCCAGTGTGCCGAGTCAGAACAACTAAAATTGTTTTTCAGTTGGATAAATGTACAAATGTGTACATCGTGCACAGCGTGTAGCACTATCGGCAGGAAACAGTGGTCATACTAATGGAGCAAGATGGTGATCCTACTATCTGACCTGATTATAGTGGTAGCTCACTGGTTAAGATGTTGGACTACTGATTGTAAGGTCATGAGTTGCAACACCAAGCTGCCACTGTTGGGCCCCTGAGCAAGGCCCTTAACACTCAACTGCTCAGATGTATAAATGAGATAAATGTAAGTCGCTCTGGATAAGGGCGTCTGCCAAATGTCGTAAATGTAATTATAAGTGTTTTGCACTACATTTACAAAAAAAATAATAATAATAATAATACTGAAAAAAATATATTTAAGTGCATGTTTGAGTATTGTGTTATAATCTTACTCAATTAACGGCAGAAGAAGCCAGTTAAAATTATACTTGACTGAAAGTTATGAAGGTTCCACACTTTAATGGACTTGTTTGTCAAAAAATAAGAAGTAATTAAGTTCTCTTTTTGCTGTTTTTCAATATGAAATTTAAGTTGTTGTTTTTTTTTTGCTCCTTTTGAAGTGACTTGGCGTCCCACTAGAAAATAATTTGCTTGGGGTTACAGTTAGGTCAGATTTTTATGATTCTTTCTAGGCTTGTATGATATAGGTTTTTTTTTCCCCATTATAAAACATCATAATAAATGAATTAATCATCCAGAAAGACAGGAAAACAACCATTTCCACCTTTTCAGGAGAGTGTAATAATACTGACAGCAGTTGGGAACTGGGGCAATCTCAAAAACAGCTGGACGGTGGATTTTTAAGTGATTCTACAGTAATGTGCAGTATATATATATATATATATATATATATAAAACGTAATCCTTTTATAAATCAGTTGTCTAACTTTCACATGGCAGACATTTTCTCTGTAGATGCAGGAGAGCACCAGTCAAAAAAATTGAAAACCTTTCTAATTATCATCACCATTAATGTTATTTGTAAAAGTGTGAAATTTGACACTTCATTCTAAACCTATTTCATCTTTTTGGGTCAAAATATTCGTTCTTTTTCACTCTCCTTTTTTTTTTTTGTCCAAAATGTTTTTGTGACATCCCTAATAAACATAGTAAACTGATGTAAAATATATACTAGTTGAACATTACACTGATAGATTTGATTTCAACTGAATGAACTCAAAATATTCTCCATTTACCGTTACAGTAATTGAAAGCACATGAGATGGGGGAAACGGGCGAGGCTTCAGGGTCTGTTAATATTGGTGTCTGTAAATAGAGTTCATAACACCTGCGCAGATTCAATTGGTTCATCTCTCATTTTATTATTCTATTATTAGGATTCCTCTGTCTGGAGGAAACCTATTGTTATTGTTAGTATTCTTATTATTATTCTGATTATGATTATTATCTCCCTAAAGTGTCCAATAACTGAAGATCTGAACGGTAAAAAGTTTTGAAATTTGGCACATTGATACTACAGGCCACGAGTAACTCCCACACCACAAATGGCCCACATGCGCCCATAGGTGGCGCTACAGGCCACACCCAACATTTACAAGATTTTCCCGCCACCCCATAAGTCCAAAATGTCTGAAGATTGGTGTACATGCCTTATTTCTCATGGGGAACAAAAAACCCATTGGGACCCATAAAGTCCACCATGATAGATTTTCCCGTACATTGAAAATGTGTCCAAAAATCTTCTCCTCATGAACCGTAGGTCTGATTGACTTGAACTGTGGTACATATGTGTGGGATACATGTCTCCCTATAGGGTGATAAGCAATAAGGAATCGAATAAAAATTGGCCGGAGTATTTACATATCGGTGAATTGACAACTGTTGCACATATTTATTGTGTCCATAAATCAATGGAAGCATTCCCTGGCAGGTTCAGGGGCCCTGGTTCAATCCTGAGCTTGGGTTACTGTCTCTGTGGAGTTTCACATGTTCTCCTTGTGTCTCACACCAGTTTCCTCCCACCTCCCAAAAACTTGCCAGTAGGTTGATTGGCTGAAAAAAAGATAAATTGCCAATAGATGTGAGTGAGTGAGTGAGTGAGTGAGTGAGTGTGTGTGTGTGTGTGTGTGTGTGTGTGTGTGTGTGTGTGTGTGTGTGTGTGTGTGTGTGTGTGTGTGAGTGTGGTGTCCTGCGATGGACTGGCATCCCATCCAGGATGTATTCCCACCGTCTGGATCCACCACAACCATGACAATGGTGAGTAAGTAAAGGGTGAAACTGCAAATTAATGAGGATCTGTAAAATTCATTCGTGATGGAGAGAAGGCTAAAGCAATATGATTGTGTTATTAGGTCTCAGGTTTCATATTTCCATCCCCAGGTTTCATTTTTACAACTGTCAAGTCTACTCTGAGGTGCTGCAAGTCATAACCAGAACGTGTTGCAGGTGATTGTCCACCTGGAGAATGAATAGAGAGAAAAGAGCAGCCTCAAGTCTGACAAATTGAGTAAATATTCATTAGTGTACAATAAATAAGAACCAGTGCAAATGTTTCACTCAGTTCCAGGCCTGTTTTCTTCATAGTTTCATCTTCTTAACTTTCACTAACTGTCTTTCTCCTTCTTAGTATTTTCATCATTAATATCAGTCTCCAGCATCGCAGCAGCCCCTGCTTTTAATCATGTATGTATATTTAGCTCTGTGTCTCTGTGTGTATGTGTGTGTGTGTGTGTGTGTGTGTGTGTGTGTGTGTGTGTGCAGCAAATTGTTTACTAAAGATGTTGATTGTGCAGGATGCATCTGGGCTCCGTTCCTCATACAAAACACATTTCTGCATGCTTATAATGCTAAAAGCAATGAAGCTCAATCAGATCAACCAAAAATGTGCTTGTTATTTTAATATATCGGTTCTGAATTCACCGTGTCCCCGACCAGATTAAAGCGGTAATGAATGAACGAATGGATCTTTCTTTGACAAGTCAGAATATCAGAAAATTCAGTGCCTTCACATCGCTGTGAAACATCAAGCAACGGGGGGAAAAACAGGCTGGAAAAATCAGTGGAAATTCATGGAAAAATATGTGAGGTGGTGAGAAAGACCAGCGAACGCTGAACCTGAACAAACGGAACCCAGGATATTCACCACACATCTGTGAGGTCAACGGTGTACAAACATGTAACTGAATTTACTTAGAAATGTAGAAACTGCTTAGTTAACATTCATGATTTTCTCCTAGTTGTTATTCTGATGTAAACTGCTCTGACACCAGTTAGATTATTTCATTTTAAATTTAATTATTTTGAGTTGAATATTTTGGTGCGTTTGCCCAGCCTCATTTTCTCTTATATCTTAAACAGGGTTAAAAATTACTTTATTTGTAATATATGAACTCCAGCATAAAATTATCATTTTCGTTGTTATATTTCTGTATCAGTGGATTGGATTATTATAATTATTACAACTACAACTACAACTACAACTGTTGTTACTACAACAAATGACTTCATTTTATTTTTGAATGAATAAACTTTCCCCAGCATGACTGGTACATGGCTAACGTGACTGTAATTATGGTTGTAATTCTATTTTTTTTTTCCAGCCAAACAATGCCATGTCTATATCAATGAAGGAGTTAATATATAAAATGTCAAATTCATCAAAGATTAAACTTACTTTAAATATTTTTAAAGATCTTTTTTTTTTTTTTAAGTATCAGGCAGTGTCCCCAGCTTGTTATACTGCTTGATGATGGTGATGATGATGGTGGTGATGGTGATGGTGATGGTGATGATGGTGATGGTGATGGTGATGGTGATGGTGGTGGTGATGATGGTGATGATGGTGATGATGGTGATGGTGATGGTGATGGTGGTGATGGTGATGGTGATGGTGGTGATGGTGATGGTGATGGTGGTGGTGATGATGGTGATGATGGTGATGGTGATGGTGATGATGGTGATGATGATGGTGATGATGACACCATCCTGAACTTCACTTCCAGAACTTGACAGCATCCAAAAATAAATTATTTCCATTCAAATATTATATAAATATACAAACATAGTTTCGGTAGCAAACCGTTAACTCATCCAGGTTTTACATTTCAATGCATTATGAATTCAGGTTTTGGTTCCGTGGTTTGGTTTGGTTTTGGTTCTGATCTTACCAAATGGAGTGTTACAAATTCACCATCCCAGAAACAAAAGTGGAGAAATGTTTGAAACAATCTTTACTACGGATTTAAATATTCAGAACATTTCAACGTCTCCATTCTTCAGCATAAATCTGACAATTTAGCAAAACGCAATCATAACTTTCATGCTACACTAAAAGATGTTAACGAATTTATTTAAATATGAAATTAATGAACATCAAAGCCATTCTGTGTGGATCTTACAGCATGTCAGGCTGTTACGTGAATAAAGAGAATGCATAATCCACTTGAAATTAATCTGTAAGCCTCTAGATTTCACAAGCAACTGCTGCGTGATAATAAATTCGTGCTCCAGGATGCTGTCACACACGCTACACATCATCAGTGATGTTTTAATAGAAGCTTTACGAAACCGTCAGAATTTAATTAACACAGTCCCTGTTAACTAAATTTAACTCCGTATGAGTTCATTGAACACAAGAGATATTTATTTTGTTGCGGTCTCAAAATCCCTGAGCAACTCTCAGAGTCGCTTTCACTGGAACAAACCTGGCACCTGGCCACTGGGAAAATGCACACGCGCACACACACACGCACACACACGCACACACACACACACACACACACACACATAGGGCAAAGCCTCTAGCTCTGCACTGTTGCCCATTCTTATGAAAGCAAATGTTTGTTGGCATAGAAGGTTGTGCTGTTTGTGACCTACACTGTCCTCTGCCACTACTAATTGGTTCAAAGCACATGCTCACACACACACACACACACACACACACACACACACACACACACACACACACATGCATGTCTGCCTTACTATCCTTATGAGGACCTGCCATTGACATAATTAATAATGTAGCTAATTAATGCCTACACCTACCTCTAACCTTAACCTCAGAAACTAAAAGGAAGGCTGTTTGAGATTTTTAATTTTCCTCATGGGGACCAGCCTAATGTCCCCACAAGGGACATATATCACTGTAGGTGGCTGACAGTGTCCTTTAAAAAAAAAAAAAAAAGTGTATAAATGAATTATTTAGAAAAACCAAATACAGTGTATAGGCATACAGACATCACTGAGTTATTATACACGGGATATTAGCATATTATTTTCTGATTTTTTTCCCTTCCATAGGCTGGTGTAATAAGAATTATTTGTTGCTCTCTGGGGACACACGTCCAGACTGTCACTTACAGAATAAACTGAAGTGTCTTCCTGTCTAGACTAGACCACCGCCTTTAAACACAAACACTTATCTTAAAGCCTGGAAAAATATGGGATAGAAAATGCAGACTGAGATGGATAGTATTTTTTTTTTCTTTGCAAGAAAAATGGTTAGCGGTCAGAATCACGTGTAATGTGCGTTCACGTGTGTTCACCTGGGTATTTACGATATTTCCACCAGGATTTGAAGGCAGCATCTGACTAGCTACTGGCTGCCAAAACACAGGCCATGCTGATCAAATTAGTAGACCATTTTCCAGCTCCCTTATTACTTGAGTTACTTGATCAGTAAATGTTTGAGGGTTTTCTAACTGCCTTACTGTTACATAATTTTCTGGAAAACAACTTGTCCATGACGTCACATTAGGAGCAGTATTTCAGAAACTGTTTCAATTTTGTTTCCTATAGATGGTCTACCAGTTTGACCAGTTTGACCAGCTTGGCCTGGGGTTTTGGCAGCTGGTAGCTGGTCAGACTAGCAGAGCAGTATAATAGTAGCAATGTTACGCTTAGGGGGGCAGGGTCACTTAGTGCCTCGCACCTCTGTGGTTGGGGGTTCAGATCTCGGCCCCGCCCTGCGTGCGCTGTGTGAGTTTGCATGTTCTTCCCGTGCTTCAGAGGTTTCTTCCAGGTACTCTGTTTTCCTCCCCCAGTCCAAAGACATGCCCTGTAGGCTAATTGGCATTTCCAAATTGTCCATAGTGTGTGAATGGCTGTGCGATTGTGCCCTGCGAAGGGTTGGCACCCCGTCCAGGGTGTCCCTCACCTCATGCCCCAAGTTCCCTGGGATAGGCTCCAGGCTCCCCCATGACCCTGTGTAGGATATGTGGTACAGAAAATGGATGGATGAATGTTATGCCTAGAGAAAAGAGTTTAGCAAGACAAAGAGTCAGTCATGGCTGGGTAAAAGAGGATCCTAAGAGGTCAATGTTAACTCCTTGACTCCAACATGTCAAGGAGTTAACATCATTGCAAGGAAATGTTTTGACTTCATGTGTTATCTCAGAGGAGTGCAGGGATAAAGGGTGTCATATCAGGAGGACCGGAGTGGTCTTGCTGAGTGAGTGGTCTTCGTTTATAAGTGGGCTCTAGGTGTTGAAGTAACCTACTGATCTTAAAGTTAACCCTGTCCGTAATTCCATGCGGGGCATCTCAATTCAGAGCCTTCAGGCGAGATAGGATAGTGTTTATGCCTCCATGAGTTATTTTTATGGCTTGAAAAGTCCTGTCATCTCTTTCTTGATACTTTCCCAGTCTTCTTCACTTTTGTGCAATGTCCTCCCACACCTGTTGTTTTCTGTTTGTCAGAGAGTAAGCCCCTGAATTTTTTTTACCTTCATCTTTTCCAACAATACCTTCAGGTTCCTTGGGGTAAAAAGAATCCCTCCTTAGTTGTCTGACATGTGGTGGGTTTGCACACAAACATCACCTGGAGATACGTTCGCAGCCTTATTACATGCTTGTTTTGGAAGCAGTCATGTTGTAAGTAAAGCACAGAGTACCATAGATTAATAGATTGTGTTTTGCCAAATGCAATTAAATACCAAATACTTTATTTAGGCTCCCTGACAGAAAAAGTCAAATTCCCATCCTCAGATATTACTAGTAGATTTAAAGCTAAACAATAACTATTGCTGCATTAGACTTACTGTGCCTTGTTTGCAACAAGCTACCCAGCAGCCTCACCGGTGACCTCTACAGTCAGAGTTATAGATTTAACGAGTGAATGTGTCTGTATGTTGATTTATCTAAAGCAAATACTTGTATATACAGTATAACTCAAAAAATTATACCAAACTCTTGAGTTAAAAACATTTGTAAAGTGGTTTAATACAGCAAAACAAAATCTATGGCAAAACGTTTAAATTCTTTTTAAGACTTCAAAGGGTTAAAGGTAAGACGTTCTCTGTGTTTACTGTCCATGCTGTGAGCTGCCATTTTGATTTGACGTCAGTTGCTTAAATCAGAGGAACTCAGAGTTGGGGAGAGCATCAAGTTCCTGAGTTGAGAGGGCATTTTGTTTTTTTGTTTTTTCCTGGTCAGAGGTTGGGAATTACGAGTTACGACCTCTAGTCGAATGCAGCACTATTGTGACATGGGAAAAAGAAAATACACCCTCCTTCAATTCTATGTTTTTATGTTTGATCAGGGCCTAAATAACAATTGTGTGGCCATCACAAACTTCTGGCTATCATGGAAGGGTGGCTAGGAAAAAGCCCCTTCTCTCCAAAATGAATTTGGAGCATGACTTAGGTTTGTGAAATTCGATCTGAGTAAACCACAAACGTTGTGGAATGATATCCTTTGGACTGAGGAGACCAGGGTGGAGATGTCTGGTCATCATGCACAGTGCTATGTTTGGCAAAAACCAAACACAGCTTATCACCACAGACGCCTCATACCAACTGTCATGCACGGTGGTTCAGGGGTGAGGATTTGGGCTTGTTTTGTAGCCACAGGACTTGGGAATCTTGCAGTCATCGAGACAACGATGAACTCCATTTGAGACAGTTCTTGAGACAAAAATGCAAGGCCATCTGTCCAGCAGCTTAAGCTGAGCCGAAATTGGGTCATCTAACAGGACAGTGATCCCAAGAAAACCAGCAAATCGACATCTGATTGGCCAAAGAAGAAGAAAATCAAGGTGTTGGAATGGCCAAGTCAAAGTCCAGATTGCAAACACATTGAGATGATGTGGTGGAATCTTAAGAGAGCTGTGCATTAATGAATAGCCTCAAACATCAGTGAACTGAGAAGAGTGGGCCAAAGAAGAACAATGGGCCCCTAGGAGATCAAATTTACTTCAGGTTATTGTTTCTAAAGGTGGTTCTACCAGTTACTGAAGTATAGGATGTACTGAAGGTTGGTTTACTTTTTGGAAATAAAAAATGATTACATACTAAAATAGGTTGTTGTTTTTTTTGTTGTCACCTGAGGTTATTAGTTTGTTTATAGAAGTTGGTGAGGACAAAACAGTTGTTATTTAGACCCTGATCAATAAAAACCTAGGAAACATCTTTCTTTTTCCCCACGTCTGTATTAAGGCCATTTGGGACATCAGTATTTTTATGGTAGCTGTTAAGTGGTACTCTATTTTTTTTTGTAATTACACACATACATAGGATCAGAGTTAAAGGGTTTTTTTTGTCCTCCACAGCAAGGAGAAAGCAAGTTCTCTGAATTTCTCCCTTTACTTTCTCCACTCCTCTGTTATCTTTCTATAACATTGTTTTCATCTCCCTCTCTTTCTCTCACACTCACTGTCTTCATGCACAGCATACTAATGAAGTGGGTTTAATAAGAAACTTTAAACTTTACAATAGTGATTTTGATAAGAATGTATTTACCATTAAGGCCTCTCTCTCTCTCTCTCTCTCTCTCTCTCTCTCTCTCTCTCTCTCTCTCTCTCTCTCTGTGTGTGTGTGTGTGTGTGTGTGTGTGTGTATGAGGCTGTTCTGATACAGTCCCTGACCAGTCCTTTGTTCTTCAGATTTTTCAGCGTGCTATACTGCTGAAGGTGAACACTGTAGTCAATCACAGCTCTGTGGGTGGAGATGAGATGAGCTCAGTGTGTGTCTCAGTCTCAAATGCTAGGCTTCAATAATTCTGTACCGTTAATCTGACATTAATTAAGACTCTACTCCTCCCTCCCACCAAGCAAAAGCAGCTGCCTGTCTGCTTTGATATCAGCCAACACTGCTCATCAATCCTAAAGCAAAGATTATAATTTCCTGGGATTATAATAAAATTAGTATATTTCATCTTCCTCATCCTCCTCATTCTCTTTCTACTTAAAGTGTAGGCGTACATTTTAACACTATACATATTATTATTTGTTTTTAAATGAAAGATTTCATTATATTAAAATGCACGTCGTGGTTATTGCCTGTCATTTCATCAGAGTCATATCGGGTTTTTTTGTTCGTGATTAAAATTGTGATGCAGCACGATCCTGATGCTAACATTTGGTTTTCTGCCTCCGAACATTCATAAAGCCTCTCTGTGTTTTGTTATTAATGTAATAATAAGCACATTACACAAACAAATCCACTGCATGCGATCTCTAATTTCCCTTGGGAATGGCCATCACATTATTCCAAACCATTTCAACCCCACTAGTTCTCCTCGATGCTGAAAGTCATGAGAATCTTGTAGCCATATAGGTGACGATACGAAATATTATCGTCCCCAATATTGGAGCATTTCACGTGTGTTATCATCTGTACTCAGTAGTTGAGAGTTTATGCTTCAATGTGAATTAGGCACACATCCAAAGAACTCCAATGCATGAAGGATAGATACTTGACTCTTGCTCCTTATCAGCACGCTTCTCCATTACGCTGTTATTCCAAGCCATTACCTCCCACCATTAGCGTACAGAAGCCTATTAGATGGTAGCAAGACCACTCACAGGTACACATCACACCTCACTGCTCTCATTCCAATCAGCTTTCTATTCGGTCTGTCATGAGTTACACAATGAAGATTAAATCCACTGTTTTGCACTGGGATTTAACTTTTTTTTTTTTTTTTTTTGGCCAGATCTACTGAAGAGGGGCAAGGTGGATTAGTGGTTAGCACATTTGCCTCACGCATCCAGGGGCAAGGGTTCGATTCCTGCCGTGTGTGTGTGGAGTTTGCATGTTCTCCCTGTGCTTTGGGGGTTTTCTCCGGGTACTCCAGCTTCCTTCCGCAGTCCAAAGGCATGCATTGTAGGCTGTTTTGCATGTTCAAAGTGTCTGTAGTGTGTGAATGAGCACCCCATCCAGGGTGTCCCCTGCCTATGGTTCCCCACGACCCAATAAGGATAAGCCTTATAGAAGATGGATGGACTTTTATCTACACTGTATAAGAACCACATCAAAAGTTTTTGGTTTGTTTGTTTTTTTAAAGCAGTTTTATTTAAAATGCACTTTTGAATGTCACAACTGCTTCACTGTCCTGTGCTTCAGATCAATAAAGGCATCTCTTTAAGGCTGTGTACATTTTATCAGATACTGTTTATGCTCCTGGACATTCTCATTTAACACATTGTGGCATTCTTTTAACAGCAGTCATAATACTTTTAATAATCCAGGCTGAATCAAAACCTCACCTACATCTCTCCGCTCAGAAGATGATTAATTAATTAATCACTTTAACACCCTTGTGCATATAACATGAGGATAAGGAGCCAGTCTGCCTATAATCAGTAAGGCTGACCTTTAAAAAAAAATAAAAAATCTCGCGGTAGATAAGTCAATGAATGATTATTCTCCAAAAAACTGGGAGATTAGCTTTAAGGCGTTAAAATAAGATTTAGATAAAGATCTTGAAGAGTCACAAAATATTAAGTATGTGCAGAAAATTAAGAGCCGTGGAGGAAATAACAACTTGATGCTGAGCTCTTCTTGTACCACTCTCCTCTATGAATATTACTGCTGCATCCTACAAGAGAAAGCTGGAATCATCTGCATCAGACCTACATAAGCTCCATAACATTTTCACAACCTTGCCCCTCTTTCTTCACCCTCCTCCCTGACTGCTAGTGCTTTTGCCACCTTCTTTTCCTCCTACCCCATTCCTACACTGCACTCCTACCCTCCTATCTCCTTAATATGTTTTTCCCCACTATCTACAGAAGAGATCATGTAAATTCTTTTGTCCAGCAATTCTCCTACTTGCCCACTGGATCTCATCCCCTTTCTCGATGCTTCGGACCATCTCGCAAGACTTTGTACCTTTACACTGAATTGGCATTAATGCTCAAGAAAATGAAGTATCTGAACATTCATTCATCTTCTAGATGGAAGAAATGGCATGAACGGAAATGTTTTTAGAAGTTTTTCAAATGGCTTTACAAAAAATTATTTATGTGAGAATTGCATACGCAGTTGAGTACACTCAATTGTGAGCCTGAATTTATTTGTCTTGGCTCGAGCAAGGATCAGTATTAAGTCCAGCGTCACTGGCTAACAAACAAAAAAATGGCATTTTTGGGAAGCCCAGAAACAGCTATGCAACTCAACTCTGAAAATATCCCCATTGGTGTAACTTCTGGACTGAAGTCGCCAACTCAGGCCTGGGTGGTGAGTAGTATTCACAATGATATACTTCTGTAGTGACAAGTGAAGATCACCCTCCCTGTTTGCCACCCAACAGATGTGATTAAAAGTGTAATTTTGGCTGAACTGCTCTAACCTTGTATTATTGTTATTATCTTTTCATTCTTATCCATCCATCCACCTTCTGTACTGATTATCCTATTCAGGGTCGCAGGGGAGCCTGGAGCCTATCCCAGGGAACTTGGGGCACAAAGCGGGGGACACCCTGGATGGGGTGGACAATTTGGGAATGCCAATCAGTCTACAATGCACGTCTTTGGACTGGTGGAGGAATCCGGGAGTACCCAGAGGACACCCCTGATACACGGGGAGAACATGCAAACTCCACTCAGGCGGGATTCGAACCCCCCAACCCCAGAGGTGTGAGGCAAGCTTGCCTAATAAATCTGTTAAATTGTGACTAATTTAGTGCAGCTCTTTGTTTTCCGGATGCTCCAGATTTATTTAATTAAATCTTAAATATTAAATAGTTTTGTAAATTACATCTCTGGCCTTGTTTTATTGTATATCAGGGGATCCTGCTTGATGTACCCTAAGGGTGAGGGTGTGAGCTTAGCCTAGTTCTTTTGAGAAAGTAGACTAGGTTGCTAGTTTGCTGTTTTGGGCTCTTCCAGCCTTTCCCCATTTCAAAACTGGCAATAAATATTGTTCTCAAAAGTCATCAGAAATGAACGTTGAAATGCTGTTTTTATTCATGTCTGATTATTCCCCAGCCCCACTAGCATTAATAAATCAAATTACTCTGCATTCTTTTGCTTTTATCATTTTTGTCCTCTATAATCAATGAAACTGGTTATACTAACACTTTTTATTACCATTAATAAACTTCCTCTGTTGTGTCCTAAGTTCTATCAAGCTGTGTGATGCATTTCTTATACAATTCTCCACACCCTTATTTTATTTGATTATATCAATACCTTCATAAAATACACTAAAACCTTTTGAAATCTTTGATCTGTATTGAGAAATGTAACTCATGATGGTAGCAGCGATGAATTCAGAAGTCTAGAGAAACAGTCTGCCATTTTACAGAGCAATGCAGAATCTAATTGGGAGGATCTTCATCATGCAGTAAGACAATGACCCAAAACACACTGCCAGCTCAACGAAGGACTTCATCGGGGGAAAGTGACTAATCAAGCATCAGATTTTCCCCAGTATTGGAAAATAAGTTTTATGGAAGTAAACCTCCACTTACTCTCTCAAACAGTGCTCTATTGTCAAAAATAATTAATAACAACAACAACAACAACAACAACAACAACAACAGGGACTATTGTAGCTTTACAGTCTTTTACCGCTGCTCCACCGTGGGACCACTACATCAGACACAGATCGACTTTTTCCCATTAAAAATATATAGAGGTCCACGTTACTCTCCTTAGAGACGTTTAGTGTAACAGCTTCTCTGCATCTCTGGCCTCCTATTACCTCAGTTTGGAGATGTGCTTTAAGGGCCTCCAGTGCATCTGAATTTTAACAGTAATGTGAGACACAGGCATGCAGTTTTGTGCTCGACTCAGGCTGTCTCAAAGCATTGTATTCCCTAGCAATAATATTTGTAAAAGTCTTTAAATGGGAGCCATGAAACAAAGCAGAAGGGAGGAGAGGGAAAAGTGAAACTTCAATCCGTGTCAACATGAACAGACTAAACCGCTTTCCTTCCACCTATTTGGGGACATGCCAAGTGCTGATATACTTGGCATCCTAGACACATACAGAAGATCACCGGTGTCCCCAATAAGAAAACACAGGGATTTAAATTATCTACTAATTTCCTGGGCTTTCTATGCTGATATTCTCGATCAAACAGTTTCTAGTTAAACACGGTTTCATTACACACTCACCGTATGGTGATGGTAAGTGTCTCTTTTCAGTGTAGGCGTCCACTTAGTCCCTTTTGTGTGCAGATGGATGGGGGAAAAAGTTTGGTTTGGCTGGAGTGACTGTGGTAGGATAGCGAATAACTATAGCAACAGCAAGCACACTGAGGCCCTCTTTCTTGACTCTGTCTACTTCTTTTATATAAGCAGCTACTTATAACTCTGTGATTCCCATTCAAATCAGAGAAGACCCAAATTATTTCCACACAAAATATATATATAGGATTTACATGTGCTACATGAACTATATAGAAAGCTGTACTGTATGTACTATACTACACACTGCACTACAAGGAACTTTCATATCTACTGAAACATACTTCTAAACTAGAATAATTTTCTAGAGATAAAACATTCACAAACACTTTGAACAAAAATTGGATGTGGCTATGACGATGTGGCCAGTGATAAGGAAGAATGGGAGACACATTTCATTACTGCTCTGAAATTTTCTCCTCTATCTCCCTCAGACCAGAAACAAACAAAACTATGTTGTTGTTTTTTTTTTTTTTACTGATAATATTTCAACTGCTATAAAACATGACATTTAAAGCAAATGCTTTGGGGGGAAAAACATTAGAGAAAGTTAAGCACCAGCAATGTAAGAGGATGTCACTTCAATACATGCAAAAAACCAAAAACAAATCAGAACAAAGATTATTGTTCCAATTTCATGGTGCACACCCAAGCTACTTTAAGAGAAACCATCTTGGCTAACAAGTAAATGTGATGATGGTGAAAAAAAATCACTACGAAAAAACACTGGCTGGCTGATAAAAGTTGCCGAGTCTCACATTTGCATTTATAGTACAGACATATTCATTAAAATGGTTCCTAGTCGTGCCACATAATTTGTCATCGGGATTAAGCTTCAGAATAAGTCCAGCTTTCCTCTTTGGACTTTTAGGTTTAAGCAGAAGCTTTTTCTGCAGGGCTGAGGAACCAACACACTTGGGATACCGACACGCCGTCAAGCCTGCCTTCATACACTCGCCAGAGCATAGAGATTCTGTCTGACCACAAATCTCGTCCGAACATCTCTACCTGTCTCCTTCATGCTCACAGATGTCTGGATGTGATGTATTCAGAGCACACAGCTTTCTTCAGGCTCTGTGGTGAATCTGCTATCTCTTCTCTCTCTCACCTCTCTCAATTCCTGTCCCAACGCTCCTCCCTTCTACTTTGAGCTCTTATGCATGGTACTTACTTTCAAATGGAGGTATAGTTCACCAGTTCCTCAATCGAAGCAGTTTATCCCTTTCTTTTCATTCACTTTGCGTTGGATTTCGGCTCTTTGTTGCTCTGCCTCTCTTACACATTCACTCTCTTCCCTCTTGCAAACTCTGTCTCTTGAAACCACAGGGTTGTGCTTATGGTATGTGTGTGTGTGTGTGTGTGTGTGTGTGTGTGTGTGTGTGTGTGTGTGTGTGTGTGTGTGTGTGTAGGAGAGAGACAGAGTAGTGGGGGTTGTTGTATTTGGGTGGTGCCTCAGGGGGGGTGCTGAAAGAGCAGCTCTCATGCTCACACCCTCATTAACACAAGGTCACCCCAGAGAGGACACAGAAATAGGAAAAAAGAGACAGGCAGGCAAATTTAAAAACTGACACAAAGGTCACGCTGTGTGGTGTGCGCTGTCTGCGAACTCAAGATCAATGTTTCGTTTCAGAGAGTCCTATCCACTAACTACTATAAAAAAAAAAATCTGCCGCGAGAGAGGAGACAGCAATGGAACCCACTAAATGTTTTCTTGCTATCATTTATTGTAACAGTTATCATGCAATGTAAGATTATATAATAAGATTTTATAATTTTGCAATATTGGCTATATGGCCCTGTTTGCTCAGTTATCGTTTTAATTTATTTAAAGTGCATTTAAGAAGTGTCCTTGTCACAAAGCCCCATAGTAACTTACCTAATAAGCAACCTGAAGGTCACAATGGCAAACACAGATTTCAGAAAAAACAATCTAAAAGAAGAGCCTGAAGAAGGAGAACATATCCGGATTTGATATTACATTAGACAGAGACCCTGGAAGAACCCTTGAGATACAGCATGGATTGGAAGTTAATTGCTTATTCAAGGCAATGCACGCTACATGCCTTCCCCAGAGAATCACACGAATCTCCTTATAAATTACCTTTGCTAAGTAAAAGAAGACATTTTAGATGCTTTTATAGTTCTATTATAAGTTCATAACTTACATCAATTCATCACTTACAAGAAGACATGGCAACAGTTCTTTCTCCTGAGCTGTGGTGCTCACTAACCACAGTGGAAACCTTGCACGTTGAGCCTAACTTTTTCTGCCTCCCTCACTGTGGCTCACTCCGTAGCTATAACTCCTCTGCAGCACAATGCATCCCTGCACTACATCACAATGTTCATATCATTCTGTAACACACTGTAAACAATAGTCATTTTATTTCTGTTTCCTCAGACCCTACATGCATTGATTCTCACTTCTTCATCTTTTTGGTTACTTTCACTTTCTTGAATATTGTTAATAGTCCTGTCTTGTCTTGTCTGGTCTGTTTAGTATGTTTCATGCCATACGTGTGCGGACACACCATGACGAATTCCTCGTATGTGTAACATACTGGGCGAAATAAAGAGATTCTGATTAATAGAATAAAATAATCTTGCATAAAAATAAGCTCTGTTGTGATACTCAGGCGTATTATTGCAGTTTCTTACACTACACACAATGCCAAATGACCACCCGCTTATAGTAGTAGCTGTCAATCAAAAAAATCAGTATAGTGGGGCGGTACTGAGGGTGCGAAATACAGGGCGTAACGATCAGACTTTGCCCAGTGAGGGTGTGATATTTCACTGGCTGCCTAACTATCCACAAAGATGAGTTGTGGCTGGGTTACCATCAGAAATATTAGTACATCACATTAGAAGAAAACACTTTGTATCAGGAGTGACGGGAGAGCAGACCTTCTTGGCTACTAACTAACTGGATAACTACCTCTAATTAGCATATGACTTTTGATGATGTAGATAAAACTAGATCATCCATTCATCATACTGCTGATCATTACTGGGTCATGAGGAACCTGGAGTCTATCCCAGGGAGCATGGGGCACAGGCTGGGGACACCCTGGATGGGAGTACCAGTCCTTTGCAAGGCACAATCACACACTATGAACACGCCAAACAGCCTACAATGCATGTCTTTGGACTGGGGAGGAAACCAAAGAACCCAGAGGGAACTCTGAAGCACAGGGAGAACATTCAAACTCCGCACACACATGGCTGTGGCAGGAATCGAACCCATAACCCTGGAGGGGTACTGTGCCCCTCTAAAACAAAATCAGTTCTTGCTAAGCTTGAGTGGTTATGATTTAGGCCTGGTTGCTAAAAAAAATGATTTTTTAAGAGAAACTACTATGACATTTTAAGTACAGTATCATATGTCACACCAAAAATTCCTTGGAAAAAGTCTCCATGCATTCTTAATATATCCACATCATGTAGCAAATGTCCTTTTTATTGAACTCTTCTATGCCTCCTTTTTTGTATTTGTTCCCCCAGTCTCTCTTCACACTCATAAACTGCTGTTTTAAATCTCCATGTTTGAACTCAATGTTTGAAAATACCACTGGACCAGCAGACATTGAATGTCATACACCACCCACGTCACCGCAGGCTTTTTTATTTCTGGCTGGCCAACAGGGCAGAAACATGCATCAACATGGATTAAGGACTGAGGGAGGAGGTCTGGTTGTCCATCAGTGATCACTCTTAGTCATCTGCGTCATTCTGACCTGTAAATGACTGATTTCTCCTCTTTTGTCTGAGTGTCAGGTGAGTCAGAAAAATTATTCAAATATACGACGAAAAAAGAACTCCAAGATTTTGGCCATATTGAGTTTGCTCTCTCTCTCTCTCTCTCTGTGTGTGTGTGTGTGTGTGTGTGTGTGTGTGTGTGTGTGTGTGTGTGTGTGTGTGTGCGCTGTGACTGATGAAACCAAATGAAATGTTCCACTCCAGCAACATGGTGATGTGGCATATATAGCAGTCCCAAAGGAGATCAGAAGTAAAGACACACACAAAATGCACTGAAACAGTATGCTGGCCTAGCTGTACAGAATATGGAATAGGGACAGAGTTGACAGCCATTTCGTTTTTTCTTCAATTTCCTTTCCTTACCTTATTCATTATAAGATGTTCATGTGTTGTGAAGGGGGTGGGGGATATGAGGCACCAGGGAACTCTCACACTCTTTCATTAGAACGAAAAACTCTTTCTTACACACACACACACACACACACACACACACACACACACTCACAGATACACACACACACAAACACAAACACACATTCACAGATACATGTCACCCCACAGTCAGATTAATCTAGAAAGGAATCAAAAAGTAAATAAGAGAAAGAAACAATGTCCAATCAGTTAAGAATAATTCCAAGCAGGATGGTAAACTGCATACTTACTGTACGTACATTCAAGTCAATATGTAATAACTACAACAGACTCATAAAGCAGTCAAAAAAGAACACTGTGTAATCCCTTTTGTGAATCTACTGCATCTATTAAAACTGAATCTGGAGTTTTTGTCATACACATGGTTTTAGTTCTCCATATGTTCATGTAGCCCTCGTGAATTTACTGAAGTTATCTTATAAAACCCAGTTACTCATGTGTCTTCACCTGCAGCTGATGTGAAATTGTTATCACAAATACTACTACCAGTCAAACCAGAGCCAGTAGCCATTTAGCCAAAATTACCAGATTGTTCAGGTGGTGCAGGCAAAGAGCCAGAGCTAGCAATCAGGCTACAGGAGACAACAAAGAATCAAAAAACAAGAAATGGAAAAAAAAGAGACAGTAAAATATTGTAGTGCAATGTACAGTAACAAAGCAAATCCAAAAGCCCCGTGGATCCAAAAAGGACAAGACCTACTGTGATAGGCAGCTTGGGTAAGCAAAGGCAGTCTACATACTTCCAGTAACCTTTCAACAGTTCCACAGTGGAAACAAACCACAACCTTCCTATGCACTCAAAACACACAGGGCTCTGAGGCAAATCTGTACTTGTTCAATCTCCATACATTGTTGCAGAACCAAAGCATGCCATCTCTCATTGGTACCACTGTACCTCACCAAGATGAGGGCGATCCTGAATCTTTTTGAGTGGGATGCAGTAGTGCATCGAGTGGGCCTGGCCCAAGTCACAGTGAGCTATCTGCTAACTAACCCTGCTATCAGAAAAGGCCCACTTCATGGCACAAGAGCTCCCATACATAGCTCACAGGGTATAGCTGGGAGGCAGACTTGGACAACTTGTGCAATCCTCATAAGTTGTTGCAGAACCAAAGTATGCCATCTCCCACTGGTACCATTATTAAGGCTGGACCATGGACTGGTGAATTCCTCAACAATTCTAGTTTTACACGGTTACAATTTTTATTCCGGACCATTGCCCACTGCCACACTACTACTTATGATGGTGTCCTGATTCGGGGCTAGGTGAGGTGGGTTTGGTGGTTCTAAACACCACCACCACTCTGTGATGATGTAAGGGCCTAACATTTTTCAAGGAATTTGGAGTATGCATCAGGGACCATGCCAGAGTCTACTGGATGGAATACTTGAGGCTGGGCATGCCTGCTATAGGCTTGCCTGAAGCAGGTATTTCCAGACAACAAGTCCTATGTCCTCAAAACATTGACCGATGGTATGACCCCTTCCTGCAAAACAAACATGAATTGTTTTATATAAAATAAGTATTAAAATCCAGAATTCTCAGAGTTTTCCATTTCCTATATATCTTGTCATAAGGGTATTTTATGCCAGTGTTATTAACATGGCAACATTGGCTAATGTTAGATCAGTGCATTGAATGAATAAATAAATTCGTACAGGACTCCTACTGATCCACCCAAAATCCAAGAGTATGGCACAAGTCTCAATTAATTTTACAGATTGTGAAGACATTCATGTTTTTTGTGTATTTACTGATCCTTCTTGAAATTAATTTGTGGTTACTACATTGCCAACACCAGATTCTTTACTGAATCATTTACAGATACAGGTCTTACTTGTATCAAATGTACTAGGCATTGATTTTTACCCACGTTTCAGCACTGTGAGATGCGATCCTTCGCATGCTGTACAGTGGCACGTGCAGAATTCAGGCGGTCATTACGTTCCAGTTCTGGTGGGAATTCTGGGTAATGAGAAAATGTTGAGTAGTAGTGCACTAAGGGCAATTTCAATATTCATTTTTGCAAGTTCACATGGGCCGAATGAAACGAGGTAGCGGGTCGTATGTGGTGTAGAGAAATGCTCAGCCATGAGGGTCTTCAGGTTTTATAAAGACCACAACTTGAAAAGGAAATTACAAGTGGATGACCATCTGCTAGAAATGTCAGTAACCAGGACAATAAATTAGATAAAATTGCTGAGCCCTCAATATCATGTTACCTCATTTATCGGCCTGGCCACTGCCATTCTTAGAAATTAGATTGTTTGCTAAAATGGAAAAAATGCCCTTTTTTGTAAATTAATTTACAAATTCATTTTTGGCCCAAGCAACATTGGGCCATCTGCCTACTCCCCCTGCTATCAGAAGAGGCCCAGATGGTGGCACAACAGCTCTCATAAAAAGGCATTCCTGCTATATGTTGTCCCAACTCTGGAGCAACAGCATCAGCAGTTCCGGACACTGACTTCAGCAGGGGTGGCTGCTCGTTTGTTTTCACCCAGCAGCTCCGAGATGTCTGCCACAGGTGGCTACTGACTGAGGGGTGCAACATCAACAACACTGTTGACCAGGTGGTGCTGGGGCAGTTTGTCTCATGACTGCTAGCAGGAACATCGGAGCGGGTCCAATGCCCCCAACCGGCGACACTGGACAAGGCGATCCAGCTGGCAGAAAATCACATGGAGGCATATCTAGGGGCAGGCAGCCCCTCAACTCTCTTTCTTTCTCTCTCTCAGCCCTCTCTCATTCCCACTTCTCAGAAATGAGAACGGTATCTGGGCTTCCACTTGGGCCATGGGCGGAGCATGGGCTAGTTGGCTATTATTGTAGGATTGTACCTAATTATTCAGACATCAGCAACTCTCTGACTGACTTCATTAAAAGGGGAGCACCAGATCTGGTTCAGTGGATGGAGCCTTGCTAGCGTGCTCTGTTTTAGGTGAAAGCTGCACTTTGTGGCAAACCACCTTTGCATTCTCCTCATTTCTGTGTCCCTTTTTACAGACGGACGGGCTCCTCGGTCAGAGTCAGGCAATGGGGCTGTATGGCAGTGGAGGAGGTGGTTGACCACCACTTGTAAATGGAGGGTGGAGTCTTGGAGAAGGAATGGGTAATTTCATGAATAAGCATACATCTGTCTGTGATTATTAGTGTTCGGTCCGAGTCCACCTTTGTCGAGTTCGAGTCGAGTCCAAGTCCTTAACCAATCGAGTCCGAGTCCAAAAGGGGCCAAGTCGGAGTCCTTAGTGGCCGAGTCCGAGTCGAGTCCGGCCGAGTTCAGAAAGTAATTAAATTGAAAAAAGATTTGAGATGGCAATTGTAAACTCAACACTGAGCTGTTAAATTAATATTTTAACCTCCACAAACCAATGGCAACATAAATGTAACAAAAAATACCACTATTACATCTTGCCATTGCCATTTATTTTTTTTATTTCATGTCATCAGCATCTCAGCTAGTTTCCTATAAAAAATGTTTTCAAAGAAAAAAAGGGTTATATATAGAATTTTATTATAGTACAAGTGTATGAAAATACAAATGAACCTGTTTTTTTATTGTATCACTATATTGTGTCCTCCAGGTGGAGTTGACATTTCACTGATTTGATGCGTCTCCCCTACAGTTATATAGGCTGAGAGAGAGAGAGAGAGAGAGAGAGAGAGAGAGAGAGAGAGAGAGAGAGAGAGAGAGAGAGAGAGAGAGAGAGAGAGAGAACAGAGTAGAGTTACATTTAGCAGCAGGTCATAACAACAAGCTTCATGCTTTATTACTGCTTTTTATGAACGACAACAAACTCATTTCTGAACACAGCTCCGTTCTTCTAACTTTTATCTTTTTTTTTTTTTTTTTTCCCAGCAGGATTTATGATATTTACTACATTAAGAAGTGCATTTCACATTTTACGTTAAATTCAAGACTGGAATCACTGAATGCTAATGTTTAGGGCTGTGCGATATGACTACAATCTTATTCCACAATAACGATACGTTTTCTCAGGTAGGTCTCAAGTAAGTGTTCAAGTAAGAATTACTACAGAAATTGAATAAAGAAATTAAATGTAAAATAAAATAGACTTCTCTGTATGACATGTACAGTGATTCTTACACTGACATATACACTGACTCAATAACTTTACTGAAGTTACTGAGTCATATGAGTGAGTGAATGATTTTCTGTGTGTTTTCTTATGTGATTAACATTAATGACACAGACAAACCAGCAGCAGGTTTATTAGACTGCTGTCACTTCAAGACCTAATGCACAGATCCAATATACTGTACTGACACACCTCTGATTTTTACTCAACTGTTTACATTAAGACATAACTGACTGTGTTTACATGAACACTCGGCCAGACCTGCATTCTGACATGATGTGTGTGTATTTATTTGACTGTCCAAGAGGAATAAGCCTCTAAAGAGAACTCGATTCGGTACTCGCAGGATGAGGCGGCTTTCTGTGCGCGCTTCAAGTGTGTGGTCAGGTAGGAGACATTCATTATTTTCTTGTTATCTTAATTTTATGTTATTTATTTTTCATGTTACACGTGACCAGGGGCGTTAGCTGAACTGTTAATCATCCGGGGCTGAGCCCAGATTCTTCTCCATAAAATAAATAAATAAATAAACTTCTTAAAACGTATTTCTAAATAGACTGTTTGCGTGCATTTTTTTCTTGCTTGTAAGGGCTAATGGAAAATTGGACAAAAATTTGGTTTTATCATGAAACTTGCCTCGGGTGTTATCGCTGTTTGCAGGACTACCAGACCGATAATATATAAAACTTTTTAGCTATCTAACACGAGACTACAGGCTAGTTTTGTGTCGCTAGCCAAGGGGAGGTAAAGCTAATCTATCACTGTAGCTTAGTTTATCTGCTACAGAGTGCGTTATCTGTCCTTATGCTCTGTTCATATCATATTCACGTAACTTATACATTTTCACCAACTCATACAGACATTTCCACACCTTGTTTTCCTGCTCAGCACGAGAAGATGTTATTGTTTCAGTTTCAACCCCTTTACGGGTTTAAAAAATAAAATCGGTGTATCCATTTTATACATTTCCCCTCACACTGACTGCGAGTTAGTGTTTAGCAGAATTGAGGCTGTCAGCCAATAAGACACGAGTATTTCCATGTGTTTTCCTGTAAACGACCGTCTTCTTTTACTGATGTTCAGTTCCGTAGTGGCAAACCGCTCCAAGTGGAGAATTATTCGGGGCTAAAGAAAAAATGCCCAGGCCAGGTTACACCCCTGCACATGACGCAGACTCGACTGTACTCGGGAAAATTTCTGCGTCAAGTTCGAGTACAAATTTACCCGATTGCGTGGCAAGTCCGAGTTCGTTCATAATCGGACTCGAGCCCGGGATCGGGTACCCCAACTCTAGTGATTAATGATTCTCAATTTCATCTTCCACAGTTAGTTTGATAAGGAGACCACGCACTGAATACCAGGTCATTCGCACCTTATTAGAAGATGAAAAACCCTAATGAATGTGCCAACTGTGTGCAGAGAGAGGATGACAAATACAGGGCATGCTGTAGATTGTAAGTTTACTTGTTTATTATTGTAGTCTTATGAAAAGCTTCTGTTAGACCTGGAAGTGAAGCAGAACCCAGGAAGTCAGCAACATGTGATGCTTCCTCTAGCTACTAGGACTGATTACTGACACCTGTGCTTTGTTTACCCACCTACACACCCAGGTCTACATACAAAACACTGTTGAAACTGCAAGCTTTTGTGATGCAAAAAAAAAAAAAAAAAAAGAAAGACAAATCATGCCAGATCTTTTTCCACCTTTAATGTGATATAGCAACCGACAAAATTGAAGTGAAAAACAAATTGAAACGTTATAGGGCTCTAGTCAAGATAAAGGGATCATGGATAGCTCCAAACAGCAATCTATTTTGGCACCGAACATGCAGGCCTCTGTTATACAGCTGAAGATGAAGAAAAATTTCACCTTCCAGCACAACAGTGACCAAAGCACAAATCTAAGTCAACAAAGGAATGGCTTCAGAGGAAGAAGATCAACATTTTAGAATGGCCGAGTCAGAGCCCAGGTCTACATCCTATATGAGTATTTATGAGCCAATTTGGTCATGCCGTTTGGCTTATCCAACACTCCTGCAGTTTTTCAGACCGTGGTGAACAGTGTTCTGAGGGACATCATTAACAGAAATGTTTTGATATAGGTTTACGACATTCTGAGTTTCTTTGCAAGAATCTCCAGGAGCATATAGACAGACACATAGCAAGTCTGGATAAGAGATCAGGACCTTAGCTCTAGAAGCAGTTTTTTTTTTTGTTTGTTTGTTTTTTAAATCAAGAAAAAGTAGAAGAAAGTTGTGCGGGGTCGTTTCATTTTCTGAAATGTTATAAAGCACAGACATCATATATAGGAATTGGGGAAGTAATCTCTAATTTAACAGAACTGCTTCCCACATTATCCCATTTAATTTGTTGGTAATACGTACGATAAGGTTAAAACTAAGTTAATACTTGATCACACTGTTCAGGGATCATTGCGGATAGCTTGAAATAATAATATGAATATATTAGTTCAAATAAAACGAAATACTTGGCAACACACACTGAATTAATTTCCATGGCAACACAGGGTTGGATGAGAACTCCTTTTCCTTGCAGAGCTCAAAGCATAGGTCAATTCTGTTTAATCCTTTACTTGATTAGAAAGAACAAGCATTTATTTTTCCAATTCATTTTCATAATGTGCAACTATGAATGAATTAATTGTCAGAAAAGTTCATGGGTCATGTTGGAGAAAAGAAAAAGAGAGCTCAGTAAAATATAATTACCATTTACAAACCATTCACCATAAGACTGAAGAATATAAAGAATATGAATGCAAAGAGAAGCTAGGTTGATTATTTTCCCCCTTTTATAGGGAATAGTACTACTGAAGATAGCTATGGATTACATTGGACACAGTTTGAAAATGCAAAATGACCAAAAGCTATGCTAATTCGTAGCTTCTGACAGTTGCTACGGTTTATGTAGGTACCTCATATGAATATCTGAACGGCCCATTCTGACTTAAATTCCCTGCTTACAGATCGCCAGATTTTCCTTTAGTAAAGGTACAGCAGATGGGTTTTGCAGTTGTGTCTAGACCACCACAATTAAAGACAAATATAAAACTTTGTTTACGTAATTTAAAAATCCCTTCCACCCACATTATTTCTCTGCCAGACTAATAATACTAAAACATAGCAAATCTTCACCAGCTTAATTATCAACGTTACCCGACATGCTAACTTAGCCAAATAGCTTACTAGGTTCATAAGCTAGCTAGTTAGCTCATGTTAATTCATAGATGCTTCAGCATGAAGTTATACAATTTAGGCTATATGATTTTATCGTTGCTATGCAGGATCACTTGATTTTATGTGAATGAAAAAATTGCTATTTCAGGTGGTGTCGGTCAAAACTGCTCCTCTCTGCGCTGCTCAGTAAGTTGCACATGTAAGTTGATTTGTGCTGCACCACCCAGTGAGTCTCCTGCATGGTTGTGCCAGTAATTGTATCATGCTTTTGGTTATATGCCCCAATCAATAACATAATTGTTTATTATTTCATTTTTTGATTTTCAAAGGATGAGAAAACTCGGGTTGCTTTTAAATTTAGTATCTATGATTTTTGAAAATGAAAACCAGAAAGGTTTGTTTTTCATTTCTCCAGCCTGGCTTTTGAAACCACAGTCAAATAAACCTTTAAGGTTTTATTATTATTATTATTATTATTATTATTATTATTATTATTACTACTACTATTAGTACTACTACAAAAGTAGGCCAAAAGTTTTGAGAATGACACAAATATTAATTTTTACAAAGTCTGCTGCCTCAGTTTTTATGATGGCAATTTGCATATACTCCAGAATGTTATGAAGAGTGATCAGATGAATTGCAATTAATTTTAAGTCCCTCTTTGCCATGAAAATGAACTTAATCCCAAAAAAACGTCCACTGCATTTCAACCCTTCCACAAAAGGACCAGCTGACATCATGTCAGTGATTCTCTCGTTAACACAGGTGAGAGTGTTAACGAGGACAAGGCTGGAGATCACTCTGTCATGCTGATTGAGTTAGAATAACAGACTGGAAGCTTTAAAAGGAGGGTGGTGCTTGAAATTATTGTTCTTCCTCTGTTAACTATGGTTACCTGCAAGGAAACACGTGCAGCCATCATTGCTTTGCACAAAAAGGGATTCACAGGCAAGGATATTGCTGCTAGTAAGATTGCACCTAAATCAACCATTTATCGGATCATCAAGACCTTCAAGGAGAGAGGTTCAACTGTTGTGAAGAAGGCTTCATCGCGCCCAAGAAAGTCCAGCAAGCACCAGGACCGTCTCCTAAAGTTGATTCAGCTGTGGGATCGGGGCACCACCAGTGCAGAGCTTGCTCAGGAATGGCAGCAGGCAGGTGTGAGTGCGTCTGCACGCACAGTAAGGCGAAGACTTTTGGAGGATGGCCTGGTGTCAAGAAGGGCAGCAAAGAAGCCACTTCTCTCCAGGAAAAACATCAGGGACAGACTGCTATTCTGCAAAAAGTACAGGGATTGGACTGCTGAGGACTGGGGTAATGTCATTTTCTCTGATGAATCCCCTTTCCGATTGTTTGGGGCATCTGGAAAAAAGCTTGTCCGGAGAAGAAAAGGTGAGCGCTACCATCAGTCCTGTGTCATGCCAACAGTAAAGCATCCTGAGACCACTCATGTGTGGGGTTGCTTCTCAGCCAAGGGAGTGGGCTCACTCACAATTTTGCCTAAGAACACAGCCATGAATAAAGAATGGTACAAAAACATCCTCAGAGAGCAACTTCTCCCAACCATCCAAGAACAGTTTGGTGATGAACAATGCCTTTTCCAGCATGATGGGGCACCTTGCCACAAGGCAAAGGTGATAACGAAGTGGCTCGGGGAACAAAACATCGACATTTTGGGTCCATGGCCAGGAAACTCCCCAGACCTTAATCTTATTGAGAATTTGTGGTCAATCCTCAAGAGGCGGGTGGACAAACAAAAACCCACAAACTCTGACAAACTCCAAGCATTGATTATGCAAGAATGGTCTGCCATCAGTCAGGGTGTGGCCCAGAAGTTGATTGACAGCATGCCAGGGCGAATTGCAGAGGTCTTGAAAAAGAAGGGTCAACACTGCAAATATGGACTCTTTGCATAAACTTCATGTAATTGTCAATAAAAGCCACTGACACTTATGAAATGCTTGTGATTATACTTCAGTAACAGTAACATCTGACAAAAAGATCTAAAAACACTGAAGCAGTAGACTTTGTGAAAATTAATATTTGTGTCATTCTCAAAACTTTTGGCCACGGCTGTACTACTACTATTTATTTCTGTTACTGACACAAAAATAGAATGACCAAAAGGCACACAGAGTCCCTGATACAGCTTTCACAGGTTCAACTGAATGTGTCCAGCGTGCCAACCACGCCTGCCATCATCCATAAACCTTCCATAAATCTTGTGTGCCAAGAGTGAGGTTTCGATCAGCTTTGTTCACCGACTGAAGAAATCGCTCCCATGTAAGCAGCTGGAGTTAAATCCCTCTGTGTTCTTTTTTTCTTGGGCATGAACATAGTGCTGCATGTTCCCACCAATGACGTGCTGCAGCATCTGTTGATGTAGTGTGCCTTGGGAGAGGCTATGACTGTTTTCTTGGCTTGCTGTTGCTGCAAGATTAGATCAGGAAACATCCAGACTGTAAAATGCCGATCTGACATAGTTGCTGCCGAAAAAGTTGGTACCTCACTGGTGTCCTCCCCTGGCCTCCAGAGAGGCTAAACCTTGGCACAGTCCTTATGATCTCCAAAGCTATCTGAAAGCCAAAGCTATCTATATAGTGGAAACCAGTTTATCTGGTGGTTAGCCGTGATGAGTGCATGTCCTCCTGGGCAAAAACCTGCTGAGTTAGTAAGATAGTTTAGTAGGATGATTGAATGAGCAATCATGCAGACATGCAGGCCATCCCAACCTTAAGATCTACTACTATATTCCATGCGTGGAATTGTATTATTATTATTATTATTATTATTATTATTATTATTATGGGGCCAAGCACCTTATTTCTTATTATTATTCTTCTGCATCTTCTTATTCTTCTTGCTCTGGTGTCTATGGGAGCCCATAGAGCTGTCTGCTAAAAAAAAAAAAAAATTATGAAATTTGGCACACTGACTGGAGAGGGTCTAAAGAACATTCTGACCAAATCTGGGCCAATTGCTGCCAACACTCTAGCACCACCATCGAGCCAAATTTGGGCCTAAATTGCAAGAATGCTTATGGCCATAAGTTTTGAATTTTTGAGACTGTGAGATGCCTACAAAAATTGGTAAGCACCTTCAGGACTATGACCTGAGGCTATGCAACAAATTTCGTGCCAGCACCACCTACTAGTCAAATGTTAAAACAACATGCTAAAAAAAAGCTTATATCTGGCTGCCATTTTTGCTGGTCCTCCAAATTTTGTCCAATCTTCACCAAATTTGGCTCATCTTGAGATCTATCTGAGCAAAATTATAAAGTGTATCTCAGCAAAGCATAATTATGTTCAGGACCATACCCTGAATGTATTTAAGAAGTTTTGTGACTGTGGTCAAGAATTGTAACAGCTTTCATTTTTTCATTTGAAGAATTTGTGCTAAATTTTTTTCCTGTAATTCCCTGGAGTATGCTGGAGTACATTAGATTTTCTGTAGTTTTGAATTTTTTCAAAAACAGCTTTTTCTCTTCTTCTCCTACAAATTATGACCAATAATTGCCGACTTTGAGACACAGCATCGCGAGACCAAAAAAAAGTTGTTTCTCTGATTATTGATATACAGGATGGTTCGTCCATAATGCGCAAATGAATCTGATGGCAAAACCGCCAAACAGGTTTTTTTTTTTTAACCAAACTCAGTACATGAGTAACTGACCTTACGTCAAGGGACTCCAAGAAGTGTTGTCTACATTCATCAGAAAGTGGTGCTATAATTCACAAATTTGTAAAATTGCTCATAACTTTTAAACCACTCAAGATCAAAAATCAAGATTCCTGATTCACTTAAAGGTGCTGAGTGTTGTTGATGTAACAGATTTTTGATTTCTCAATCAGGAAGTCAGCCATTTTCAATTTAATAAAAACAGTTTCACATCTTCTCCTACAAATTTTTTCTAATAACCATGAAATTTGGAAAATAGCATTAGGAGACCAGCCCAAATGATATGATGGACAGTATATCCAAATTTAATGGTATAGTCACCAAACAGGAAGTGAAGACAGATCTCAGCAATGGTGTTATGGATTTTGACCAAACATTGTAGATGGGTAAATGACCATGACCTAAGGGATTTCCATAAGTTTTTTCTAAATAAGTCTAAGTATAGAGGGTGCAATTGATTAATTGGTAAAACTACTCACAACATTTGAACAACTTAACCTGCAATCATGATTCTTCTTGCTCTTGAATCCCCGGGAGGTGCAAAGAGTTTGTCATTGTTAGATAAGTTGTAGAGAGGAAGACGAAGTTGGATGCAAGTGCAGATTTTAATAATAATAAAAAATGAAAACTAAATACAAAACAGGACTCAGGAAAACACAGGGCTGGAAAACAAAACATAAACCTATGACCAGAAAAAGAAACAAGAAAACTGTGGTAAGAAAGGCAACGAAAGACAAATGTGTGCAGTGAAAGTGTGGCTCTATATACAGGTGTTAATTAGTCCCAAACATTGAATCAGGCGCCGATAGTCATGTGATGTGGTCAGGTGAGGTGCAGTGACTGATGGGAATTGTAGTCTCTAGTCCTTTACCGGTATATATGTGACAGTCATGTAACAGATTTGTGATTTGCCATTTTTCACAGAATCTGGATCACAGCATCATGAGATCAGTTAAAAAAATAGTTTCTCTGGTTTTTAATATGTACAGTGGTGCTTGAAAGTTTGTGAACCCTTTAGAATTTTCTATATATCTGCATAAATGTGACCTAAAACAACATCAGATTTTCACTCAAGTCCTAAAAGTAGATAAAGAACCCAATTAAACACATGAGACAAAACTATTATACTTGGTCATTTATTTATTGAGGAAAATGATCCAATATTACATCTCTGTGAGGACAAAAGTATGTGAACCTCTGCTTTCAGTATCTGGTGTGACCCCCTTGTGCAGCAATAACTGCAGCTAAACGTTAGCGGTAACTGTTGATCAGTCCTGCACATCGGCTTGGAGGAGTTTTAGCCCGTTCCTCAGTACAGAACAGCTTCAACTCTGGGATGTTGGTGGGTTTCCTCACATGAACTGCTCGCTTCAGGTCCTTCCACAACATTTCTTTTGGATTAAGGTCAGGACTTTGACTTGGCCATTCCAAAACATTAACTTTATGCTTCTTTAAACATTCTTTGGTAGAATGACTTGTGTGCTCAGGGTCGTTGTCTTGCTGCATGACCCACTTTCTCTTCAGATTCAGTTCATGGACAGATGAAATTTTCCTTTAGAATTCACTGGAATAATTCAGAATTCATTTTTCCATCAATGATGGCAAGCCGTCCAGCCCAGATGTAGCAAAACAGGCTCAAACCATGATACTACCACCACCATGTTTCACAGATGGGATAAGGTTCTTATGCTGGAATGCAGTGTTTTCCTTTCTCCAAACATAACACTTCTCATTTAAACCAAAAAGTTCTATTTTGGTCTCATCTGTCCACAAAACCTTTTCCCAATAGCCTTCTGGCTTGTCCATGTGATCTTTAGCAAACTGCAGATGGGCAGCAAATGTTCTTTTTGGAGAGCTGTAGCTTTCTCCTTGCAACCCTGCCATGCACACCACTGTTGTTCATTGTTCTCTTGATGATGGACTCATGAACGTTAACATTAGCCAAAGTGAAATAGGCTTTTAGTTGCTTAGAAGTTACCCTGGGTTCCTTTGTGACCTCGCAGACTATTACATACCTTGCTCTTGGTGTGATCTTTGTTGGTCTCCACTCCTGGGGAGGGGAACAATGGTCTTGAATTTCCTCCATTTGTACACAATCTGTCTGACTGTGGATTGGTGGAGTTCAAATTCTTTAGGGATGGTTTTGTAACCTTTTCCAGCCTGATAAACCTCAACAACTCTTTTTCTGAGGTCCTCAGAAATCTCCTTTGTTTGTGCCGTGATACACTTCCACAGACATGTGTTGTGAAGATCAGACTCTGATAGATCCCTGTTCTTTAAATAAAACAGGGCGCTCACTCACATCTGATTGTCATCACATTGATTTAAAACGCCTGGCTCTAATTTCACCTTCAAATTAACTGCTAACCCTGGAGGTTCACATACTTTTCCACTCACAGAGATGTAATATTGGATCATTTTCCTTAATAAATAAATGATATAAAAAGTATCATATTTTTGTCTCATTTGTTTAATTGGGTTCTCTTTATCTACTTTTAGGACTCGTGTGAAAATCTGATGATGTTTTAGGTCATATTTATACAGAAATATAGACAATTCTAAAAGCTTCACAAACTTTCAAGCACCACTCTGTGTAACGTTTTGTCCATAATCTGCAAACCTGCAAACGTGTTGGTAAAGTTGAGAAACAAGACTTGATTTCATTTGCAACTTGAGAGGGCTACTGAAAACAGGAAGTGAGGCAATATCTCAGTTTCACGTTTTGACTTCACATTTAGTATATCTCCTTGGAAGCAAGCGCTGATGGTCCCGATGGCTTCTGGTCTTCCTCCATTGCTAAGGGGTGGGGACAGAAAGTGCTTGGTCCCCTTAATAACTGCTCGCAGCTATATTACTTTCATTTTTTTTATTACACCACTGTAAAAAAAAAAATTTTAAATCATGAACCCCTTTTAAATGAAGTTCACAGTGTATAGAAAGAAGGAGTTCAATGTATTTCTACATATAGCAAACATAAATAGTGACAATAAGGAAGCATCACAATTTATATTCGCATATGCCACAGTATCATAAATTGATTATTAGCATTGCTGGGTTTTTTTATTTCTTTTTTTATTTTGTTTATTACACATGGCCTGTTATTCATGATAGATATATTACTCTATTATTGCTTTTTCTAGTAAAGAAAGCAGTGCTCTTTCTGCTTATGTTTAAGTGGCTTTTTAGCGATCATTGAAAGAGGAAAACTGCAGCATTTATTTAAAAATAACCACAGAGATAGAATTACGTGTGTGTGTGTGTGTGTGTGTGTGTGTGTGTGTGTGTGTGTGTGTGTGTGTGTTTCAGTTCGATTAATGATGTTCCAGCCGTATTGTTATTTGGCTGTTTAGAAAAAATCATTAAGCGTGTTGCATCCTACTAGGCTGATTCGGAGACGTAGTCAATCAGGACAATCTTTTATAAATTATAGCCCTATTATCCATAGCAATCTACTTATGGGTGAGGTACTCAGGTCTCACACTGACTTCATGACCTTTCATGACCCCCAGACCAAATACCAACATCAAAAGAGCAATCATGTCTCTCACTGCCCCTTCAGTGAACCACATGACCACTGTTGTTTATTAGAATCGAATGCAGTGGCACGACATCTATTGTGACCAAAGCTTTGCCCTCACTGCACCCAATCAGTGACTGATTACAGAGCAGGCACATTACACAGGTGCATCTCAAAAAATTAGAATATCATGGAAAAGTCCCTTTTTTTCTGTAATTTAATTCAAAAAGTTACACAAAGTGAAATATTTCAAGCCTTTTTTTGTTTTAATCTTGATGATTACGGCTCACAGCTCATGGAAATGAGAAAAGTCCAGTATCTCAGAAATATTAGAATAAAGAATTTATAATACGGCGATGTGGACCTGAGAAGACTCTAATCAGCTAATTAACTCAAAACACCTTTTTACTCAGAACCCCGTTGCTCAGTGGTCCAAAGTCCTCTTTTCAGATGAAAGTAAATGTTGCATTTCATTTGGAAATCAAGGTCCCAGAGTCTGGAGGAAGAGTGGAGAGGCACAGAATCCAAGCTGCTTGAAGTCCAGTGTGAAGTTTCCACAGTCAGTGATGATTTGGGGTGCCATGTCATCTGCTGGTGTCGGTCCACTGTGTTTTCTCAGAGTCGAGAGTCGATGCAGCGTCTACCAGGAGATTTTAGAGCACTTCATGCTTCCATCTGCTGACGAGCTTTATGGAGATGCTGATTTCCTTTTCCAGCAGGACTTGGCCCCTCCCACAGAGCCAAAACTACTAGTAACTGGTTTGCTGACCATGGTGTTACTGTGCTTGATCGGCCAGCCGACTCACCTGCCCTGAATTTTGTCAAGAGGAAGATGAGAGACACCAGACCCGACGATACAGACGAGCCGAAGGCCGTTATCAAAGCGACCTGGGCTTCCATAACACCTCAGCAGTGCCACAGGCTGATCGCCTCCATGCCACGCCCCATTGATGCAGTAATTCGTGCAAAAGGAGCCCCACCCGAGTATTGAGTGCATAAATTAACATACTTTTCAGAAGGTCGACATTTCTGTATTATAAATTCTTTATTCTAATATTTTGAGATACTGGATTTTTGATTTCCATGAGCTGTGAGCCGTAATCATCAACATTAAAACAAAAAAGGCTTGTAATATTTCACTTTATGTGTAATGAACCTAGAATATATGAAAGTTCCACTTTTTGAATTAAATTACGGGAAAAAATTTACTTTTCCACAATATTCAAATTTTTTGAGATGCACCTGTACAGTAGATAATCTCTGCACTCATAGAAGTTAAAAAAATTAACTAAATAACTAAATACAAACCTATAATACTTGAACGATAACACAAATGAAAAAAACAATATTAATATAAAAAATATATGATACTGTCATGTGAGGAACGGGCAGACAGATGGAAATGCAGCTAGAGGAGTTTATTGAGATCGGGGCAGACAAATCCAAAGAGTTAGGCAACAATCAGATCCAGAAAACAGGCAGTGGTGGGGTGAGCTGAAAACAGAATATCAGAGGCAAGACAATATCAAAAAACACTCTGCAAAACTAGATCAAGAACAGAAACAGGAGCAGAGGTAAACAGGAGCAGAGAGGTAAACAGGAGCAGAGAGATAAACAGGAGCAGAGAGATAAACAGGAGCAGAGAGATAAACAGGAGCAGAGAGGTAAACAGGAGCAGAGAGGTAAACAGGAGCAGAGAGGTAAACAGGAGCAGAGAGGTAAACAGGAGCAGAGAGGTAAACAGGAGCAGAGAGGTAAACAGGCTCGGTATCGTCACAAACACAAGGAATGGCCTGTATACTTCACAAACAGTGAGTGAAATGGAAGTCATTATATACTGTGGCTATGATTGTGCTGTGAATTGGATGCAGGTGTGCGTGATTAAAATGAAGGTAAGCGTGAACGTGTCAATGTGTGAGTGTTCTGGGAGTTGTGCTGCGTGGAGGCCATGTTTGTAGGCCACAGTGCAGGCTGGGAAGTGGAGTTTGTGGCGTAACCTAGACCTATTAGGCCTAACAGATACTAATGCAAAATTAAAATACTTTAAAAGTACATTCAAAATAATTCACAATTCAAACAAATTGTTTTCCACTGAGCAGAATATGTGGCAACTTAATCTTATACATCATTTTAATCACTAGGTTTACGCTGCATGAAATTGCACACAATAGTATTGGGCATATAATAGTGTAATAGTAATAGTAATAATACTAATATTATAGTATATGGACATCTGAATTTTCTGAACTTTGAATATCTCTGGATAGGAAATAGTGATTTCAGATCAGACGTGAAATTTTTATCGTTTACAGGGTGTCTGTAAATTATCTTTGCAACTCTGATATTAAATGAAACCTAGAATCACCACCATTAGTGATGTGAAACATTCAGGCCATAATCCAAATGCTTTCCTAATCCTAATAATCCTAATGTTTTGTACACTGCAACCCCCCTGGACAATACTTCCTCTTCTCTCATACAGCCAATGACTGTACACTATACATCAATAGAATGGGCTCAGTTTAGCATCCCATCATTTCAGTTTAATGTTTGGATAAAATATTTTTAACACATCATACAAAAATAGAACAAAAAAGGGTAAAGCATAAATATTTAATTAAGGTAAATATAAAAAGTTTTTTAACATTTGTTTTGGTGGATGAGGAACTCTAGAAGAATCTAGAAGAGGCTGGGAGTAGATTACCTCAATAATGAACATCTGTGTTGTCTCTTGAAAGTGGGTTTCATGTAGCTTTAAATTTACTGTTTTATTTTACAGCAGGTATGTGTGTGAACTGTGAAATTATGAACCAGTTTCTCACTAATCAAATTTTGTAGAGTTGTGCGATTTGGACAAATTCTTTATACCACAATATGGATCATTTCATATCTTGAAAATTATATATATCATTGAAATTGATGTAAGAAAATATCTATCAATGGACACTTGTCTATAGTGCTATGATATGTATCATATCATATTTTTTTCAGGCTCACCTTCATCTTTGTCTGCAGCACTTTCAAAAGAAAGTTCTGCCCCTGGTCAGTTCAAACCGTGTTCCTGGGTCAGAGAGATTGTCAACTGTAAGCAGACGACTATTTATAACGGCCATGCGTTCATACAGAAAAGGCCCTTAAAGAAACACCATTCAGCCTATCAGATGAGAGGGTGATTGTAGACCAGAGTATATATCTGTTGGTCCTGATCTGCCTCTCTCACAAACCATCCACATGACGCAAATAGGGTGTGTTCATGGTGACATCACACTGCCATATAAGAGTGAATGCAACCAGCCGGTCTGAGTCCACCTCCTTTAGAGCCTCCGTAAGTTCACGTTTAGCTCCAACAAAATTATTTTCCTGATCGAACTCGATATGGCAAACTGCACCACATACTATTACAATAAAACATGGAAGACTTTTGTTGAAGGCGTCTATCAAGATATCTGCAAGCATTTAAACGTGAACGGCACAGGAGTAGAAACATGTAAAGAGAAGACCGTACGTCTTGTGTACTATACTTCTATTGTAAGAAATGGGTCACGACAGTCCATTCCATAGAGTCAAGAATGTAAATTCCACAATCACTCATCAGAGCCCGCTCGTTAGTATGTTCCCTTCGAGACACAAGACACAAGGCTTGACTCAACCCATCATCTATCAAGACACAGGAAGCCAGTCATCAAGACTCTTCTCTGTACTGACACCCAGGTGGTGGAATGAACTTCAAATCTTCAAATGAAGACTTAACCGTTTATTATATGATGCAGAGTTTTATAAGTCACACGAATAAAAATGTCACCTTTTATCGATACATAAACTCAGTACACTGGCGCACAAAACAAATCTAATAAAATAATTATTTTTGTGACCTCTATAGTCACATTTGCTGCAACGCCTGATGGTCAGTAAACCTTTTTTTAAGCTTCATGCCTTCTGGCATTGTCAACACATAATAGTAGGTTACTGCATGAAGATTCCAATGGTGAGCATTTCTAATTCATCATGCAAGCAGAAGTATAAAGTGTAATTGGCCTAACCCTAACCCTGGCATCTCATTAGTAAAGGTGGAACCCATTTTATTAAATTAAGAACTTATATTGCAGGCTTGTTTGTACAGAAGTCCAGAAAGGCAATGCGTTATTTCTTTTTTTTTTCTTTTTTCTTTTTCTTGTGATCTGAAGATAACAAAAGTTGTTTTGTTTTTTTCTCGAGATCACGGCTTATGTTTCTCATATGTTGAAATAGACCTACATACTATACAGCATGGATGAGTGCATCCATTTTTACTTTAATCAGGAATTGACTTAACAGAATATATTTGGTGTTAGAGTTATGGCCTCACAGCTCCAAGGTGACTGTGAGGAGTTTGACTTAACTTTTCCTTTGAGATCAATAAAGTACATATATTTATCTATCCTTATTTTTATTAGCACTAGACCATTTGCAAATTAGTGTCCATCACTTGAGAAGACGACTCAGAAACCTGCAACTATATCTTCGTGGACACTATAGTGATCCTTAACGGGTGGTCAGTTTCATTACCAGCCAGTTTCAGGCAGCAGAATGTCTTCATGGTTATAGCATGAGGTTTGAGAGATGAAACTGACCACGCGTTCAGGATCTCGATGGTGTCCAACCTTTATGATGCAGACCTCAACGGACACTAATTTGGAAATGGTCTCGCACTAAATCTAGATAGACAGATATTCTTTATTGATCCCGAAGGGGAAATTTGGGGAAAGCTTAGCCAACCTCCACACAGTCACCCGAGCTCTGGATCAAACCCATGACCTTGGCGCTGTAAGGCCAGAACACTACCACTGTATATAATACATGATCTTTCTGGACTTCCGCATGTTTGGCTCAATGTGTAAGTGTTAATTATTTTTTTAAATCTTAAACATTTATATATTACTTATTCAGTCTGGCTGGTCTGTATTATTTATTTCGAGACCTTAGCAAACACAGTCCGTAATGAATTTAGGTATTAGGATATACACATTGGGTAGCCTTAGGATATATAAGGAAAAATTGGTGCTAATATGTCCAGTATAAAGCACAAATAAATGTGTATCTGAATAACAGCAGGAACCCAATTATAGACAAAAGGATACAGAAGGTAGACGCTGGTTTTTAAAGGCACAATATGGGATCTGCCTTCAAACCCAAAGGTGTCGAGCCATAGAGAGTTTTCCATATAGCGTCAATATGTTCCAAGCATCTGTTACTTCATGTTACGAGCTCTAATTGACAGATGAGACATTCCAGTCAGGCCTCTTGGCAGCTCAGCTCTGTATGTGCCAACATCCATTGAAGGGGACAGCAACCATCCAGTTACCTCAGCAACGACTTTTCACTCTATTCATCAGGAAGAGAGGAGAGCAAAGGCAGCTAACGAGTGAAAAACAGGGTGAATGGAGCTGCCCTAGCCACAGCAGAGAGCGTCACAGTCTGTTCACCCACACAAACAGTCCCATTCAGTGCTCTCTTTACCCAGCCTTCTTCAACATTAGTGCTACTGTTTACCCAGTAATGTCTTTGTATCAGTCTCACTGTTTACCTAATAATGTCTTTGTACATCTGAGAATAAATGCAGATTCTCCACTGCTTGGTCTTAACTGCACTCTGCCAAATTGGTATTACCACTTCCAGAGTCCTGGAATTCAGGGCTACTTATGTCATATGATCTGTATGATCTTGCACAGACAATGGGGTTGCTCCATAACATATAGAGACTTGTAGAGAAGAGAGATTGAAGATTCAGTTTTTGGTAAACATGTGATTTCATAAATACACTAAACAGTATATGTGACGTTTTACACCAGAATATTACAGATGTATCTGCTTATAACTTATTGAGGCTCAAACCTTTATGGCTCAGGATCTCAAAATGAGACAGCTGTCAGCTAAAACTTTATAATTCCACGGTCTCGATATGTACTGTATGTGTTCAATATTTTGTCAATAAAGTGTCATTTATAAAGCACAATTACAAGATTTAGCCTTACTCAACAGTAGCAGTCCTTTCATGCAAAACGCCACCAAGATCTAAACACCTCTATAGTATACTTATTCAGTATGACTGATGTTTGTTTTATTATTTGGGTTAAATGTGTTATTTAAGAATAAGTGGAATTAACAGATGTGGGATGTGGAAAAGAAGAATATGCTAAACTAAAGTGTGCAATTATGCACTAGAGATGCTGCTGATCTGATATCCGGTATGGGCAATAATGGCCAGACAGTAAATGTTGGATTGGATATTAGAAGGGAAGAACAAATCTGATCTGATCCTGTAACAAATCTGGCCTGAAATATCACAGAATTGTTAACAGTAGCCACCTAAGTAACCATGGACAAATAACTAGTGACAAGCTTATTGCATGTCAGGGTTAATAGTTTTTTATTTGAAGTTGCTCACAGAAAATTAGACTCAGTGGGTTGCTGAGAAAGTAGTTACCAGCATTCTTTTTTTTTCTCTTGTCCAACAACCAGAGAAAGAAAAAATAACTACTTCCTTTTGACTTCTGCAAAAAAAACAACAAAAAAAAGTTTGGTCAAACGTTCTGTTGGAGCGGGAGGGATTGGTCAGAATTTCTTCTGGAAACTTACAAAAGCATAATGACTGTGGCTACACTGAGTTCTCCCCCTTCATGGGAATTAATTTCCTGTAATAACTCATTTAACTAGCTAATTATCTCATATTATGTTTATACAATATGTTTTAGCCTACAGTAGTTAATTAGGCTCCCGGGCAACTAAAACATGGGACCATGTAGCACACTGCAGTTTTCACTTGCCCGATGGACTAGCTAATGAATTTTTTATTTGCCCATCATACACTCCCCTCCGAAAGTATTGGAACGGCAAGGCCGATTCTTTTGTTTCTGCTATACGCTGAAGACTTTTGGGTTTGAGACATAAAGATGAATGAGATGACAGATCAGAATTTCAGCTTTCATTTCCTGATATTTACATCTATAGGTGTTAAACAACTTAGAACATGGCACCTTTAGTGGCAGGCCACGCAATTTTTAGGTGAGCAAAAGTAATGGAACAGATATTCTTAAAGTGAATTAAAGTAAATAACACTTAATATTTGGTTGCATGTCCCTTACTTGCAATAATTGCATCAAGCCGGCGACCCACTGACATCACCACACTGTTGCATTTTTCTTTTGTGTTGCTTTTACCACAGATTCTTTCAGTTGTTGTTTGTTTCGGGGGGGGTTCCTCCCTTCAGTCTTCTCTTCAGGAGGTGAAATGCTGCTCAGTTGGGTTAAGGTCTGGTGATTGACTTGGCCAGTCTAAAACCTTCCACTTTTCCCCCGATGAAGTCCTTGTTGAGTTGGCAGTGTGTTTTGGATCATTGCCTTGCTGCAAGAAGTTCCTCCTGATTATATTGGATGCATTTCTCTGTAAATTGGGAGAAATTTATCATCAGTAAAGATTAGTGAGATTGTTACAGAAGCAGCCATGCAAGCCCAAGCCATGACACTACCTCCACCATGTTTCACAGTTGAGCTTGTATGTTTTGGATCATGAGCAGATCCTTTCTTTCTCCACACTCTGGCCTTTGTTCACAGGCGAAACCCAGGGCTCAAACCAAGAGTAAACATTCAGCGCTATTAATTCTTTAAACAATCAATTTAACATGGCACACCCGGGCAGCAAGAAACAACTCACATAAGTCACATGTTTCAATATTAAAAAAAAACAAAACTGGTTGGGTTTAAACAAAAGGTGCCATGTTCTAAGTTGTTTAACACATCTAGATGTAAATATAAGGAAATGAAAGTCACACATACTGTTTAGACACTACACAGTTCACTTCCAACACCACTGACCAGTCACTTCATACCGTTTACCATACAATCAGCACAGAGCAGAGAGTCTAACTGCTGAAATACTCTCTGCTGTCTGCCATATGTAATAGGTCTCCTCAATATCCTCCACTCCTAAAATATCCAGCAGACTTCAGTCATGTAGGGTTCACTGCCCCTTCACTCAGTAGAGTGTTAGCTCTCCCAAAGGATCCTCCTATGGGGTAAAGCAGTGACTTTTCTGTAATGGAGCCCAGTCCCACACATCTCTTAGAGAAAACATTCATCTTCAGAACACACAGTCACACAGAGGGGAGACATGGTTACAGAAAGCCTCCGGCCCAAAATATATCCTACATATCTATGTGAACGTATATGCTTCTAGCTAGCCATCCATTTTCTATACCACTTATCCTACACAGGGTCGCACACACATTCACACACTATGGACAATTTGGAAATGGCAATCAGCCTACAACGCAAACCTTTGGATTAAGGAAACCGGAGTAACCAGAAGAAACCCTCGAAGCACAGTGAGAACATGCAAACTCCGTGCACACAAGGCGGAGGTGGGATTCGAACCCCCAACGCAGAGGGGCGAGGAAAGCATGAGCTGCATTCTGGACATTGCAGCAAGCTGTGCAATATTCATAAAAACACACTGTATACGTGATACGTCATCAGCTCTGTAGTCTAATGGAACAGCAATTGAAAATGCCAGGCAAGAAAGTGAGTGCGAGTGGAAACAACTTCAGGACAGATTTTTCTGCAATTTCATGATTTGATAATGTTAATAGAAACGTTTCAAAATGTTTTAAAGACTCTTTATCGCCCTCTTGAGTACTGAGCTTTATAACCACCACAGTAATGCACAGTACATGCACAATGCACATGTGGACAGGAATTGTCATTTGTATTCATATAGATACATAGGATATGTTTTGGCCCTTCTACTCTCATTAGATACAAAGAGGCCCAAGTGTAAAATGTGTCAAATTTCTTATTATAAGATTACAATAAATCAAATATATGATTACTGAACCGTATATGATGTCTAGACATTTTTACTCATTTCAAGCTTTAAATGTTCCTATTATTCTGTTGGCAGATAAATTTGCTTCTTTCTATAAATAAATGCTTAAAATTAGAGATTAGGCATCTAAGAACAGGCTAAATAATTTTATATTTAATTTATAATGAGAAATATTAGATACACTTGCCCGTATTCGAAATATTGTCACTTGCTAAGATAGCAGTTTTTTTGCAGTGTAGTGTGGAAAGTGAAATTCATGTGGCAGAAGAAAGAAGAGAGAAAACGTACGGGCAGTGCCCTCACTCGGCGGACACTTCTTCCAGAATAAGTGGACACTATGGGATTGTGGAAAGAGGAGTTGATGGACAAAACACCACGTAAGAGACACAGGCAAGAAAACTAATGTCTCTAACACCACAGAGGAGATGCATGTTGGAAACATAATGATGATATGAAGCATCTCTTTGTACAGATTGATCATCTGGAACTAACCTTTGATTATGTTCTCTCTCTCTCTCTCTCTCTCTCTCTCTCTCTCTCTCTCTCTCTCTCTCTCTCTCTGTCTTTCTCTCTCTGACAGCTTAAAGTAAGGGATGAGAAGTGGAAAGGCTGAATTGCACCATAGTTCCTATCAGCTTTGGCTTATTGAACTGATGTAGCACCTTTAAACCCCATTTGAAATCTTTTTGTTGGGGATGGGGAAATTGAGAGACTCTGTAAAAGACAACAGACCCAGTAACACTGAGGGAGTGCTGGAGCAAAGCTATTTTTGGGCCTGACACCTGTATAGCAGAGTGAGCACCCTCGGGCTTATTGCTCGCCTGTTGGTCATCCCTACACGTGTGTGAGGCGTGTATGTGTCTGGTCAAGTAAATACCCACTGCAGAGCCACAACTCAATGTAAGAGTCGCCGGCGGATAATTGCTTTAGAAGAAACTCTGAACTTGTACTTTTCTCATGAGGTACAGTATATTTGCCAAACGATTTTTTAAAGCTGGCAGAACATGCTGGAATAGAGGTAACTGGTACTTAATAAGCATCAGCACACCTTGTGAAATTGTGCGTTTAATTCAATTTGCACGGAGGACTGAAATAATATGTGTGGGAAGCCAAAAATGCAAGTTCTAATCAAATGGAGGTTTATTTCTGTTAAGTGAGTGAGATTGGCCATCACAAATGTGCAATGCTTCAATGTTTTGGCTAATGAGAGGAGATTTTTAGTTCTGACCATCTGACATTTTAACGCTCTGCAAACACAGAAATGGTTCTGTGAACACTGGATAATCCACAAGGGTAGTGAATATTAGCTGGATAACTTGAGCACACATGCCGACACCACCAGTGACCAAATGACATGATACATGATACCATGACTGGTATGATGTACTATTTGATATAAATGCCATTGTCATATGGCCATCATTTCCCTGCAACCTCCTCACAAACTTCCCACCAAATCAGTGCAGCCTCTGAATGTCAGGGACCCTGGCGGTTATCCAGAGTTGAGTTCAAACACAAGGTCAGTCCAGAGTCATCTGGCGACTATCGCATGAGCTTATCGCCAAGGCATGCAGTTCTCACTTTTTTGTTTTGTTTTGTTTAAGTGATCGCTAGCAAAAGGGCAGGAGAGACCCGTTTCCATTCGGCAACCTGCATGGACTCATAAGGGGAAGTCTTAAAGGCCTCCAGTACATACAAGCATACATGATAGGTGTACTTGATAAAAATAGGCAATGAGTACATAAGGAACCTAAACCTTGTGCATGCAGCTTTTAGTTTTACAAATTAAAGCTGCAAATTGTCTAAATTCTTGTTTATTCTTGTCTTTATGGGGTTATTTCAACCTTAAAAATCACCCTGAATCACACACACACACACACACACACACACACACACACACACACACACACACACACACTTAAGGTTGTTCACAAGACTGAAACAGGGACCATTTCGAATGAACACACACTGTCATCTAGTGGTGATAAAAGGGGTTGGCAATTTTTCCAAAGAAATGAAAGCAACTGGAAGTACGTGGGGTTGTCACTAAGAATTTGGTGTCATTATGCCGTCCTGATCAAGAGCCTTAGGTGAAGCCTAAGAGAACTTCAGAGAACACTTACAGCAAGTTGGAAACTGCACAACACATACAGTATATGGTAAACAACTTCCCCTTAAAGAGAAGCACTCAGCATGTGGCACTTTTCTTGTTACAGATGACATGGAGTGTGTCAAAAGATCTAAGAAGATCAGTTTCACCGACAGTGAAGTAGAGCTTCTGTTGCACAAAGTAGAGAAAAACAAAAACGGTGTACTTGGCACTTTTTTACAAGTGGGTTGTCTAATAAATATATATACGATTTTTAATAGAATTAATGAGTTCATTTTGTTGTTCCAATTACATTTAGAAACTCTAACATCATCATTTTTGCCGTCTTTCCTGCTACGGGTTTTGGAAATGTGAATGGAGGTAAGATGCGTCATAATTCGACTCGTACTTGGTTGGGAAATTCCAGACCTGTCTCCAATTTCTCTTTGAAACTCTAAAGTAGAGATGAAATAAAACTGCACTGGGCATCAGCAAAGACTTTCCAATGGTCCCTAAAACGTGTTCCTCCCTCCTCCCTCTGCAAAGCTGCATGAGACAAATCTTCAAACAAGGCATCACGCCAATCCAGGGGCGATTCTAGGATTTTCCTGTACAAACACAAAACTTTACTGTTTGCATTTCTATGCTGAAGTACAAACCTTAGAAACAGGAAATTTTAACCAGAAAACAACACAAAACCTTAAACTTACACTGACTATCCACATTAGCAAATAATTTCTTGTTGTGTGTCAATAATGTCAGAACATTCATTTGTTTATCCTTTGATGATACCACTGCTTTTTCTTATGAAATGTAGGTGGAAATTAGCAGACAGTAAAAACAGCCCCACACATTAGGGTGGAGTGACTGCAGTCAGTGTTGGGAACACAGTGGTGTTGGGTGTGAGAGGATGTCCATGTTCTATTCTCACCTGACTGCTGCTCATTTGCAGACCTACTCCCACACCACAGGAAAAAATGTCGTATATCCATCTACAATGAAATATCAATTTCAAAATTTTGATCATGTTATCTAGTTCATTTTAGCTTTTTAGCCACATGAACAATACAGTTGGTTCTACATCAAGTCAACACCTGAAAATCAATTTCATTTTAAATCATTTTAACTAACCAAAGTTAGTTTAGCTAATATTCATTAATATTCATTAAGAATACAGACAAATCTTGTATTAATGTAATTGTCTAGATTGGCAATATGTTTAATCTGTTCTATATTAAATCACTTTTATGGAGAACGGCCAGCCTGCTTCGGGCTGGCAGAAAGGCTACAGTAACTCAGATAACCACTCTGTACAATTGTGGTGAGCCGAAAAGCATCTCAGAATGCACAACACTTCGAAAGCATGACGTGGATGAGCTACAACAGCAGAAGACCACGTCAGGTTTCACTTCTGTCAGCCAAGAACAGAAAGCTGAGGCTGCAGTGGACACATGCTCCAAAACTGGATAGTTGAAGACTGGAAAAACGTAGCCTGGTCTGATGAATCTCGATTTCTGCTGAGGCGACACAGATGGTAGGAACAGAATTTGGCACCAACCTGCCTTGTGTCAACAGTTCAGGTTGGTGGAGGTGGTGTAATGGTGTGGGGAATGTTTTCTTGCCACACTTTGCACCTGTTAATACCAATCAATCATCGCTTGAATGCCACAGCCTATTTGAGTATTGTTGTTGACCAAGTGCATCCCTTCATTGGCCACAATTTACCATCTTCTAATGGCTACTTCTAGTATGATAATGCACCATGTCACAAAGCATATCAAACCGGTTTCATGAACATGACAGTGAGTTCAGTGTTCTTCAGTGGCCTTCCCAGTCACCGGATCTGAATTCAATAGAAGACCTTTGGGATGTGTTAGAACGGGAGATTCGTAGCATGAAAGTGCACCTGAACGTCTGCAGGAATTGCGTGACGCAATCATGTCAACATCGACCAGAATCTCAAAGGAATGTTTCCAACATCTTGTGGAATTGATGCCATGAGGAACTGAGGCTGTTTTGATAGCAAAGGGAGGCCCTACCCAGTATTAGTGTAGTGTTCCTAATAAAGTGCTCAACACTTTGTTATCTCAACACGACACTTTCTCAGTGGGTTCCCCACATGGCGTCACTTGATTTGCAAATGGTATTGCAAGAGAAAGTCACAGTTTCCTCTTTTGTTTCTTACTATTTATTTTACAGATTAATATTAGACATATCACAGATGGAGTTTGTGTGCTAATATTTTGAAATGTCAGACAAGCAACATTGAAAGTAACGGTGTGAATGTTATTTTAGTGGTTTTCATTATCCTGACCAGCAGCACTAGCGTAGTTCAGTAATACATTTTTTATTTATGTTTTTAATAGACAAAAACTAGCATTGTTTCTCAAATCACATACAAGTGTTCCTAATAAAGTGGGCGGTGAGTGTATATAGACAATAAAGCAGTCTATACGAGCTATTTAGTCGTATTTAGCGAAAGTGCTACACAATATTGACCTGACCCATAGTGGTTTTTAGCAGATTCTGTGCTAATGAGCAGTAATTATTCATCACGGTTGTGCTTGTGTGTGTGTGTGTGTGTGTGTGTGTGTGTGTGTGTGTGTGTGTGTGTGTGTGTGTGTGTGTGTGTGATTTGTTAATGTGTTGGATGTATAACTTTGTCTAGTGCATCGGTGTCGTTGTCTAAGTTTTCACTGTTGATCTGCTGCTCAAAGTGTTTGGATGTAATTGAAGAGCCCTGCCTGATAGAGCTTAGTGTACTGACCGAGAGCTGTGTGGTGACGTCACGTCACTTCACTTCACCGAGCCGGCTCGCGCGTCACACAGGAGCTTCTGGCACGGAGACGTCACAGTCAGTAGAACACGTTCGGGAAAGTTCTCGAAAAGAACGCGGTGGCGTAGAGTTAAGCTATAAGAACTTCTTACGAGCGAGTTGTTCATCAAACGTGTCGAGGTCGAGGTCGAATAATGAACTTTAATAAGCGCGAGGAGGAATTGGCTGCTGAAGTTGCTGAAGCTGCGGAAGCTGCTGAAGCTGTTGAAGTTGCTGAAGCTGCGGAAGCTGCTGAAGCTGCTGAAGTTGCTGAAGCTGCGGAAGCTGTTGAAGCTGCTAAAGCTGTGGAAGCTGTTGAAGCTGCTAAAGCTGTGGAAGCTGTTGAAGCTGCTGAAGCTGTTGAAGCTGTTGAAGCTGCTGAAGCTGTGGAAGCTGTTGAAGCTGCTGAAGCTGCTAAAGCTGTGGAAGCTGCTGAAGCTGTTGAAGCTAAGCGTGGAGATGAGGAGAGGAGTACGGAGGTCGAAGGTAAGCTGTTTCCACGAGTGCTTCCAAGACAAACCTTTTTTTAAGTCGCTTTTAGGATGCAGTGTGGTGACCAAATAACTTTTTTTCTAGCGTGGGGGCAAAATACTAATCACCATCCAGAGAAAATTACATTACATCATTTTCTACCACTATATATTGCTTGGCTGTTGGTGCCAGAGAATTTACACAGAGAATGTATGTATGTGTATACACTCAGTATCCACTTTATTAGGAACACCTGTACATTCATGCTGTTATGTAATCATCCAATCATGTTGCAGCAGCGTAATGCAGAAAAAATAATAATAATCATGCAGATACAGGTGAAGAGCTTCGGGTAATGTTCACGTCAAACATCAGAACTGCATGAGTGTACAGGTGTTCCTAATAAAGTGGTGTGTGTGTGTGTGTGTGTGTGTGTGTGTGTGTGTGTGTGTGTGGTGGCTCTTGATGCCTTGACCCCAGCCTCAGTCCATTCCTTGTGAAGTTCACTCAAATTCTTGAATGGATTTTGCTTGACAATCCTCATAAGGCTGCGGTTCTCTCGGTTGGTTGTGCATCTTTTTCTTCCACAATTTTTCCTTCCACTCAACTTTCTGTTAACATGCTTGGATACAGCACTCTGTGAACAGCCAGCTTCTTTGGCAATGAATGTTTGTGTCTTACCTAGTGAACCAAACTGAGAGACCATTTTGAAGGCTCAGGAAACCTTTGCAGGTGTTTTGAGTTGATTAGCTGATTGGCATGTCACCATATTCTAATTTGTTGAGATAGTGAATTGGTGGGTTTTTGTTAAATGTGAGCCAAAATCATCCCAATTAAAAGAATCAAAGACTTAAACTACTTCAGTCTGTGGCATTGAATTTATTTAATACACGAGTTTCACAATTTGAGTTGAATTACTGAAATAAACGAACTTTTCCACGACATTCTAATTTATTGAGATGCACCTGTAGAACTTCATATCTAATGGCACATACCTAAAGTAACTTTAAAACCGATACTTTCAAGCGTTACTATTAAAAAAATATTTGCTAAAATTATAGTTCTTGTGATCCTCTGACAGTGAGTCTTATTTATCATTATTTTAATGAGGTTGTGTGTAAATGTTTGCGTGAGCCACACCGAACTAATATTTTCCACCATATTTACAAACATTTCGGAAAGGCTGATTTTCGACCGCATTTTAGATCGCCTTGGGGTCGTACATAAATAAAGCAATTGCGGTTTTTGTTGAGATGTACAACCCCAATTCCAAAAAAGTTGGGACGCTGGGTAAAATGTGCAAATCTCATAAACCCATATGTTATTCACAATAGAACCTAGAAAACATATCAAATGTTTAAACTGAGGAAATGGACCATTTTAAGGAAAAAATAAGCTTAAGGTGTTGGGCTACTGATCGGAAGGTCGTGAGTTCAAATCCCAGCACTGCCAAGCTGCCACTGTTGGGCCCTTGAGCAAGGCCCTTAACCCTCAACTGCTCAGATGTATAAATGAAATAAATGTAAGTCGCTCTGGATAAGGGCGTCTGCCAAATGCCATAAATGTAAATGTAATGTAAAACACGTCTCAAAAAAGTTGGGATGGGGGGCAACAAAAGGCTGGAACACTAAGTGTTACTAAAAAAGAAACAGTTGGAGGTTAATTGGCGACAGGTCAGTAACATGATTGGGTATATCATATATGGGAGTATTTTAGAGAGGCAGAATCTCTCAGAAGTAAAGATGGGCAGAGGTTCACCAATCTACAAAAAACTTCCTACAATTTGTGGAACAATTTCAGAATAATGTTCCTCAACTTTAAATCTACAGTAAATAATATCATCAAAAGATTCAGAGAATCTGGAGAAATCTCTTCGCAAGGGAAAAGGGTGAAAATCAATATTGCATGCCCTTGATCTTCAGGCCCTCAGGCGGCACTGCATTAAAAACAGGCCTGATTCTGTAATGGAAATCACTGCATGGGCTCAGAAACACCTCCAGAACTCATTGTATGTGAACACAGTTCGTCGTACCATCCACAAATGCAGGTTAAAGCTCTATCATGCAAAGAAGAAGCCACATGTGAAGATGATCCAGAAACACTGTACTCTTCTCTGGGCCAAAGCTCATTTAAAATGGACTGAGGCAAAGTTGAAAACTGTTCTGTGGTCAGACGAATCAAAATTTGAAATTCTTTTTGGAAACCATGGACGCCGCATCCTCTAAACTAAAGAGGACTAAAGAGGAGAGGAACCATCCGGCTTTTTATCAGCGCTCAGTTCAGAAGCCTGCATCTCTGATGGTATGGGGGTGCATTAGTGCCTATGGAATGAGCAGCTTGCACATCTGGAAAGGCCCCATCAATGCTGAAAGGTATATGCAGGTTTTAGAGCAACATCTGCTTCCATCCAGACGTCGTCTTTTTCAGGGAAGGCCTTGCATATTTCAGCAAGACAATGCTAAACTCAACAGCATGGCTTCGTGGTAGAAGAGTCCGGGTGCTGAAGTGGCCTGCCTGCAGTCCAGACCTTTCACCAATTGAAAACATTTGGCGCATCATGAAACGAAAAATACGACAAAGAAGGCCCAGAACTGTTGAGCAGCTAGAATCCTGTATCAGACACGAATGGGACAACATTCCTCTCCCAAAACTCCAACAGCTGGTCTCCTCAGTTCCCAGACGTATACGGACTGTTGTTAAAAGAAGAGGGGAAGCTACACAGGGGTAAACATGCCCCTGTACCAACTTTTTTGAGACGTGTTGCTGCCATCAAATTCAAAATTAAGAAGATCAAGTCGGGATTTACATGAATTAGTCGTTTTACGCATAAATTTACCCACACTCAGGAGCACGAGTAGAATATGAAACGTTTTTCTGAATGGATGAAGTTTCTTGTATAACTTTACAAAAATCTGTTAATATCCAGCTTGATGAATGTAATAATAATAATAGTTTTATTATACTAGTTTCAATGTAGGATTTTTCAGCCCTTCATGAGCTGACCAGACTAGTGTGAAATTTAAAATATAAATAGTAGGTAAATCTGATGAATGCACGCTTACATAATGTTTTTGCTTTTGCGTTTAGACCCAGTGCAGAGAGTCTCTTCACTACTCTTTCTGCATTCTTCTGACGGATACATGGTCACAAAGATGGTCGGGGCCACCCCTGAGGTACTCACAGAATCTCACACTCATTCACTTACCATATAGCAATTAGCTAGCTACAGCTGGCATTAGATGTTGTAGTAGATCAAAGCTAGGTGCAGTATGTAACAAAAGTCTAGTCATTATCAATCAAAACATCTAGGTTTTTCTGCAAAGTTGTTCTAGTTGTTTTTTTATGTTTAAGTAGTTACTAGAAGTAGACCGATTTTACCGATAACTAAGTTGGGCAGTCCCTGCCAGTAACCAATTAATGAACCGATAGTTTTTAAAATTGATACTGAAAGAAAACACTCAAACTAAAAAATTGCTGAACTTTATTATAAAAGTAAACAGTACTGAATGTACCCTGAAAATTTACTGTACTTTTTAAAATGAAATAAGTATATAAATATTAATATATATTAACTGTTAATAAATATTAAAGTAAATAACAGATATATATCCAAACTGAACCAAGTAACACTCCAAATAACAAATAGAAATAGAGATATCCAAAATTATTTATTTTTTAAAAACACTTCACAACACAACAAAATTTGTCAGTGATTTTATTTCGCCTCTAGAGGCCGCTCTCGTACTGTATAATGACAGCGGACCCCAGCCACTGCCGCAACAGACGCAACCGGGAACTTTCAGTGTGGATTTTTTGCTGATATCCGATAGTTCCAGCAATCGGTGCCGATCAATCGGTGCTGATCAAAACTGATCAATCGGTTGTCCTCTAGTGGTTACCACCCTGTATATGACCTGTCGGTTTAAACTAGTAGGTTGTTGGGGTCAAACCTCCTGGAGGTTAATTGTGTTTGGAAAGCTGTGAAGAATAAATAAGTAAGTAGGAAGTAAGTGACATAGGTTTGTTGTAGCCTATATGTTTCTTCTTTAATGCTTAATTATGATTTGCATGTTTTGTCTATTTTTCCAGTCACCAAAATTTTAAGTCATGACTGACAAGTTGGACCATTAAAAGAAAAAAAAAAAAAAACTCCTGTTCACAGATAATCCCACAGATAATGCTGAATTGTTCACACGAAGCATTTGTGTTTGTGCTCTCAATATGTGTGTGTTAATTTTTGCTTTGCAAAGCTTCCTCCATTGAACATATCCCCAAAATGTATGTCGTGAAGTGTCTGAATATGTGTGTAAAAGTAAATAACGCCTACAACATTTTGAATTCTGAACATTCAGGGTTCTCTGATCAAGCCCGAGGAGAAAAATCAGGTGGATGAGGTGTCCGGTGTTCAGCTGAACCTGGAGGTGAGAGTGATGGAGCTGGAGAAACTGCATGGTGAGGTGCGCAAAGAGTTGGAGATGAAAAGCAAGGTGAGTGATACACGCCTAGCATTAAAACAGTACTTTTCAAATTATGACGACTACCAATACGATATGGCATATATTAAGAAAAGAAAATATGTCCACTCTAGAAGTGATGTTCATCTTTGCATTAAAATGTTCAGAGCAAACTCTGTAACGATACAAACTCTGACCAGGCGGTGTTAAGTGGTGATCAGTTATTTATTGAGTATATAGTGGGTCTCGTTAAGAAATCCAACCTATGGTTGTCTTTCAGGAGTATGAACAAGAGTATCAGGCTCGCGGAATCCTGAAGCTGAGGTATGATGATATGAAGAGGGCGGTAAAACGGAATAAAGAGTTACAGAAGGTGAGACATTTTATATGGAGGAAAAAAAGCTTTGTCTAGAGGGACAAAACAAATTTTGACCAGACACACAGCTGTAAGTGTTGGTGGAATTTCACTGGAAAATGAAAGTAGAAGTAAATAAAGCTAAAAACATTTGCTTGTTGAACTTCCAGGTGTCTCTGGCTAAAGCTGAGGAGAGAGCTCAGAATGCTCTGGAGCTCATTGCTCAGCTGGAGCAAGAGAACTCCAGCCTGAGAGACCAGATAAAAACACTGCAGTGCTCAGGGGAGGAGCTGGGGGGACAACTCCATGAGACTCAGTGGATGTGTGATGATTTATTGAGAGTAAGTGAGAAAAGCCTTGCATTAAACCATTCTTTTCAAACCAACATTGCGGTTTTAATTATACCACAGCATCTGTTCACAACTACACATTTTCAATAAAATTGAAATGCCCCATTGCACTCAAGTTTGAACCTCTTCTGCCCCATGGTTGTGTTTTAGGAGCAGGAGCGTGAGCAACGGGATTACAATGTCCTTTGGTCCCATTACGAAAGAATTACGGTAAGTTTTTCTTCTCATTAAACCGCAGCTGCTATTGTGTGTGGAAGAAATATTTTTTGTAGCCCAGAGGAGTAAATACAATACCGTTGGGGATTTCAAACACCCATTAACATGGATATTTATAATGCATAGTCAAATTTCATGCATCATTTGCATTTAATTATATTTATTTATTTGAATCCAAGTGAGACATGTACAATCCAACCACAGACCTATGAGTTGCAAGTGCTCTAAGACTAAGCTTTCATCAACTGTCAAGAACCAAGTGCAAGAGCATTGTAGGAAGAAAAGAGAGTCAGAATTATATACAAGGATTGGAATAAGCACTCAGATAGTACTTGTAATCCAAATAAATGTAACTTGTAATATAGTAAGACATATAATTGTAAGGATCGGGGTCCAACTTTAATGCTCTTATGGCTGAATGAGCAAATCCCCACAGCCACATTCCAAAATCTAGTGGAAAGCCTTCCCAGAAGAGTGTATGTTATTATAACAGCAAAGGGGGACTAAATCTGGAATGGGATGATCAACCAGCACATATGGGTATGATTGGTCAGGTGTCCACATACTTTTGCCCATACAGTGTATACTGTATATTCCAGAAAACCAAAACTTAATCTCACACCTCAGCCAAACAAAACAATGTCTCAATTCTCTTTGATCACAGGGGTTAAGTAGTATGAGTATCATGTATATGAATATCATGTTTTATTAATGAAGTAGTTCCTCTTCGCTTCTGTACTTTAAAAATCTTGAGACTCCACAGCCAGAGGTTTTGGTGGAGTTGCAGTAGGGAAAAATGAATTATTCTACAGTATCTCATGTTCACTCAGCCTGTTTATATCGCTTGAACTTCCAGGATTCTCAAGTTGAAGCAGAGCAGAAAGCTCAGATTGCTCTAGAGTCCAGTGCTCAGCTAGAGCACGAGAAGTCCATCCTGATGGACCGGGTAGAAACACTGCAAAGCTCAGTGGAGAAGTTGGAAGAACAACTCTTTGAGACCCACAGGAAGCGTGTGAAGTTATTGAAGGTAAGTGAGAAAAGCCTTGCGTTAATCCGTATATATTTCAAAACAGTGCAAGGACTCTGTGTTTTTACTACAACTATGCACAGTGATTAGAATAAACGTTCAGATAGCACTCATAATCCAAATACGTGTAGCATTTAATATATTAATGCATATAACTGTGAGGAACATGGGTCACTGATGATCTTGACTGCAAAATAAAAACACATATATTGTGTAATGTATATATATATATATATATACACACACACACACACACACACACACACACACACACACACACACACATACATACTATACAAAAACCTCAAGAAGGCCTCGCCAATCTCCTAACTTAAATCACATTGCACATTCATGGGGGATATTGATATTGCAAGTCTATCAAAGATGATTTGCCAAGCGGAATGAACCAAAATTCACCACAATCTTGCAAAAGGCTTATTTCTGCTTATTGTATACATCTCAAAGCTGTAATCGCAGATTTGTAATTTGTGGTGTCTGAATACCTTTGTCCCCTATCAATTCCACGCACTCAGAATTCTCTGGAGCATGAGAACTCCAACCTGAGGGACCAGGTTAAAACACTGCAAGGCTCAGTGGAGGACTTGGAGAAGCAACTCTATAAGCACAGGACATGTGATGAGATATTTAAGGTAAGCATGAAAAGGCTTGCATTAAGATGTACTTTTCGAAACCATCCCAGGGCAAGAGAGTCAGGATTACAGTATCCCTTTTGTCCCTGTATGAAGACATTAACGTAAGTTTTCCTTCTCATGAAGCCAGCACTGCTATTGTGTGTGGAAATGTTTTTGTAGCCCAGAGGAGTAAATACATTAATGTTAAGGGTTAACTTTTGAAATCCAGATTTAGGCCAACACTATTTATCACTTCAGTTCACAATTGATCCCAAACAGATGCCTTGTGGATCTTTCTTGGCAATATAATAACCTTTGGTAATTGAATTTCCAGGTGTCTCTGGGTGAAGCTGAGGCGACAGCTCAGAATGCTCTGGAGTCCAATGCTCGGCTGGAGAATGAGAATTCCAATTTGATGGACCAGGTAAAAATACTGCAAGGCTCAGTAGTGGAGGGACATCTCGCGCAGTCACGCAGGACATGTGACAAGTTATTGAAGGTAAGTGAGAAAAGCCTTGCATTAAAAAGCATCAGGTGTATGTATGTAAACACTGCAGTTTTAATCTAATCTTTAATCTCAACTACACATTTTCAAAGAAAGTGGAATTGGAAATGTTTGAACCTCTTCTGCCCCTAGGAGCGGGAGCAAGAGCGACAGGATTACAGTGTCCTTTGCTCCAAGTACACAGACATTAAGGTAAGCTTTTCTTCTGATAAACCATGACTGCTATTGTGTAGAAAACATATATTGTTGCCCAAGGAGTAAATGTAGAAATGTTGGGGCTTTTAACCTGCCATCTTGAAATCCAGAATTGGGACATCACTCTTTTTTTTTTATTACTTGAGTTCATAAGTGATCTCAACCAGACGCCCTCTGAATCTTTTTTTGGCAAGCTTTCTATCTAACATGGCTGCGTAATCTAGATAACTATCTTTCAGAAAAATAATGCCTATTCTAAATCAGGAAACTCTTCAATAGTGGACAGGTATAGCCACCTAATAATATTTTCTTAGTCTTACTTTATTCTTTAGGTTTGTTAAAACATTCCAGACAAAACAGAAAAGATTGAAGGATACACTATCATAAACTACTGCTCAGTAAGGCAGTGTTTCAGTCAGCCTACTGGAACAAACCAGTGATTATAGACCAAAAAAATTGTGCATCTCCTATTTGAATCTGTATTTTTATCTGTTCATACTGAATGTTATTCATATTTGGTTACATTCCCAAAGGATGAATGAATGAACGCTGTAAATGTATCATGAACATTTGAACAGTCTATGTTTTATGTCTGAGCACTTGCTTGCGCAGGAATGTAAAAATCTCCCACTTGAGCAACTTTTATTTTTGCATCCCATTTCTCTCTGATTCTTTCTGGCAGTCTTCCTAAAAAAATAACAAAAAAGTGCCTTTTGTATCTGTTTAGAGCACATCTGTACAATCCCAATAATGTATTCGTATTCATTTACATTTATGGCACTTGGTAGACACCCTTATCCACAGCAGCTTGCAGAAATTATTTGGTTCCCTCTCTAGTGTAGAAGTAAAGAAAGCTAATAACCTTTGGTTCTTTGCATTGCAGGTAAGTGAGAAAACCTTGCATTAGGCTTAGGCTTGTTTTCCTTATTTACAAAAGCACCATGCGCATGACCCGGCTGATGAAGAGCTCGGGAATTGTTGATGTGTAATTAAAATCTCATGGCACGATAATCATACAATGCAGTTCTTTATAATCAACATTTCAGTTTTAATAATATCACAGCATGTGTTTACAGCTACCCATTTTCAAAGAAAATTGAATGGGGGGGGGGAGTGAAATGGGCCATAGCAGATATGAATATTAAGCACTCAAGTTTGAACCTCTTCTGCCCCATGACGTGTTTAAGGAGCTGAAGCAAGAGCGACAGGATTACAATGTCCTTTGTTCCCAGTACAAATACATTAAGATAAGCTTTTCTTCTCATAAACCAGGACTGCTATTGTGTGTGGAAGAATTTGTTTTGTAATATTATTCTGTATTCTGTATCTGTTTAGAACACGTGTTCGACTTCAGTAATGTAATTCTATTCAGTTCCATCTCCAGTGTAAAAGTAAATAAAGTCAATACGCTTTGGTCATTGAACTTCCAGGTCTTCCTGGGTAAAGCTGAGAAGAGCGCACCGAATGCTCTGGAGTCCAGTGCTCTGCTGGAGCACGAGAACTCCAACCTGATGAACCAGGTAAAAACACCGCGAAGCTCAGTGGAGAACTTGGAGGAGCAACTCTGTGATACCCATGGTGCACGTGACAAGATATTTAAGGTACGCACGAAAAGGCTTGCATTAAGATGTACTTTTCAAAATGATCCTAGGACTGTAATGAATTGCACCACAGGTTGAATCTCTTGATTCCCAATAATATTGCTGTTGATATTTTTGTGTTTCCCCTCTTTTTAACACTATTATAATAAATTAGTGGGTGCACAAAAAAGAGCTTTTTTATAATCGTACAAAAATAGTAGATAAGTAGATACTTGTACACTGGAAAAATTGCTGTTTTGTTTTTTTAATCACACTGGCTCATGAAGAGCTCAAGAACTGACTGATTTGTGATGAAAAACTCATGGCATGATGATCATACAACCCAGCATTTTACTTTTAATTATATCACAGCATTTATTTACAACTACACGTTTTCAGAAATGTGGAATGGGGGAAAAATTAAATACCCCATTGAGGAATGTTAAAATTAAGCACTCGGATTTGACCCTGTTCTACCCCATGGCTGTCTTTTAGGAGCTGGAGCGAGAGCGGCAGGATTACCGTGTCCTGAAGTCCAATTACAAAAGTGTTAAGGTAAACTTTTCTTCTAATAAAGCCACAACTGCTATTGTGTCTGGAAGAAATATTTTTTTGTAGTCCAGGGGAGTAAATGCAATGATGTTGGGGATTTCAAATCACTCATTTTTTATCTGGTTGTCCAGCAAAAGCATTGTTGCCATCATCTGACTGAACAACAGGGTTCTGGTCATGCACCCTGTGTGCTGTATTAAGTCTTCATTTTAAGAAGACTGAGAGATATTAGTGCATAGACTTTACAAATGTATCAGTACTGGATAGACCAAAACACTTGTATTTGTATTCGGTTACATCTCTAGTGCAGAATTATTCAAGCTCTTTGGTCATTGAACTTTCAGGTCTGTCTGGCTAACGCTGAGGAGAACACTCAGAATCTTCTGGAGTCCACTGCTCACCTGGAGCAGGAAAACTCTGACCTGATGGACCAGGTAGAAACCCTGCAAAGCTCAGGGAAGGATCTTGAGCAACAGCTCTCTAAATTACAGAGGAAGCATAAAGGGATATTGAAGGTAAGTGAGAAAGGTCTTTTATTAAGCTGTACTTTTCAAACTGTATTGAGAACTGTGTTTTGCAGAACATAAAGCATTCAAGGTTGAACTTTTTCTGCCCCATGTCTGTGTTTTAGAAGCGGGATCAAGAGCGGCAGATTTTCACTGTCCTGAAGTCCAAGTACAAAGTCATTAAGGTAAGGTTTTCTTCTTATGAAGAAGTTTTTTCTTTAACTACAGTACAGGAACTACAGTAATTTTAGTGATTTAAAACACTGACTTTGAATTCCAGAATTTAGCCATCACTCTGCATAGCACTGGTCTGCAATAAGGCAGCATTTAGGGCAGGCTACTGGAACAAACCACTGACGATAGACAAAAAAAACCTTTGTTGTTGAACTTGCAGGGCTCTTTGGCTGAAACTAATGAGAAAGCTCTGAATGCTCTGGACTCCAATGCTCAGCTGGAGAAAGAGAACTCCACCCTGATGAAACGACTGAAAAGCCTGAAACGTTCAGTGGAGGACTTTGTGCTACAGCGCGCTAAATCACACAGCGCAGGTCACAAAACGATGTAGGTAAGCGCGAAACGGCTTCTATTTAGCCGTACTTTTCAAAATAACATGACTCCCAATAACACTCCTGGTGACATTTTTGTGTTTTCCCTCCTTTTAACACTTATGCAGTGAATTAAATCAGTGAAGTGGCCACCATCAGAAACACCACCAGTGTCTGTATAAGGAGTGATGCTAAGAAGACGGATTGCAAGAAAAGTGCTGCAAATCGAAGAAAATAGCGCAAAAAATAAACCAAGAAATAAAAATGGAATATTTTGGACTGTTCTGTTTATTTATTGTTCTGTTTATCTGTCCTGTTGTTGTTGTTGTTGTTGTTGTATACAATTGATGTTTTGGGTTTTCCATTTTTTGCCTCCTAAAATCCAACCCCACGTCCATGTCGTAGGAGGTGGTAACAGTACGACACATCCTGCTAATCGTGCTGGCTAACGGGGCTCTGGTAAAAAGTTTCATTCTAACGTCCAGGTTTATAAGGGTTTTTTTCATCCAGGGAAGGAAAACATCCCCAGTATCCTGACATAATGCTGGAATACTGTAAGATTTTACTCATCATTTACCACACGGTGGGTGGGTCCTTTTAATGTTCATCCAAATACATCGGTTTTGCTACGGTGTATAAAGGTTAGCACGGCGCTAACACTTACAGCAGTAGAAAATGAGTGTTTAACGCTTTCTATTTTGGATTACATGGATAGGTTCTAAGACACCTTTTTTTATACATGTTGCCAATGCAGTACTAAATAGAAAAAAAATAAGATTTTTAAACAAAATAATTTACACCGATCGTCCTGCTCAAAAGTTTACACCCCCCCGGCTCTTAAAGTATCGTGTTGCCTTCTTGAGCATCGGGTGAACGTTTGCACCTTCTGTAATAGTCGTGTACGAGTCGCTCAGTTGTCCTCAGTGTGAAAAGATGGATCTCAACATCATATAGTCTGTTGGAAAAGGGGTCAAATATGCAGAAGATGCTGGAAAAGCAAAGAATGTGCAGGACCTGGAGGATTTTTCTGAAGAACAGTGGGCGGTTTAACTGCTCAGGACAAACAAGGGACTCGTGAACAACCATCACAAAACATAAAAAGAGTCGATCATCCAGGTAACGACACACAGGATTAATAATCAAGCGTAATGTAAACTTTTGAACTGGTTCATTCATAGCTCGAATGAATGGAGATTGAAAATGATGTAATTCCTTGTGCTGACTTCCCACTGCCAAGGTAAGTCGAATGCAGCAGCAGTAGTACTAATAGATTTTTTTTTCTACATTACCACAAGATGGCACTCATGTACTTTATAAGATTTTTGTCAGTTGGATCAGAAATTGTGAAAGGAATTAATACACCTTTGCTGTAGTTGCATATCAAATGAGAGACACGGGAGATCTCCTGCTAATTCATCCATATCAAATCCTATAACATAAATCTGTGACAATGTGTTAATCTTCATTTCCCCAAAAATATGGCAGAAGCAGTTGTTTCACTGACATTTTATTTACAGCCCTATGTACAAGTCAGCATATAATACACTTTCTGAAAATTACATGACCTCAAACTGTCAAAAATGAGTCCCTCAGACACACTGTAAGTAAAATAGTAAAATTTCTGCAAATATTTCTCCACTCCAAAATTTCAAAATGGAAAATATAGGCTTTGCGATATTTCCAGTAATCCGTTGGCTGCTTCATCAGGCACACACACACACACACACACACACACACACACACACACACACACACACACACACACACTACATACAGTAAATGCACACAAGCCAGATTTACCAGGGTCTGTTCCAGAACAAACTCAATCTTATATCCTGAGTTGAATTGTGCACCTCTGGATTTTTCAGCTCAAGCTACAATTTGCTTGTTCGATTATCATGAATAATAACTCATTCTTAAAATCTACTTTCTGGAACGGACCCTAGGAGTTGTTCAGTAACCGTACAGGGGACAGATGTGCTTCACGTGTAACATATTAGGACTCAATTCACAGATAACTTTACCGAAACGGTTTCCTCCTTTGTCTTGCCGTTTTAAGGGGGGCATCATTTCACTGCATTTCACCAATATAAAACAACAAGGCACACAAAAGCATTAAAAGCAGGAGCATTAAACATGGTCCTGGAGGTTCACAACCCTGCAGAGATTTGTGTTTCTCCTTCTACCTCACCAAATTCAGCCCATATTGGCTTTTGCAATTAACTGAAGAGTTCGATCAGATGTAATTGTTTAAAGTTAAATTGTACAGTACTGTGGCCCTCCAGGACTGCAGTCTGACGCCTGACTTAAAGCAGGGGTTCTTAATTACAGATGTGGAGGACCAAAGACCCTGCAGATTTTGGAGATTTCGCTACCTCAGCCAACCTCAGATCTAGGTGATTATCAAGACCTTCACAATTTGGACCAGACTGTTTTGAGCAAAGTTGTTACAGTGTCACGGTTACACGGTTGGTCATGGTGTATGATTGGACAGTTACCTTGCCATACCCATTAAAATGAATTTCCATTCCTGTTTTTTTTGTTTGTGGTGGGATTTTCTGGCTCAGCACACTGCTCTTCTGTGCAACCGCGATCTCTTATACCTTAGAATGACACACAGACATTGATAAATACAGATATTGGGTGTCATTTATCAAGCCGGACACGGACAGATTTATTAGTAAATCATTCCTCTGAGTATTTACACAAGAACTTTGGCAGTCGTGAAAATCTTGTAATTTCAGGGGGAACAAATCGTATCGTACTCGTGCTCCTGAGTGTAAATTTACAAGCACAAGAGGACCAACTAATGTATACCTCATAAGGTTTCTGCACCTTTATATCTGGATTACGCTGCCTGCAGGGCAATGGATTCCACCCACTGGAATTAAAAAGCCCTGATTTAAAAGGCCATATTTACAAGATTTTTTACAGATTCGCTCTGCAATGCCGAGCCATTATAATTTATCAGAAAAAATTAAATAATTATTTAAGGACGGTGTATGAAGAATAAACAGGATGCTTGAAATGTAAGGTCAAGGAAGGGACCACGGTAGTCTAGTTTACCTGATTGGTGTACATTTAAGGGACACGATGCTCGTCTATCAGCTCTGTTCACTTCAACGAAAAAAAGCTGTGAGTCATGACAGGTTTCTAAAGAGAAAAAGAAAGACTCCAACATCGGCCACACATTTTAACACGTTTGACTATAAGCAATATGTGAAGCCACATTAAAAATACACGATCACCAACACAAAAGCGCGTTTTAAAATCCGAGTATGTTTGAAAAACAGATATAATTTAAGAGCTATGAAAAGACCGATCGAAGCGTAACAAACACCAAAGCGTTATTCACACTGGCGAGCGTGGTGATGACTGTCCCTTTGCCATTTGTCAATTGTAAACTGCATCGTTTATAGCCAAGAAGAAGTGCTGATGTAAAACAGAGCTGACATGACACAAGTTAGCACAGAACAACACATCCAGAGCAGCTTGTATACATATGATGGCTCTCCCTTATTTAAAAAAAATTATTATTATTATTTTTTTTCATTTAAAACAAAGTGACATGATTGTTTCCTAATTACGTTCTGCATTCCTTCAAATGATTTTAAAGGGGAAAAAATCTACTTAAACATTGTTTACCTTAAAGAATTTATGAACATTTTCAACTGTGCACTGTTCACTGTGTAAGTCTTAGAAGTAAGTCGAGCCGAATGTAGAGCTGAATGTCATCGCTCCACACCACAACTTTACTACAGAACTCCATCATGTTCTGTTTAATGCTTCAATTTACTCAATAAATACTCCTTTTAATTTCTCTCCTGGAAGAAATCTTGTTGTGAAGAGGTGTAATTTTTAGGTTTCTTCACTGTAATCAGAGCTGATGCATAAAATTACGACTAGACGTGAAGGAGCATGGTAGTTTTAGAGAGGAGAGACCAAAAATACAGGAGAAAAACTGTCCCAGCTGTGGAATGAACGAATCTAGGGAGTGTGTGGTCGCATGTGTTACAGACAAAGAAGTAAGGGATAGCATGAATCACTCGCAGGCCAGTTTGCTGTCGAAACTGGACAGGCCGATGGCGAAGGCTTGCAGTGCACACATGGGGTAATTATAGTCCAATGTGAACACATCCTCAGCAACACGACCAAACTGCATCACGATGTAGTCCGCTGCAGAGACACAAGAACAGAGGGGGGGAAAATATATATATATATGTGATGGAGGAAGAGAAAAGGAAAAGAGGACACAGCCTGACGTCTGAAGACATTTAGGCGAATGTTACTGTACTCACGATCATTGTCATGGACGATCTGAAAGTTTTTGACCGAAGCCTGCGTGACCCGTCCATGGAAGTTGAGCACGTAGGACTGAGTATCGTCGTTCCACACCGGAGCTTTATTGTGCAGCTCGATTAAGTTCTCCAGTGAGCGATTTTGCCATTTACTCAATAATGACTCCTGGTCCTGTTAACAATGATTAAATAATAAAGAAATCTTTGAATGCAGTTGAATATTAATTTTTACTGCTACAAACAGAGTGGTGCCTAAATGAGATTGTAATTTATATTCATATTCATATACTCATGTGGATTTAGTTAACTTGATCGCTGAGTGGGGCGACAACGATGGAAATCTGTCACTATGACAGATAACTTTATACTTGCCTTAATATGTGTACCAAAAATATGCATGGCTCACACGACTTTAGACAAATAAAAAAAATTAAAAAAAACGAAGAGGAAAAAAAAAAACCTTACATTCGTGGGACGGACAGGAACACGCTCGAAGTTCATGTTCATGCCAGGGATGATGACGGTCATCTTGCGTGGGCCTTTAAATCCAAGTACGTTGGTTTCCTACAGAGAAAGCATATAACACATATGGTCATCCAGCTGCAATTCCGGCCTGTCCAAAATAAGACTGTGTGTCAATACTCACGTAGCAGATAGCTGCTAGTTCCTGCCGTGTGCTGCTCTCTTCCAGCAGAGCTCCAGAGTTCTTGCTGGGGTTTGTGCCGTTGTCAAACACAGTGAACTTGGTCCCCATCAGATTCGATCTAAAGTCAATTTGAAGAGAAGGAGACGAGTAAATAATAAGGAAGGCAGACACAGCCTGCAAAGAGAGAGGCGCTGGCTGATATATCAAATCTTCAGATACGAGATGCAGGCAGATATATAACATATACGGAAAACGTGTACTGGTTTTATTGAAACTTCATGCATACGGTCGAGAAGTCGTCACTTCGGTTCAAACTTCTAGTCTCTCCTCTCTGAAATACCTGTGTGAAACTTGTGCCTAAGTACCCAAGGATGTGTATAGTCCACAACCCTCTACTGAGGCCCTCTACAAGAGCATTCAAGGATTTCAAAAATGAATTAAAACCCATAATATTCTATAGTGGTCTAGGAAGCGAGGTGTGTCTGGTTGTGTACCCAGAAACATTACAACAAGGCAATGTGACCCTTCTTCCATGGGTTTAATCACGGACTTTAGAGTAATACTAAATAAAGCTGTTACTGTACACTGAAGATGTTTAGGTCAGAGTTTGTTAGTTAAAAAATATAATCTCTTTTAATATGCGATATCCACGCTTGTCTTTTTCTGTAGAGAAAATCTGAATGATCCCAAAATACCCCCTGCTTGATTTTTATTCTATTTTATTTTTTTACCTTGACTTACCTTCTACACTCTCTTCTTTCTGCAGAACTTTCATTTAGGTTTTTTTTTTCTGCCCCCTATTGAATAAGGTTACATTATGTGCAAGCGTTCTGGCGCGCTGCTGTGTTGGCGAATACACAGACATACAGAAGTATAAACCAGGCCTAAGAGGCAGCTGTGCAGATGTCGAGGAAGGCGTACAGAGAGCAATCTCACTCTTTGTTTAGGCAGAAGTACGTACCTCAATTTTCCCACAAAGCTCTCTGCCTCGCGAGACAGGTCTGTGGCATCTACTGATATCAGATAGTTGGAGGTCTTACTCTTTTTCCTTTTTCTTCCAGCCAACAGGAACAACTGAGAGAGAGAGAAAAATGTAGACAAAAAAAAAAAATCAAATACAGAGAGAAACAACACAGAGTCTAAAGTTTAAGTAATAGATTTTATTCCAATCATCCTGGTAGCAGGTGTGTGTACATGGTTTCAATTGTAAATAAATAGATGAATAAACTCGCCTTATTGTTTCATATTTATACAGACCACTGTGGTTTAAAATGCCTTGAACATGTTCTGTGTACAAAAATAGTTTCATGTTTGTTTAGCACAAAGCGTTTTTACCACTGTTCCAACTGTTTGAGCCGAACATAAGAGATAAGCAGTGTACGCATGCCGTGTCCATGTATGCCTGAGCACTCTGCACCCTCTAACCTTCTTGCCGTCCTCTCTCTCCAGGTGCATGAAGTAGGTGGGGTATAGGCCACGGTCCATTCCCTTCTTATCACGCGTGATACGGCACTTTACTGTAACGCCACGTGGGGCCGGTCTCAGCACAAATTCCTCCAGATTGTCCACCTCGATGGAGGGGCCTTCTGCCGTGGGTGAGGCCACAGTCACACACTCCTAATGAGAACAGATATACTGTGTCAAAACGCATCAGTGGAACAACAGAAACCTGTGCGAGTGTATTTGTGTGTGTATAGACTTACTGTGCTGGACTTGGTGCTAGATGCGGAGGCAGGACGTGTGGACTCTGTATTAGGGGAAAGAGAACCGGCTCTGTCTTCATCATCATTATCATCATCACTGTCTTCATCATAGTTCATGCTGTCTGGGAGTCCTGGGGAGAAAATAAAAGAATAAGATAAATGAGATTCTTGGGTATGTACCACACCTTAGAGCTAATGTGAAAGGTTTAAAACTGCTCAAATGCGGTCTGGTGCAGCTGGCGTCAACCAGCTATGTGAATGATCAATTATAATTATATGAGAGTATATGTGTGTGCAATAAATTCCATGCTCAGTTAGTGGGAAATTTTCAGAGAATAACTGTGACTGTGAACTATGAACAAATGGGCAGCAGGGTGGCATTGCTGCTGCAGATGCTGCTACTGTTGTGACCTGTAGTGATGTCTGTTGCTATGTTACTTGCCCTTTGGTCATTTTAATTTGTGCATGCAGTCACTGTTCCTGCATTGTAAATTTCTCACCAACCTTAATTATTTTACACCTTTAGTAAACGACAGCCCAAGTCTTTAATCTCTGATGTATGGGTTTATGCCAAGTGACACTGAACTTTGAGGGATGAGTTCATGTTAGAGACATCCGGGGGGGGGGGGGAAAGGAAAGTTCAGCTCAAATAACTTGCTGTTGGATTTACAAATAGTGTGGGGTAATTTGGGATTCAGTGTCCTCAGAGGAGAGTCTGGTAAATGACAGAGAGCAGTGACTCACTGACTTTCTCAGTATACTCTCAACTAAACACTGGAGCGCAGACAGTACATGGCTCATATTCAGAAGCAGCCACTGTGTGTTTGTTTTGGCTCCAGCGGTGTACTGTGTGTACTTCTGTACTCACCCCGTCTTTGTAGCAGTGTGTGTATGTCCGTTTTGGGTTCCAGCAATGTTTCAGTGTCTCCATCTCTCTCAGGCTCCTCAGATGGAGGGGGAGAGTGATTCTGTGGCGGGCTGACTGACTGCATTTGGATCTTTGCGCCCAGATCAGAAGCCTCTGAACCCAAGAAAGCTGCAGGTCCATCAATACCTGCTGGAGAACAAGAGTATTTTAATTAGACCACCACAATAAGAGTATTAGTATTTCACTGCTTGAGCTTTCTGTGATGCTGGGAGAAAAGTGGGTGCCAAAACCTGCCCTGCATTCCAATATTAATTTAACAAACATACGTGTGGTTCTTCCACAATGCTGGAAGCACACAATTGTATAGAATGTCTTTGTATGCTGTAGCTTTACAATTTCCCTTCACTGGAACTAAGGCCCATGAGGCTCTGACCCTAACGCAAAGTTTGGGGACCATTCACCTTTGAAGCTTGCTTGAGGTTCTCTCCTGATAGCACCCTCCTTGCCCTGTGGTTATGTTTTTTACATTTTTATTTTTTAAAATAAGGATATGTACTTAAGTGTACATATCCCTCCCCCTCCTTACCATCAAAGATGACATCATTGGTGATGCTGAGTCGGGAATCGACGAGCAGAGCCTGTTCCTCACTGCGGCGTGGCCGAGAGCGGCGTGGACGAGCTTCTGGGTTCGGCTGCACCATCAGTGGCTCCTGTCGCTTTCGCCGCTGCTTCTGCTCCAACAGCACTCTCTACGTATCAACAGAAACACAGATATCTCACACACACAACACTGATGCTGGAACAGTGATCGACTACAAATGAGTGTCTTTTTGCTGACCTCAAAAATGCGACAGCAAATACTTTGTCACATCCTGTAGCATTTAGAGAATCTGCACTGCGCACACAGTGGTTGAAGCCAGAGGGCCTAAGGTCTACTCTCTAGTGGTTTGAAGCAAATCACTAAAGCTTCGTACCCACCTCACTGCAAGCTTATCACAACCAAATGAAATGTCTTACAGATGCACTCTAAGTCTACAGAAATGAGCCGTCACAAAAGGTCCAGTCATTCAGACAGCCCCGAACAACACATGCTTTCACATGCACAACACACACATAAAACAGGGAACCAGCACTAAACCTGACAGGCATACAGACCCCTCTGAAAGTATTGGAACAGCAAGGCCAATTCTTTAGCTTTTCCTATTCACTGAAGACATCTGTTTGGGTTTGAGATCAAATGAGACGACAGATCAGAATTTCAGCTTTAATTTCCTGACATTTATATCTAGATGTGTTAAACAACTTAGAACATGGCACATTTGGTGTTAGACCACCCAATTTTTAGGTGAGCAAAAGTACTGGAACAAATAGTCTTAAAGTGAATTAAAGTAAATAACACTTAATATTTGGTTGCATATCCCTTGCTTGCAATAACTGCATCAAGCCAGTGACCCCTGACATCACCAAACTGTTGGTTTCTTCTTTTGTGATGTTTTTCAAGGTTTTTTTTTTTACCACCGCCTCTTTCAGGTGTTGATTGTTTCGGGGGGTTTCTCCCTTCAGTCTCCTCTACAGCAGGTGAAGTGCTGCTCAACTGGGTTAAAGTCTGGTGATTGACCTGGCCAGTCTAAAACCTTCCACTTTTCCCCCGATAAAGTCCTTTGTTGTTTTGTGTTTTGGATCATTGTCTTACTGCACGATTAACTTCCTCCCGATTATATCGGATACATTTCTCTGTAAACTGGCAGACAAAATGTTTCTGTAAACTTCTGAATTCATTCTGCTGCTACCATCATGAGTTACATCATCAATAAAGATTAGTGAGCCTGTTCCAGAAGCAGCCATGCAAGCCCAAGCCATGACACTACCTCCACCATGCATAACCGATGAGCTTCTATGTTCTGGATCATGAGCAGATGCTTTCTTTCTCCACACTTTGGCTTTTCCATCACTTCGGTAGATGATAATCTTGGTTCCAGAACTTTTTTTTTTTTTTGTAAATTGTAAAAAAAATTGTAAATTGTTGTATTGGCTATACCCAATGCTTGTGCAATGGCTCAGATCGAGTCTCCCTCTTTTCTCAGCTTCAAAATGGCTTGTTTTTCTCCCATAGACAGCTCTCTGGGCTTCATGTTGGTTTATCCTTTTTAACAACAAATGCGGTCTTCACAGGCGAAACCCAGGGCTCAAACCAAGAGTAGACATTCAGAGATGTCAACTGTTTAAACAATCGATCTAACAGGACACACCTGGGCAACCACATGTTCCAATATTCATCTTTTGATCTCAAACCCAAATGTATTCAGTGTATAGTGTATAGAAAAAAACAAAAGAATTAGCCTTGCTGTTCCAATACCTACAGGAGATCAGCAGTTTCTGAAATACTCAAACGTTGATGTTTGATGTGAACATTAACTTAAGCTCTTGACCTGTATCTGCATGATTTTATGCATTGTGCTGCTGCCACATGATTGGCTGATTAGATAACTGCATGAATGTGCAGGTGTACAAGTGTTCCTAATATAGTGGATGGTGAGTGTGCTTGCTTCCTGGAAATTCACCTTCTAAATTGGCATCTGGGTAGCTACAGCACGGCAACCATCATAAATCATCGTAGCAGACCATCCTGAATCTTTTGATAACAAAAGAAGAGGCAAAACAGATTCTGCACTTCCCTTCACTGCAGTTAAGAGAACATGTTCCTATAGAAACAGGATCTAGAGGCTGCGCAAAGAGGCCTCTGTCCTTGAATTACCTTTCTTTCTTTCACAGTTGACCAAGTGCTTTCTCACATTCTTGTGAAGATGTTTTTTTTGCCACCGAGAGTTTAAATGTAATGATATGTACCAAACATTAAAATCCAATTCCTCATTTCTTCTTTTGTCTCACAGCATGTAACTTATTACCAACTTTGGGACTAAACAAATACATCCTTTGTGGCCAAGAGTATGTGGACACCCGACCTTCACACCCGTATGTGTGCTTCCTCAAACTGTTGCTACAAGGTTTGTAGCACACAATTGTATAAAATACCTTTTTATGATGTAGCATTAAGAATTCCTTTTTACTACAACTAACTGTCCCAGCGTGACGATGCCCCTGTGCACAAAGCGAGCTCCATGAAGACACGGTGTGATAAGTTTGGAAGAAGGTGAAAGAACTGGAGTGTTCTGCACAGAACCCTGACCTCAACCCCACTGAACACCTTTGGGATGAACTGGAACTGGAGCCTCCTCACCCAACATCAGCGTCCGACCTCGACCTCACTAATGCTCTTGTAGCTGAATGAACACAAATCTCCACAGCCACGCCCCAAAATCTAGTGGAAAGCCTTCCCAGAAGAGTGGAGCTTTTTATAACAGTGAAGGGGGAATAAATCTGGAATGGGATGTTCAACAAGCACATAAGGCTGCGATGGTCAGGTATCTACATACTTTGGGACATATAGTGTACATACTACTGTTCTTTATTACAGTTTCATTTGGAACAGATTTTTCTGCATTTTCAGTTGATATTTGAGGATGAATATATATATATATATATATATATATATATATATATGTGTGTGTGTGTGTGTGTGTGTGTGTGTGTGTGTGTGTGTGTGTGTGTGTGTGTGTTTAAAATATTTCCACTGTGTACAAATTAAAGAGATTTCCTAATCTATTATAGGAGATGAGATACCAGTGATCCTGACTCCTTCTGCCCTCCAGACCTGCCTGATCCATCCTGATGCTCTACTTCTGCTTGGAGCCTCCTACACCTGATCATTCACTAGCTGCTGCTGAGGATGGCCCCGCATGGATTAGCCTAAAGATCACCACGAGATTGCTATGGATGGTACCACATGGACACCCTAAAGATGGCTGTGTATTTTCTTACTTGGATAGCCTAAATACTAAATTAGTGTAAATTAATACTGCTGAAAACAGTTTACGCTCAAGTCTCAATCATTGAACACCGTATAATAAATTCACTTTGAGAGTATAGACTTAGTATAGACTCTAATGAAATCAGAAATGATTCTGATGCTCATACTCAAGTTCCCTTCAACACACTTAGCACTGCTCGAGTCTATAGTTACAGTTATAGAAGAGAAATTATTTATAATCGCACTATCCTGCGTCACCCAGACGAGGATGGGTTTCCGTTCCGTTTCGGTCTGGTTCCTCTCAAGGTCTCGGGGAGTTTTTTTTCTTGCCAGAATTAAATCTATATGCGGATTTCTGTCATGCTGCTTTGCGACAAATGTCCACTGTTAAAAGCGCTATATAAATAAAAATTGAAATAAAGACAATGAAGACGGAGAGAAGATGATTACAGACAGCAGAGAATGAAGTTGAGTGGAAGAGAGTGAATGAGTGAGACAGATGACAGTCTTAGTCCCAGAACGACTCAGAAGGTTTTACAAAACACATACAGGAAGTACTATGGTATTAGTGGCAATTTCCTACAGGATAAAGGATGTTTGCATCATATCTCTGGTATGCAGAGAGCAGATGGCTTCATGTGTTAGGGATGCGCTTTGTTTGTTGCATGTGTTCTTTGCATAATCACCCTTAAACAGTTATGTTTCATAATTAACCAGATTGAGTCATTATACAGCCGTGGCCAAAAGTTTTGAGAATGACACAAATATTAATTTTTACAAAGTCTGCTGCCTCAGTTTTTCTGATGGCAATTTGCATATACTCCAGAATGTTATGAAGAGTGATCAGATGAATTGCAATTAATTTTAAGTCCCTCTTTGCCATGAAAATGAACTTAATCCCAAAAAAACATGTCCACTGCATTTCAGTCCTTCCACAAAAGGACCAGCTGACATCATGTCAGTGATTCTCTCATTAACACAGGTGAGAGTGTTAACGAGGACAAGGCTGGAGATCACTCTGTCATGCTGATTGAGTTAGAATAACAGACTGGAAGCTTTAAAAGGAGGGTGGTGCTTGAAATTATTGTTCTTCCTCTGTTAACTATGGTTACCTGCAAGGAAACACGTGCAGCCATCATTGCTTTGCACAAAAAGGGATTCACAGGCAAGGATATTGCTGCTAGTAAGATTGCACCTAAATCAACCATTTATCGGATCATCAAGACCTTCGAGGAGAGAGGTTCAACTGTTGTGAAGAAGGCTTCAGGGTGCCCAAGAAAGTCCAGCAAGCGCCAGGACCGTCTCCTAAAGTTGATTCAGCTGTGGGATCGGGGCACCACCAGTGCAGAGCTTGCTCAGGAATGGCAGCAGGCAGGTGTGAGTGCGTCTGCACGCACAGTAAGGTGAAGACTTTTGGAGGATGGCCTGGTGTCAAGAAGGGCAGCAAAGAAGCCACTTCTCTCCAGGAAAAACATCAGGGACAGACTGCTATTCTGCAAAAAGTACAGGGATTGGACTGCTGAGGACTGGGGTAATGTCATTTTCTCTGATGAATCCCCTTTCTGATTGTTTGGGGCATCTGGAAAAAAGCTTGTCCGGAGAAGAAAAGGTGAGCGCTACCATCAGTCCTGTGTCATGCCAACAGTAAAGCATCCTGAGACCACTCATGTGTGGGGTTGCTTCTCAGCCAAGGGAGTGGGCTCACTCACAATTTTGCCTAAGAACACAGCCATGAATAAAGAATGGTACAAAAACATCCTCAGAGAGCAACTTCTCCCAACCATCCAAGAACAGTTTGGTGACGAACAATGCCTTTTCCAGCATGGTGGGGCACCTTGCCACAAGGCAAAAGTGATAACGAAGTGGCTCGGGGAACAAAACATCGACATTTTGGGTCCATGGCCAGGAAACTCCCCAGACCTTAATCCCATTGAGAATTTGTGGTCAATCCTCAAGAGGCAGGTGGACAAACAAAAACCCACAAACTCTGACAAACTCCAAGCATTGATTATGCAAGAATGGGCTGCCATCAGTCAGGATGTGGCCCAGAAGTTGATTGACAGCATGCCAGGGCGAATTGCAGAGGTCTTGAAAAAGAAGGGTCAACACTGCAAATATTGAATCTTTGCATAAACTTCATGTAATTGTCAATAAAAGCCATTGACACTTATGAAATGCTTGTGATTATACTTCAGTAACAGTTACATCTGACAAAAAGATCTAAAAACACTGAAGCAGTAGACTTTGTGAAAATTAATATTTGTGTCATTCTCAAAACTTTTGGCCACGGCTGTGTGTATATATATATATATATATATATATATAAAAAATTTTATTTTTCATTTTTTGTAAATTAGCAGCTTTTTGGTTTGGAATTTGAGCTTGAAATTACTTAATTTTTTTTTTTCCATCTAATCATTGGTCATTCAAAAGAGGTAATTAGTTTTTAAATGGAATTTAAAATGTTGACTTTATAAACATTAACAGTTGTTGAGTGGCTGATATAAACGGTGAATTTGTTGGACATCCCACACGGATGTGGAACATACAGTGGCCTTAATGATAATAAAACCGAAACCATACATAAAATATGAGTCTCTCTCACCTGTTTCTCCAGCTTCTGCTGTCTCAAGCTAACGTTGTCATCGTTCAAGGAACTGCAAACAAAAAAAACCTTCCTTAATCATTTATCTCCATTGACGAATAAAGAACTTGTGAAACATGATTTTTAAATGATGCCTCAATTACGGCATAGTATTTGTAGTAATGATGACCAGGCTTCAATGAATGGGTCTACTACTGGACCAAAACACAGAACACAAACACCACACAAGGATAGATATCTCTGCATTCATTAAAATTTCAGATCTGTTTGGTTTCAGACGCCTTGCTGGATCAGTAACATTACAGTGCTTGTAATACAGTTTAAGAGTACTTGTGAGAGTACATGGTGAATTTCTTGTGTGTTTATTACAGTATGTTTATTGGGTTTTGAGGTCTGGAACCATGTGACAGCTTTGATTATCTAAAACATGTAGAAGAATGACTCCATTGACCAACTTTGCTTCTGCTTCCCTCATGTGAAGCTTTCGTCACGACTTATACTTCTGCTTCAGTGGATAATCTCACCTGGCTACTGTAGTTTTGTATCTCCACCAAACTTGTGTTGTAATCATAAAAACTTGTCCTGTGCTCATTCTATAATCTAAATTTATTTGGTACAGTTTGTCTTTGCTCTTCTACACCTAAATACTGCAGTGATACTGCAATGGCCATAATGATCAGCGCTATGTATGAAGGAAAAAGGGACCAGAGTTTTAATCGAAGAAAACCATCCCAACTGTGAAGCATGGGGGTGGCAGCATCGTGTTGTGGGGATGTTTTGCTGGAAAAAGGACTGATGCACTTCAGAAAATAGATGGCCTCATGAGGAAGGAGGATTATGTAGAAATACTGAAGCAACACCTCAAGACATCAGCAAGAAAAATAAAACTGATATCCGATATCCACAGGAGGATGGGATCCCTTTTAAGTCTGGTTCCTCTCAAGGTTTCTTCAACGTGTTGTCTCACATTAAAAATGCTACACAAATAAAATTGTATGGAACTGAACTATGAGGCATCAAAGGATAGCTTGGAAACCTCTTAGAATGCATCCGAATGTTTTGCTGCATTCGAACTAAAGGTCGTAACTCATAATTTCCGACCTCAACTAGGAAAACCGAAAAAACTTGGGATGGTCTCCTCAGCTCCGAGTTCAGCAAGTGACGTCAAACCAACACGGCTGCTCACATCATGAACAGTAAACAAAATAGCACTGCTTACCTTTAAATGAGTTATGCTGCATATACATTATGTTTACGTCAATCAACATGCAGACATATTCACTTGTTAAATCTATAACTCAGACTGTACAGTTCACTGTATTGAGGAGGTAAATATACATCACTCAGCACAGTTAGCTTGTTGCTAACAAAAGACAAAACAATGAGGCATCCATGTTTTTTTTCTCCCACTTTGTAGCTCTAATGCACAGAGGTTGAAAATTATGTAATTCTGATTTCCGTCTTCCCACTTACGAGGTGTCAAATGCAACGTAAGATACAGTCTATGGCCATTCCAGATTTATTCCCCCTTCACTGTTATAATAAGCGCCACTCTTCTGGGAAGACTTTCCACTAGATTTTGGGGCGTGGCTGTGGGGATTTGTGTTCAGTTGTCCACAAGAGCATTAGTGAGGTTGAGATCAGGAACTGATGTTGGGTGATGAGGCTCCGGTTCCAGTTCATCCCAGAGGTGTTCAGTGGTGTTGATGTCAGGGCTCTGAAGTGTTCTTCCACTCCAACATTAACACACCATGTCTTCATGGAGCTCAGTTTGTGCACAGGGGAATCGTTGTGCTGGAACAGGTTTGGGGCTTTAAGCTTCCGACTGGGTGTGATGGCCATATAGTGTATATGAAGGGTGTTTGAAGGTGTTAAGGTATAAGCCTTGTTTGTGGGTTTAATACAGTGTTTTGGGCCATAGTAGAGTCATGTGAAAAAATAAGTGGAACTTGTTGGCTTTTTTGACTCATTTGATCCTCTTTGAAACGTTGCCTATTAATAAAGGTGATACACTCTATCAAATTACACATAAAATTTACATTTTGTAGTAATTTTCACAATTTAAATTAACAAAAAAAACCAGATCAGTCACATGGAAAAAGTAAGTACACCCCTACATTTATCACACCTTCAAATCCATAAAATTAGAATCAGGTGTTGAAGACTGGGTGCCAGTGATTAGAACCTGCTTAGGGAGGTGCAGGTGGAACCGGTCTTATTTATACCCCTCTCATATCTAGTATCTGGTGTTCCCTTTGCTATTGAGGTGTGTGGTGTCATCATGCCAAGATCTAAAGAGTTCTGTAAGGCCTTCAGAAAAAAGGTTGTGGATGCCGAGGAGTCTGGCAAGGGATTTCAAAAGATCTCCAAATTATTTGAAATACATCGTTCCACTGTAAGGAAAATCATCTACAAATGGCACAAATTTCAAAATTCAGCCCAAGAGCAGACCATCTGACGCAAAAAATAAAAATAAAAATAAAAAATTTCATCACAGGATCTGCTAATGAGTCTTGCAACTGCTGGTGTCAAAGTGCATGCTTCTACAATCAGAAAGAGATTGCACAAATTTGACCTGCATGGGAGGCGTGGCAGGAAAAAGCCTTTGCAACACTACAGTTTGCCAACGAGCATATAGGCAAAGACCAGGCCTTTTGGAATAATGTGCTCTGGACAGATGAATCAAAGATTCGAGTTGTTTGGCCACAGTAACAGCAGACATGTTTGGCGCAGACCAAAGACATCTTTTAGGAGAAAAATCTCATACCAACTGTGAAGCACGGTGGTGGAAATGTTATGGTTTGGGGTTGCTTCGCTGCCTCACGGACTGGACAGCTTGCATTCATTGATTCATCTATGAATTCTGCATCATCTTAAAGAGTGCTTGAAGATAATGTGAGGTCATCTGTCCGAGAGTGGACCTTTCTAAGCGTGCTAGCAAATCTACCAAGGAATGGCTCAAAAAGAAGAAATGGAGGGTTATGGAATGGTTTAATCAACGCCTGGATTTGAATCCCATTGAAATGTTGCGGGGGGGATTTGAAACGGGGATCTCACATCTATTGATATTTCTGTCGAATAAATGATTGAAAAAGCTAATTTTCCTTGTGGTTTTGTTCAAGTGTATCAGCTTCATTAACAGGTACTGTTCCAAAGAGGATCAAATGTTTGCTTGTCCAAAGATGTCAAAAAAGCCAACAGTTTCCATGGGGTGTACTTATTTTTTCGCATGACTGTATGTGTTTTTCTGTAGCAAGAAAGAGAACCTAAAACACATTTCCAGGGCTTCTGACACAAAAACGAAAGTGCTTTAAACTGGCCTTATCGTACCGAGTGGTGGAACTGAATTTAATTTCTGAAACCTGCCCAAACAAACCCTGATGGTGTCAAGAGGGACCGTCTCTAACTGTTATAAAACAAAAGGATATATCGATATATGGCATGATAATTCCTGAGAACATATTTTTATTTAGTCTACAAGCATTATTATTCCTGAAAAGCATGGCTTTTAATTTCAGATGAATTTGAGGAGAACGTGTTTTTTTGTTGTTGTTTGTTTGTTTGTTTGTTTTTTATCGTTGTGTTGCTCCTACACAGTTTCATACTGAAACTTCCACCTGAGTGTTAATCTCTACTCAGAGGTAGGATGCATGATGATAAAACTGTCAGGTAAGTGTGATGACACTAGTGGAAACGTAGTGGATGTGTGTGTGTCTCACCTGGCAGTGGCGGTGGAGGAGAAGCTGCTCGAGCTGGACGGTCTTTGTTCCCGAGGTCATAAGAGACAGACATGAAAGGAACAAACACAACACATGAAGTTAGTGAGGACGCAGTGAGGCTTCGTTCTTGTTCGGTCACTAACGCAGTGGAACAGAGATCCTCTCTGTACCTCTCTGTCTTCTGCTGGGAGCCCAACATGCTGCCTGGATTCTCCTCTAAAACAACGGTGCTGTGCGTTGACTTAAGGCTTCACTGTATGAATGTTTCATGGTGTGTGTGTGTGGTGTGTGTGTGTGTGTGTGTGTGTGTGTGTGTGTGAGAGGACACAAGCCTGACACCTACTTGGTAACCATGGATACCTACGCAAAAAAAAAAGAAAAAAAAAAAAAGCCATAGTCCAGAGCTGCCCTTAGCCTTGAGCCATACACCACAAACACACCAAACACACACACACACACACACACACACACACACACACCACACACACACACACACAAACACACACACTACACTACCCTGCTGGAAAATTGAACAATGCACAGAGAGAACAGTGTGAGCTGAGCACATCCTCCACCTAATTATACTCGCATCACATTCTACTCTAAACAAATCGTATTCGGCGAGAAAAAAAACTAACTCTCCTCCAATCAGCAGAGGCGATGAACATAACAATACAATCTGATCCGGATAACGCATTTTTGGCACGAACGTGAACAATGATGTGAGGAAGCGAGGGATGAACAGGTGTGAAATAAGCTAAAGGATTGCCTAGATGAGCTCCTGCAGTATGTAATGCTGAACTAGGATGAAGAGAGGATCACACAGAGCAATGAGTGAAAAAAAAACAGACAACATAACTTAAAACATCAAAGGAGATATATAGATATATATATATATATATATATATATATATATATATATATATATATATATATATATATATATATAAACCCCTTTCTTTGGACCTCACTATTATATATATATATATATATATATATATATATATATATATATATATATATATATATATATATATATATATATATATATATATATATATATATATATATAGTGAAGTCCAAAAGTCTGAGAGCACTAGTGAAAATACTTCTATTTTGCATTCTTGTCTAATTTAATACGACAGTTTTCATTAGAAGTTATATTGTACACAACAAAAGTAGAAAAGTAAAAAATCTTAGAATAAGAAGGAAAAAAAAGTAGAATCTTTGAAATATTTACAGAGTTTCTCGGTATTTGGTACGTCTCCATTTTTGCTTTAATGACAGAGCGCGCTCGAGCTGCCACGGACTCCACGGGCATGTGTAAGACCTGACGGTACGTTTTAGATCAGATCCACGGGCGTGTCGTCTGATCGCGTGCATCGGTAGAAGAGATTAGACATGAGGAAAATCTGACCTTTTGTACAAAAGCAGTTTACATGGTCAATGTCACAAGTTTGCGTGTGAACATTTAAACAGGGAGCTAGAAATAGTGCAGAATCTTGATGATTAAATATTTGCGCATGTTTCAATATATGCTTTTGTTGTTTTAAAATGATTCTTTATTTGTTTGGAATTTTCAGTGTGGTCTCAGACTTTTTGACCCCGCTATAAAATTAAAATTGAAATTCTAATCATTTTAATACACAAGGTTTATTCTCAGAAAGGGGTATCATGACATAATGTATCACGATATTGATATATCGGTATATATACATTTATATCGTCACGGATCGTTCAGCCCTAGTGCTGCATCAAATGATCACCGCTGCCGTGACGGTTGTTTTGTGGTGATCTCGCACCTAGAGGTCGTAGGAAAGTCAAAGTCCATCGTCACTGTTTAGGTGAGAACACATTACCACACATACACACACTCCTGTGCACTGAAATGAAAGCACAGAGACCATCTAAGAAGCATTTTTCGAGCTGACACGATTGAAGAAGGATACACAGAGGAGAGAGATCGTGCAGTACAACTTCCTGACTAAGTAAAAACAAAGTTTGTTCTGCGCAGGTTGTACGCGTGTACCTGTATGACCAGCGGCTGTAGACGGGCCGAGACGACGTTGTCACTGAATCCATGACGCGCTCGAGTGAGTGAGTATAGTCCTGATGTGACCAGATCAGACAGCCTCACCTGCACTCAGGTCTCAGGTCTCGGGTTGTCCCCTCCTCCCTGCTTCATCATCTCCCCCCCCTCCCCTGAGCCCTGGAGATCATTATGGCAACAACACCTTCCAAACATCCTTTGGACACCCAGGCCTCCACTGAGCAAACGGCACACGGAAACGTTACTGTAAAAAAAACTCAATCGTCTTGTTCAATCACCATCATCTATACGCTTCTGACGTCTGATAAATTATTCATCCACACTCTCTGGAATTCTCGAACACACCGTGATGGTCATATTAGCGCCACATCCGATACTGAAATACCCGATCCGGTCAAATTTGACCAGGGTGCCGTTGTTGTTCTCATCATCAGTATCATCAACATCTAATAGCACTAATTCTGTTCATTTTATTCTACAGAGTGCGCAGAGGAGAGATGGTTTCCAAACAAAGAAAACACCAGAGGGAGCATCGTGACGTTGCCGGGAGACACACACACACACACACACACACACACACACACACACACACACACACACACACACACCTTTGGGCATAGTGTGTACTGTATATCGGTCGCTTTTCTGTATCAGCCAGACACCATGGGGTGTAATTAGAAAAGATCCGCTGAGCAAAACATGACCAGAATAAAAAAAAAAAAGGTTCCATTAGAAATCTCAACAGAGTACAGGTCCCAGACACACACACACACACACACACACACACACACACACACACACACACACACACACACACACACACACACACTCTTTCAGGGAGCCTCTAAGGCTGCGTTCAAGGACTTTTCGGTATCCATCAAAAGCAGGTCTGTTGCCGTTGACATTGACAACACGCCACAACGCACGTAGATACTGTGCTCCGTCTACGGCTGGGCGATACGACAGTATGATAATGACATCGTGATAAATTATGTTTCATGATATTCCACACACGATATATCTCACGATATTTTGAGACATCATATCTCTTGAGGACAACGCAGACGATTCATAAAAACTCTTGTATCGCTTTACATGTCTCTTATACACAGAGTTTTATCAGCAAAAGAAGACCAGAATTTCAGCTTTCATTTCCTGATATTTATATCTAGATGTGTTAAACGACTTGGCACCTTTTGTTTGAACCCACACATTTTTCAAGTGATCAAAAATATTGGTACATGTGACTGACTGGTGTTTCTTGTTGTCCAGGTGTGCCCTGTTAAATTGACTGATTGACAATTAATAGCTCTGAATGTCTACTCTTGGTTTTAGCCATCGGTTACACATGTGAAGGCTGCATTTGCTTATTTGAGTTGTCTATGGGAGAAAAATCAAGCTGAGAAAAGAGGGAAAATCTATCAGAGTCATTGCACAAGCATCGGGTATAGCCAATACAACAATTTGGAATGTCCTGAAAGAGAAAGAAACCACTGGTGTACTAACAGCCAGACGTGGAACGGGTCGGCCGAGGAGAACAACATCAGTTGATGACAGAAACATTGTGAGAGCTGTGAGGAAAAACACAAAACAACAGTCAGTGGCATCTCCAACAACCTCCACAGGGCAGGGGTGAGGGAGTCACAATCCACCGTCCGAAGAAAACTTTGAGAGCAGAAATATAGAGGCCGTACCATAAGATGCAAACCACTCATCAGCAGTGGAGGAATCAAAAGGGCAGATTGGAATTCGCAAAGAAATACAGGGATGAGCCACAAAAGGTCTGAAACCAGGATTAACCTCTACTGAAGTGATGGAAAGGCCAAAGTGTGGAGAACGAAAGGATCTGCTCATGATACAGAACATACAAGCTCATCTGTGAAACATGGTGGAGGTAGTGTCATGGCTCGGGCTTGCATGGCTGCTTCTGGAACGGGCTCACTGATCTTTATTGATGATGGAACTCATGATGGTGGCAGCAGAATGAATTCAGAAGTTTACAGAAACAATCTGTCTGGCAATTTACAGAGAAATGCATCTAAATTAATCAGGAGGAACTTCATCATGCAGCAAGACAACCATCCAAAACACACTGCCGACTCAACAAGGACTTCATCAGGGGGAAAGTGGAAGGTTTTAGACTGGCCAAGTCAATCACCAGACCTCAACCCAACTGAGCAGCATTTCACCTCCTGGAGAGGAGACTGAATGGAGAACCCCCCCCCCTCCCCCCCCCCCCGAAACAAACAACAACTGAAAGAAGCTGCAGTAAAAACCTGGAAGAGCTTCACAAAAGAAGAAACCAACAGTTTGGTGTCAGTGGGTCGCCGGCTTGATGTAGTTATTACAAGCGAGGGATATGCAACCAAATATTAAGTGTTATTTACTTTAAGACTTATCTGTTTCAGTACTTTTGGAGGGGACTGTGTTTTCTTGTTCTAACATGACGTGTCTGAACCAGTTCTCAATATATTTGAGGTATAAACAATGCAATTTTCCCTGTAATTCGACCAGAGAAATTAAATACGGTGAAATATGAGTGAAAGACGACATTCTGAAAGTAGTTCTGTTCCTGTACTCATGACTCGTGCTGGTTTTCCTTTGTCTCTTTGCAGTGCTGATATCAGTGTCGGCTCATATCACAGCTCCAACTGTAATCAGCACTTTGGATAAAAAAGCCCTGCTTATTGTTATTATTATATCTCTGCTTGTATAAAACGGCGGGTCATAACGGCCACTGGTTTATGAGATCATCCGTATCCTTCAGAGCACTGATCACATGTGACAGAGCAAAGCAGCCACTGCGTAACTGAGCAGCTGGCAGTCACGGTGTAATTATTACACGATTCAGACACTCCACATTCTGCGGTTTTAAACGATTGAAGCCTGAAGATTCGGGGCTCCGAAGCCGTTGAGCAACAGATGACGGCTACAGGCTGCTCCAGCCTCGTGCTTTTGATAGCTTATTGTTCAGCTGCCATTCACACTTTACCAAGTCCTAACCTTCTGGACAGCTACATAAGATGCCATAAGAAGTCATTATTTCCTACCCTACATGGTACCCTTAAGCCGGATTTACAGTCGGAGGCATCGTAAAGGAAAATCGTTGGTCAGGAGTTAAGATCGACGGTCTTAAGTAGTACCACTGCAACGAAAGACATCCGAAGACAAAGTTCTGGGCAGTGTCCGAAATGTCTCTCTATTGTGACCAGTTCTTCCAATTGGTGTCTCAATGGTTCTGGGTGCAAAGTGGGATCTACTTGGGTTCACTTAAGTTCCTCTGAGTCCTGAAGCCCGAAGTAGAGCTCCCACCAAATCCAAAGCTGCTGGTACTGCAGTGTGAGTCACCGTAACACTGAAGGATGAAAACAACAGGACAATAAACAACAGCCGTTTTTCTGACCCGTGTGCAGCTGCACTTCCTTGAACACAAAGCACTCTTTGAGGCGAAGGTGAGGGAGAATTAGTGAGACGTGACCTCCTCTACAGCACCTGTTCATGCATCATGATTTGCCCCAATTCTGTACCTTCTTCCTGTGCTCCACTGGCTATTTAAGAGAGGACCAACCATTTATCCGAATTTATATTTATATCCGAATTCTCATCGCCTCCTCTGACTTACTTACCTTCCAGCACAGGCTCTTTAAACACAAAACAGACCTCCAGATGTGAGCTCACTGATATGGCATTCATAGCCTCAACCAATTCTCCAGAAAACTGTCCAACAAGTCCACACATCCACCAATTCCACGTGACTTTAAACGGTTCTGCATTGCATCTCCCAGCAGAACTCCGTCCTGTTAAAAGGTGACGATGAAGGACAAGAGGAAACACCTTCCGGTTTCTGACGACGTTCTTCGTATCCGTTCTATAAACTACGAACATACAGTCGCTGGTCATCACAAAATGTTACGTTCAAGCTGATCAAGGCAACAAAAATATTCATACTCAAAAGAGAAATGTTTATTTGATTGTTTATGTTTTCGTTTTCTCACGACCAACAAATACCCTGAAATTCAGCAAGTCTGATAACTTGGCATGATCACGTCATGTCATATCTCCCTGAAGAGCTCGTTTCCAGATGTACAGTCAGTACGTGTCAATATAAGTGTCATTATGATACACGTCAACTTCCTTTATAAACCTCTATACAACCCACTTACACTTATTTTTAAACTGTTCCCCTTGAAATAATTATTTTCTATATAATTCTAATCCTTTTCAGTTGGAGACCGGCTTTCGTGAAACTTTACATTCCAAATGTTTGAAATGAAAACTGTTGGATTTCTGAAAATCTTTTTTTTTTTCTCTTTTTTTACTAAAAGAAAACCGATGTCAAATCATTTTTACGCCCACGCGCCGTATTTTCTTTATTAAACAATAAAGAAATTACACTCCAACAAACTTCTCCTGTGAAAATCTTTCCCTGGATTTTGTTTTGCTTTATTGATCAGGCGAAGTTACGGATATTAAATTAGACAGAATCATGTTTCCATTAAATCAGGAAATGAGAAAAATGAGAATATTTAAATATGTTTAAACAAATATAAATATATTTCAACATTTAAATATGAGAATCGGTCCAAAATGAGAATATCATCAATCAGCTGGAGAAGATCAATTGTGATATTTTGATTTTATTAATTTATCTATTTTTAAATGACCGTGTTCACGTGTAGAGACTTGCTGTAACTCTTTCATACATGAAAGTACTTATGGATTTATGGTATTTAAAACGTCTTTATATCAATGCAGTATGAATCCAGTATATCTTTCCTAACATTAACATTCTCAAAAAATAAATAAATAAAAATGTACAAATTGAAAAATATTTTTGTGCCGGACTCCAGTGAACGCCTTAGAATTTATTTTTTTTTTTTTAGTGTTCAAAAATAATATTCTTTCCTGTGAATATTAAGAATGTTTGTTTACAAAAGCATTGGAAGATTGTTGTTGTTGTTGTTGTTGTTGTTGTTGCAGCTAAAATGTTTTATCCGTTTTTTTGTTTTTTTACTCATGGCTTTTCTATACATGGACAATCTGTTTACTTTTTTTATATATATATATATTTAATCATATTTAGAAGTCAAAGGCGCAGTAAATGACAGTTTGTATAATCTGAGGTTTCTCATCCTTAGAAACAAACAAATAAAGATGTCCCTCGACGCGGCTAGCTAACTGGTCTTCAGTCTGGAAGCTAAAGCATTCAGCTAACTCTTATTCGTGAGGGAAATATTACAGATGTGTGTTATCTGTGAGCTACATTCACACGCTTTCCCAGGCATTTACACCCCGAATAAAATAAGCACACAGTGGTGTATAAGTGCCACATATGTAAAGATGTGTGACGGCTTATTTTGTGTGTTTTAACCGACAGAAAAATCTCAATCTGTTGGCTGGCTATCAGTCGGTACTGTAAGCGCAGGAGGCTAACGCTAGGCATTAAAAAAAAAAAAGTTACGAAATAAACAACCGAGCCTTACGAGTTTTTATTTCATAGTGAACTCGAATCGTTCTTTTTTAATCTCTCAAAGTGTTGAAATCATATGTTCATCCCAAAATTACTGAGCTTTTACCTGATATAGTAACTCATGTTTATCCGCGGTTGCTATGGATCCCCCAGCTGTTGCCTCTCCCTCCTCAGGGCCAGTATAACTGTTCTTGGCTACAAGAAGCGGCCACTGCTTGGATACCCCCAGTTGCACGTGCGTACAAGCCTTCTTCCCATTGGTCCATGCCGATGGCGTTGGCTGTAAAAGCCAGGATAATTGGTTGTAAGGAATTTGTTGCCAGATCACAGATTTAGATTCAACTCTTCTGTAATTTCAAGGGATTTATGATAATACACCACAGTGCGGTAAAATTCTCCAATCTGATTGGTCAGAAGATGTGCATTATTTGCGTTCAACAACAGTAGTTCCGGCTTTAACAGGACCAATAGGTTAATATCAATGCGCTTGTGCTAATACCTTACTGTTTCTATAGTAACCGCTCATACACAGGGACTTGTGCAGCACTTCATATAGTCTAAAACTAACAATAAACAGATTTTTTTTTAAGTGGTGTTTAACAAAAACAAAAGAAAAGAAAAACGTTATGTCGTTGATGTGGTGAATTATTTTTTGTTTGTTAAGAGACATTTATTTAACATTTATGGAAGGAGTCTCCAGTATCAGTGCTTCGTAACAGTCAGAGTGCTTTGTAAAGTTTCCCAGGAGAGAAGTGTTTGGTTTCTCAGTAAAATGACAAGCTGTGAAAGAGAGAGAGAGAGAGAGAGAGAGAGAGAGAGAGAGAGAGAGAGAGAGAGAGACGGGTCTTCTTCTTTTCCTTTCGGCTGTTCCCTTCAGGGGTCGCCACAGCGAATCATCTGCCTCCATCTAGCCCTATCCCCTGCATCCTCTTCTCTCAGACCGACTACCTTCATATCCTCCTTCACTACATCCATAAACCTCCTCTTTGGTCTTCCTCTCGGTCTCCTGCCTGGCAGCTCTAACCTCAGCATCCTTTTACTGATATATTCACTCTCCCTCCTCTAAACATGTCCAAACCATCTCAACCTGGCCTCTCTAACTTTGTCTCCAAAACATCTCACATGTGCTGTCCCTCTGATGTACTCATTCCTGATCCTATCCATCCTCGTCACTCCCAAAGAGAACCTCAACATCTTCAGCTCTGCTACCTCTAACTCTTCCTCCTGTCTTTTCCTCAGTGCAACTGTCTCCAAACCAAACAACATCGCTGGTCTCACTACTGTCCTGTACACCTTTCATTCTTGCTGGTACTCTTTTATCACACAACAGACCTGACACTTTTCTCCACCCATTCCATTCCTGCTCTCACTACAGATCACAATGTCATCCGCAAACATCATAGTCCATGGAGATTCCTGTCTGACCTCATCTGTCAGCCTGTCCATCACCACCGCAAACAAGAAGGGGCTCAGAGCCGATCCTTGATGCAGTCCCACCTTCACCATGAACTCCTCTGCCACACCTACCGCACACCTTACCATTGTCCTACTGCTCTCATACATATCCTGCACCACTCTAACATACTTCTCTGCCACTCCAGACCTCCTCATACAATACCACAGCTCCTCTCTTGGCACCCTGTCATATGCTTTCTCTAAATCTACAAAGACACAATGCAGCTCTTTCTGACCCTCTCTGTACTTCTCCATCAACCTTCTCAAAGCAAATATTGCATCTGTAGTGCTCCTTCTTGGTATGAAACCATACTGCTGCTCACAAATGCTCACTTCTCCCCTTAGCCTTGCTTCCACTACTCTTTCCCACAACTTCACTGTATGGCTCATCAGCTTAATACCTCTGTAGTTTCCACAACTCTGCACATCTCCCTTGTTCTTAAAAATCGGCACCAAAACACTTCTCCTCCATTCCTCAGGAATCCTCTCACTCTCTAAGACCTCGTTGAACAACCTAGTTAAAAACTCTACTGCCATCTCTCCTAGACACTTCCATACCTCCACTGGTATGTCATCAGGACCAACTGCCTTTCCTCTCTGCATCCTCTTCAAAGCTCTCCTAACTTCACCCTTGCTAATCCTTTCTACTTCCTGCTCAACAATATTTGCCTCTACTACTCTTCTCTCTCTGTCATTTTCCTCATTCATCAGTTCCTCAAAGTACTCCTTCCATCTTTCCCTCACCCTCCTGTCACCTGTCAACACATTTCCATCTCTATCTTTAATCACTCTAACCTGCTGCACATCCTTACCATCTCTATCCCTCTGCCTCGCCAACCGATACAAATCCCTCTCACCTTACTTACTATCTAACCTTGCATACATGTCCTCATAAGCTTTCTGTTTGGCCTTTGCCACCTCTATCTTAGCCTCACGCTGCATCTCCCTATATTCCTGTCTACTTTCCTCCGTCCTCTCACTGTCCCACTTCTTCCTAGCTAACCTCTTCTTCTGGATACTCTCCTGAACTTCCTCATTCCACCACCAAGTCTCCTTGTCTTCTTCCCTCCTTCCAGATGACACACCTAGCACCTTCCTACCTGTCTCCCTGATCACTTTGGCTGTAGTAGTCCAGTCATCTGGAAGCACCTCCTGACCACCTAAAGCCTGTCTCAACTCCTCCCTGAAAACCACACAGCACTCTTCCTTTTCCAACTTCCACCACTTTGTCTTCTGCTCTGCCTTTGCTCTCTTCATCTTCCTCACCACCAGAGTCATCTTACACACCACCATCCTATGCTGTCTAGCTACACTCTCTCCTGCCACTACTTTGCAATCGATAATCTCCATCAGATTACAGTGTCTACATAAGATATAGTCCATCTGTGTGCTCCTGCCACCACTCTTATATGTCACCCTGTGTTCCTGCCTCTTCTGAAAGTAGGTGTTCACCACAGCCATCTCCATACTTTTAGCAAAGTCTACCAACCTCTGTCCTTCTGGGTTCCTTACCTGAAGACCAAACCTGCCCATCACTTCCTCATCCCCACTATTCCCTTCACCAACATGTCCATTAAAGTCTGCCCCTATCACCACTCTCTCACCTCTGGGAACACTCTGCATCACTTCCTCAAGCTCGCACCAGAATCGGTCTTTCTCCTCTTGCTCACAACCTACTTGTGGAGCGTAAGCACTAACAACATTCAACATCACACCTTCAATTTCCAGCTTCAGACTCATCAACCTATCTGACACTCTCTTTACCTCCAGAACATTCTTCACAAACTCCTCCTTCAGGATCACTCCTACTCCATTTCTCTTCCTGTCCACCCCATGATAAAACAGTTTAAACCCTGCTCCAATGCTTCTAGCCTTGCTCCCTTTCCACCTGGTCTCCTGGACACACAGAATGTCGACTTTCCTCCTCTGCATCATATCTACCAGCTCTCTGCCTTTACCTGTCATCGTACCAACATTCAAAGTCCCTACTTTCAGTCCTAAACTCCTGCCTTTCCTCTTCTCTCTCTGCCTACGGACACGCCTTCCTCCTCTAACACACCTTCCTCCTCTCCTTCTTCGACCAACAGTAGCCCAATTTCCACCAGTGCCCTGTAGGTCAACGGCACCGATGGCGGTCGTTGTTAACCCGGGCCCCGACCGATCCGGTATGGAAGTCATGTTAGTGATTCGCATATTGAATTTGGGAAAAGTTTTACGTCGGATGCCCTTCCTGACACAACCCTCTCTATTTATCCGGGCTTGGGACCAGCACAAAAAGTACACTGGCTTGTGACCTCCTGTGGCTAGATTAAAGTAATGAAATAAATAAATAAATATAGTAGGGTAAAGTAATAAATGTTTATCGCAGCTATAACGTCAGTCATAACAGGAACTATTGGACGATCCGACATTAAATCTTAACTATAAACACTTACTTGCCGTTTATTAATAAATTAAATATTTAAATCGTTGCCAAATCACTGCACTGTGTGTATCACTCTGCTCTTCTGTCTTTGCTACATAAAATTACAACTCCAGCAATAGTTCTTTACACTGAAACTGTTGCCACGCCTACTACAAACTGTCTGTCAGACTGTGAAACATCTCAGATAGAAAACCGACACTGAGGGGAAACTTCCCAGGTAGCACACCTAATGTCTGTTTTGGATGGCTTTGTCGGCTCTCCCTGCACAGCATAAGACACACTTTTCAGAACAACCCTGCCACTGTTGGCCAATGTTGGATTTAAAGGTAGCTGAAAGTCTGGGGGACCTGGAGGCGTGACATTGGTCCAATGGACAAAATTTCACTGGGCCAATGATAGCACTCAACAATCATGTCCATAATAAAAAAGTTTTAAAAGGTTCGAGCAGTTGAAAATGTGCCAGTTATTGAACACACACTGAGCCCAAAGATCACTGATTCAGAATGGCGTATATATATTTCTGATTCTCGACATTGACCAGTTTCACAAAGCCAGACACCACCTCCACAACAACAAGCTGTTTGCAACCCAGAAGATGCATTTAACTGCCATTGAAAATATAATTGGATTGTGATCACATCCAAGAGACCAAAATCAAACTTTGTAGCCAACTTTGTGGCTGTGTACAAGGAAAAGCACCCACTGTAAATGACTCTGGATTATGAGGGCTGTGCCCCATGCCCCCTGGGATAGGCTCCAGGTTCCCCGCAACCCAGTAAGGATAAGTGGTATAGAAAGTGGTATAGATGGATGGATGGATGTGCTTTAGGGCTCAAGAACAAAGAACATATAGGAGCTTAAAATGTTCTGCATGACAAACTGGTCCAAAAATCTTTGTCCAAGTGTTGTAAAAGATTCTCTCTTGGAGATTTTTCATCAAATAATAATTGTAATGGTGACAATTTTGAAACCTGTGTTCTGTAGGTGGAAAAAAGGGGGGCTGGGGGGGGGGGGACACACTACTATGAAAATGTTCGTGTTAAAGCAGTGTCCCATAAGGTTAAGCTCCAAATATTGCACACTGCATTTGAGTTCATTCTATTAATGTTTACTTATTTTTAATGAAGGTTATGATTTTAGAGTTGTAGACTGTAAGATAAATCCGGGTGATTTTCTATTTGAGCTGAGCATAGTGTATGTTTACGGAGTTCATAGACAAGTACAGAAAAGTTTTATGTTACCTAACTTGGGTTCAGCCCTCCTGCATGACTATCTCATTACACAGCATGTGTATTTCCTCTCAATGCACTGTTTATAGACTGACAGGAGGGAACAGATGCAGAAAGATCATTTCCCTTTTACTCCCAGCAGGGAGCAGGATTGAGCACTTTGCTTTACTGAGCAGCAACAGACTGTCAATATGAAATACTTTAACAAGGCCATGTGATGATATTCTGATACAGGCCATGTATTAGACCCTGGTAGATAATGATGAGTTTTTAACCGAGACATTTCCTCTGATCAGAAAACGTCGAACAAAATGAAAATGAACAGTAAATATTTGGCACAACAATCATCAGCCTAATGAACATACTAATTAACGACATGACTGCAGTTGTACAGTTGTTTCAGTCACATTACTGTGGGATTTCACTGATTCCTTCTAAATGATTGTTTTCATCACTACTCATTGCTTTCTTTAATGGAAACAGAATGATTTTCTCTGCGTATTTCTAAACAGCATAACGGACATAAGAGAAAATACACAATATACACAAACACCTCTTCATCATTTTACTGTGAAACAGTACGTGTAACATCATCGGTTTAACACAAATATCATATCGCATATCCTGTAGCTGTAAACATCTGAAACATCAACCAGACAGGCAGAATACTTTCCAATACAAACTGCTAATTTTCAAATGACTCTACTGTGTCTAATAGCTACAGACGATATTTAAATAAATATATAAAAAGAATAAATGAAAATGATGTATATGCTTTATTAATATTTCATTCAATAATAAACAATCCTTAATCATTTACATTTACATTTAATCATTTAGCAGACGCTTTTGTCCAAAGCGACTTACAAATGAGGATTCCATTAAATCCCATTAAACAATTAACCTGGTTATTAACCCGAATCATATTAATCATATAAACTACTTTTTAGGGAACTGCAGTGTTTGGTTATGTATAGCGACCAAATAGTCTTAAAATCGGTGCTCCCTTAATAGATTTTAAAGGTAGAAATATGAATAATGTGTTTTATTTGCCGGTGCTTTATCCGGGTCAGGGTCACTGTACACACTTAAAGTGTACTAAAATCAAGCAAAAATCTGCCAATGGGGCAGGCAAAACTGACTTGGTAAGAATTCTTGAAAATAGCACAAATATCTAATCACTAAAAATGCTATTGGATCTTAAAACTAGACAAAAAACGACTAAATTAAGCAAGTTGTGCTTATTACAAGCAATGAAAACTCAGTTAGTCAAGATAGACTTATTAAAATGAGTGTTTTGGAAACACAACAAAAGCTTGACAATTAGGTGCTGAAAAACTAGAACTTCTACAGGGGTGCTTATTAGGGGTAACACAGAACAGGTGTGAGTGATCAGTGGGACATGTGACATGGTCATGTGACATGCTGGGGCTGATGGGTAATGTAGTTCAGTGTGGATTTCAGCCTAATCGTGACACACAGCTGTTTCATTGAAAAATTTAAGTTGTGCAAGTGATCTTAGTCTTAAAATAAGGAAAACAACTGTGTTCCTCTGCTGGAATATTATGCAGATCATTGCTGTAGCTTGTTACTGGTTAAATCTAGCTTCATATCCGTTGGAAGATCTTATTAAGACAAAGTTAGATATACTTTCTTAAAATTAGATTACTTTTCTAATGCATAGCATGCTTGACAAGATTATTTTTCTTTACACACACACACACACACACACACACACACACACACACACACACACACAAAAGACTCATTTCCTTTTATACTTTCTTGAAATTCCCTTTTGCAGTGTCAAGCCGCTTTGTGAGAACATCTATTGTTAAAAGTGATATACTAATTTTAAAAAATGTAATTGAATATTGGTGTAAAAATGGTGGTGCATGCAAGAAAGAACAACACACCTACCATGAGGTATAGTGCAGGAGTATTGATCATATTTAAGGGTTGATGTGATGCTACAGTACGTCTGCGTCTGATGGTGTAAACGAGCCACAAGTATTAGGAAATTCTGCCCAAAATCTAACTGATCTGTTGCTATTACTTTGTAGACAATAACCAAACACAACACAACATAAAGTTAACTGAAAGGAAGAGCAAGTGGTCTGACCTGAAGTGCACAGTTCAGTAGTACTTCAGTAAAATACGGATCATTCCAAGATCCAAGATAACGAATGCAAAGCAGTAAAACAGGGTTGCCAACACACCTGACTTTAACAGATATCGCGAAAAGAAAAGAAAAGAAAAAGAAGCTTTGGGGGGGGGAAGTACTCTGTGTACTGGGTGGAATAAAATCAGCACTATCATAATGGAGTAAGAGATAAACACACAGAAGCACTCAGGCGTTCATTAAGGAAATGTTTGAAAACCTACAATGTTTTTTTTTTCTTTTCTTAATGAGGCCCAATAATGCAGAAGTCATAAAAACGAACATCTAAAACAAATAAAGCATTTTAAGAGTGTGTGCGATTCGGATGAAGTCTGGTGGAAGTTAAGAAGGTATTAATAGATATATTAATAGATATATATTTTTTTTTTTACAAATGGTTGGATCACCAGTAATACAATTGTTGCATAAAATGTTTGTCCCAGAATGGTTTGGCTTTACATGGGCTGTAATGACCCTTCACATTGCAGCTGCATGTCCAGGCCAGAAAACAACTTTTTGAAAAATATGTTTTCGAAAACAGCATCACTGTGGTAAACCCCGGAGTGTAACAGCACCTGTGTACACGCTTTTACTGTGTATAGAAAACAGTGGAGCACCAGGGATCTCCTAACATGGCCCGCTTGAAGCCGTCATTCCTTTTCGATCTTCTGTCTGAAAGATGTGAGGGTCATGAGGTTGAGTGCATATTTAGAGCAGTGAAGGGAAGTGGGGGAAAGTTAGGTGGGCTCTGTTTCAAACAGATAAACACAGATGCTACATATGACTCAAAGAAACTCTACTTCATTCACTCTGGGTTGTTGTTGTTGTTTGTTTTGTTTTTTTTACATTCAAGCATTGGCAAAAACTCAGTGCTAAAATGTTTGTGTGTTTCTCATGGATTTCCCACAGCCAGTGTTCAAGAAGTGTGAGCGAGAGTAATTTTGGTGGATTCAATGCAAATGCAGTAAAGATCTGAACTCCCCGACCCACCAGTAGCTCTTACAAGTATCATGCAAACTCTCAAAGTGTCTCTTCCAATAGAAATTGAACTACTTGTAGTATAAATGTCGAGCTGACCTCACTAAGTAGATGCAATTTTACTAAGTAGAAAGAAAAGCTACAGTCACCAGGATCACTCTTCAGCCTCACTGAAACTTTTCATAAGAATCAGCTCGTACAAAACAACATCATGCTGTAAGATCTGACATTTAACTCGTCGACTGTGTAAGCCAACCGATACAGATTTTCCATGTGTTACATTTTAAAAGTTCTGGACAGTTCTGCAGATCCTGCGTGGTTGTTTCCTCTATTATAAAGCTGGCAAAGGGACATGCAGTGGTCTGTTTCTGTAGCTGATCTGTTTGGATTGACGCCCAAGTTCTTGATGGAAAAGTACACAGACAACTCTGCACTAGTATAGAGGGCACATCAGTTTTGTTTGTGAAGACTCAATTAGGCAAAATAGCAGGCGCATGACGGCCACAAACAAAGTACTAGTGTGTATCCGCAGTATGCCACTCATGAGGGAGCAAGAATATGGCTTTCTAAAAGGTTTTTTTTTATTTTTTAAACAGAAATATACACAACATAAACTGTCTTAATAAGGTGTTGGGCCACCATGAGCTGCAAGACCAGCTCTGCCTCTGGAACTGTAGTGGCGGATGAGCGCCATTTGTCTAAAAGATATTTCCTCAGGTGGTGTTTTGATGATGGTGGTGAGGAGTGTGTTGGTCCAAAATCTCCCACTGGTGTTCAACCGGATTGAGAGCTGGTCACTGAGAATGCCATAACATATGAGTTATATATTGTCATACTCATCAAATAGTCGGTAGGCCTTTCTGTTCTGTGCTTGGAGGGAAGAGACTACTCTCAACAGGATAGCGACACACTCACTTTATTAGGAACACCTGCACACCCACTCATTCATGCAATCAACATGTAATCAGCCAATTCCATGGCAGCAATGCAATGCATAAATGCAGATATGGGCCAGCAGCTTCGGGTGATGTTCACATCAACCATCAAAGTGGGGGAAAATGTCATCTCAGTGATTTTTACCGTGGCTGCTCTGAGTATTTCTATAATCTCCTGGGATTTTCACACACAACATTCTTTTGAGTTTACTCAGAATGGCGCAATAAAGGAAAAACATATGAGTGAGCGGCAGTTCTGTGGAAGGAAACGCCTTGATGATGAGAGAGGTCAAAAGAGAACGGCCAGACTGGTTGGAGCTGACAGAAAGGCTACAGTAACTCGGATAACCACTCTGTACAATTGTGGTGAGCAGAAAATTCATCTCAGAATGCACAACACGTCGAACTTTGAGGTAGATGAGCTACAATAGCAGAAGACCACGTCGGGTTCCACTTCTGTCATCCAAGAACAGAAAGCTGAGGCTGCAGTTGGGCACAGCTTAAGACTGGAAAAACGTAGCCTGGTCTGATGGATCTCGATTTCTGCTGAGTCACATATATAATAGGGTCAGAATTTGGCGCCAACAGCATGAACCCATGAACCCAACCTGTCCAGGCTGGTGGAGGTGGTGTAATGGTGTGGGGAATGTTTTCTTGCCACACTTTGGGCCCCTTAATACCAATCAATCATGGCTTGAATGCCACAGCCTATTTGAGTATTGTTGTTGACCAAGTGCATCCCATCACGACCACAATTTACCATCTTCTAATGGCTACTTCCAGCATGATAATGCACCATGTCACAAAGCAAAAGTCGTCTCAAACCGGTTTCATGAACATGATAATGAATTCGATGTTCTTCAGTGGTCTTCCCAGTCACCGGATCTGAATCCAATAGATCACCTTTGGGATGTGGTAGAACGGGAGATTCGAAAAATCCGCAGGAACTGCGTGATGCAATCAGGTCAACATGGACCAGAATCTCAAAGGAATGTTTCCAACATCTTGTGGCATCCATTCCATGAATAATTGAGGCTGTTTTGAGAGCAAATGGAGGCCCTACCCAGTATTACTATAGTGTTCCTAATAAAGTGCTCAGTGAGTGTATTTCACCACAGGATGAAGATGATCAGTGAGTGCACTAACTGATGTATAATTTTGGATTGAGAAAATGTTTCCTTTTTATTCATTTAGTAGTTTAATTAGATGATTGGCTGACAGATGTTTTGTATGGAACTTTTGTAATGTCTGGAACTTATTACTCGCTCCTGTACAGTTCTGTGACATACAACAGGGACAAGCAATTACAAATGGAAAATGCTACAAATAATTCTAATAACATAATATTCTATGTTGTTTATATACAGTCAGGAGCACAGACCACTTTAATCATTCATCTTCAGTAATTTATCAGAGCTTTATCCTGGTCAGGGAGGGTCTGGAGCCTATCCTGGGGACACTGGGCACAAGGCAGGAAGTGGGAAACCAGTCCATCACAGGTTTTCACACACTCATTCACACCTAGGGCAGTTTAGTGTAACCAATTCACCTTGTGCCACACAGAGAGGAACCCAACCGGAGGGTTGCATGCTTCATCCACCCCTGACAATCTTCCGCGGATAAGTGCAGGACTCTGATCATGTAAACTTTGGACTTTTACTGAACCGTCGCAAAAGATCTGCACTGTTTTTGACCTGTTCACTTCTCTGTTTTTTGCATCAGACTTCTGTCTTCTATTAATGTTATGTAAAGGCCATCTTACAGTTTGTCTGTTGTAAAAAATTAAAAAATTAAATAAAAAAACAATTTATGTTGGTTTGTATCTATTCAGACACTAAACATTTTATTATAAAACAAGCTTTACTTTATGTACTGTATACTACACTAACAATGTAGCCAGAAGACATGATACTTACAAAGGATTTCAGTCTGATTCTGGGAGACTCATACCACATACCACAGAAAAATAACACTAAACAATTACAGGAAAAGACAACAAGACAACAAATGCAATAAATAAGTGAAATTTATCAGAGTATGTGCAAATGTTGCAATAATACAGATAACCAGTTGCAGTAGTAGTGACTGAGGAAGATGTGTTACAGTAATGACTAAATCATGGATCATCCAGAAAATCATGGATGATTGTGTATGTTGCATCTCTATACATGCATCCTTATGCATTTCTCTGCATTTTTCATTTTTCTGTGCACTGACGTCACCGCCAGATTCGAACGGGTGAAATTAAATGTCCCCTGTTTTCTAACTATCATTGAACCATTTTTGCTATAGAAAAAGGGGGAAGGTTTGTAAATATATTTAGCTAGAAATGCAGTCCAATGGACTGTGTAATACTAAACAGTCGTGTTCCTCATTGCAGGCTATATCCAATCACATATTAAAAGAACCACAACCATTAACTAACTAGTAAATGAACCTGCTATAAATGCTATAAATGAATAATGGTGTGGAATTGCACATTCTACAAAACAGTGTTGTGGTTGTTTTATTTATTTATTATAGCGTACTGTACACCTGTACATTACTGTACATTCGTTTTACATTATGATCAAGGGCACATAATGTGCTAGAGGTGTTTGCTGACTCCACGGCAAAGAAATGCAATATCAGCTGTTCTTCTCTAAAGCTAAACAGTCAACAGTAGAAAGATTTTGACAAGATAATTACCCAGTGATTGTAGTCGGAGTACCTGGAGGAAACCACCAAAGCACGGGGAGAACATGCAAGTGCCGTGCTAACCACTAATCCACCGTGCCCGCCCCATGGAACTAATGACAGTTTCATCAGGTCTATATAATTACAGACATATAGCTCTTTTTTTCCCCTTCATGCACTTTTTTTTGTTGACCATCCTCTTGCTCTTTCATTAACGGTCAGTTAATGTACACTGTTGGCTGGAGATTTGGTTGGTGGTTGTTTTTTCCCCCCAATGAAGCACTGACAGTAGTGTTTAAAGTCTCCACAACTGCACTCCACCTAGGACAGAATACAATTAACGGAGCTCATCACTAATATCCTGCAACTACAACCCCAATTCCAAAAAAAATGGGACGCTGTGTAAAATTGTAAATAAAGACAGAATGCAATGATTTGCAAATCTCATAAACCCATATGTTATTCACAATAGAACACAGAACACATATCACATGTTTAATCTGAGGAAATGGACCATTTTAAGGAAGAAATAAGGTCATTTTGAATTTCGTGACCGCAACACGTCTCAAGAAAATTTGGGACGGGGGCAACAAAAGGTTGGAAAAATAAGTGTTACTAAAAAGAAACAGCTGGAGGAACATTTTGCAACTAATTAGGTTAATTGGCAACAGGTCAGTAACATGATTGGGTATAAAAAGAGTATCTTAGAGAGGCGGAGTCTCTCAGAAGTAAAGATGGGATGGAATCTGGATGGAAGCAGATGTTGCTCTAAAACCTGTATGTACCGTTCAGCATTGATGGGGCCTTTCCAGATGTGCAAGCTCCCCATTCCATAGGCACTAATGCACCCCCATACCATCAGAGATGCAGGCTTCTGAACTGAGCGCTGATTAAAAGCCGGATGGTCCCTCTCCCCTTTAGTCCTCTTTAGTTTAGAGTTTGTAGTTTAATTTTGATTCGTCTGACCACAGAACAGTTTTCCACTTTGCCTCAGTCCATTTTAAATGAGCTTTGGCCCAGAGAAGACGGCGGCGTTTCTGGATCATCTTCACATATGGCTTCTTCTTTGCATGATAGAGCTTTAACCTGCATTTGTGTAACAAAGTAGTAGTAAGTAAAGTAGTAACACTTACTTTTCCAGCCTTTTGTTGCCCCGTCCCAACTTTTTCGAAACGTTTTACGGCCATCAAATTCAAAATGACCTTATTTCTTCCTTAAAATGGTACATTCCCTCAGTTTAAACATTTGATATGTTTTCTATGTTCTATTGTGAAAAACATATGGGTTTATGAGATTTGCAAATCATTGCATTCTGTTTTTATTTACATTTTACACAGCGTCCCAACTTTTTTGGAATTGGGGTTGTAGTTAAAAACCATTTTAATTGCTTTTAATGAGTTTTGAAGGATAACAAGAACACTTCTAAAGGGTATTGCCACTACGTTATTATCTTATCTTATATCCTTAGCTTATATCTAATTAGAAAGTCCGTGAAAGCACATTTCAAGCGACTGGCTCGAGGAATCTTGAGAACAAAAGCTGAGGGAAAGTCCTGAGGAAAAGCTACAGTATGCTGTCCTGTTCTGTTGTGTGTCCAGTGACAGACTTGGTACAGGCGACCACCTTCGGAGTGTGTCGCTGTAATCTGATGCTGCAGGAGGGCTCTGGCATCATCACATGGTGGAAATTTCCATGCTGTTCTCCTGGTTTAAATGGGTATGGACTAGAAGAGCTGAAGATCAGTCGCCGGCTTCATCTCAGAGATCTGAAGTGTGTGTTGTTGGGTTTTTTTTCCCCTCCCCTTGACCAAATCAGGTGAGTTTCGTTTATTTAGATGTCTATAGTCCTTTGTTTTAACGCTTCTACATCGGCTGCAAGCAAAATGTTTTGTTTGCGTTATGGCAGCTGATCATATTCATAACTAGCCTAAATAACCTGTATGTAGTCTACTAACCTGTAACCTGTGTGGGTGATCTTATGCAAAGTGGCTCAGTCGTTTCACTTTGGGAATGAAATATATATATATAAATATATATTTAAAGCACAATTGCTATTAATATTAATACTATTATTATTAGTGTTACTGGCGAATTGCCTGGGTCGACGGAAATAAGCTGCAGAAGTAACCGGGGGGGTGTGACTATTCAGGCAACACTTTTGCATAATTGCACAATCATCTTGGTGTTTTGATTGATCGATTTCTTTATTTTAAATATATTATTTGATTGGCGCGTGTACTACGCTTCACCGCATTGTGTCTGACTGCATGGGCGCGCGACTCCTCTAAAACCCCCCTCTGAATCCTGTACCAGGAAGATAGCACGTGCATATAACTAAAACTGCACAACCTGTTAATTTCTGAAAGGTAGATTATTAGATGAGGGCGGAAAGCGATTTGTTTGGAACAAGAAGCAAAGTGCAAAATGTTTTGTTGTTGTGTTTTGTTTTGTTGTTTTTTTTTTTGCACACCAGTGCAGTCAGATGGACAAGGCTGCGTGTATGGGCATTAAGGATATACAGCAGGCTGCATTGTTTAAGGTACAGTGTGTACTTGTTAATACTGCATGCATTAGGAGGATTGAATCAAGGTTTATTCTTTGATTTCATTTTTCTTCTTTCTTCTACAAACGTGGGGGGGGGGGGGGGGGGGTTGGGGGGATCTTTTGGAGATAAAAGACCGCGAATAGACCAGCGTGTAGCCTGGATGGACGAATGGGTTTTAAAAACACTCTGGCTTCTTATTGTTGTGGTGAAAAGGGTCGTATTCTCGTTTACACATTAGGCTAGGTCTATATATAAAATATAGCCTCATTATAGCCTACAGCTTGTCGAGGTTCGGATCACATTTGTGCTTTATTTAGCCTGTGTTCGTGTTACTGATTGAAAATGATCCAAGTGGATCACCACTTAAGCTGTTTAACCATTTAACTAACCACTAAGACCAACACGGGCTCGTTTTTCCTTTACAAGAAGAATAAAAACACGCTTCTCTGGATGGGAGGCAACTCCTAGTCTACAACATAGAAAAACAGTGAGTAAGCCCCGCCCACTATTTCACACCAGCTGTAGCTCACGAGCTCGGTATGTTTTCTGAAACAGCAAATTTTTAAATACTTATCTAATCAAAAGTACACTATAAATCCAAAAGTTTGTGGACACCTTTGTGACTATCAAACTCATATGAAGTATTTTTGAACATCCCATTCCAGATTTATTCCCCTTTACTGTTATAATAAGCACCACTCTTCTGGGAAGGCTTTCCACTAGATTTTGGGGCGTGGCTGTGGGGATTTGTGTTCATTTGGCCACAAGAGCATTAGTGAGGTTGAGATCAGGAACTGATGTTGGGTGATGAGGCTCCGGCTCCAGTTCATCCCAAAGGTGTTCAGTGGGGTTGATGTCAGGGCTCTGAAGTGTTCTTCCACTCCAACATTAACACACCATGTCTTCATGGAGCTCGCTTTGTGCACAGGGGCGTTGTCTTGCTAATTCTACAGCATAAGAAAAGTCGTCCTATACCGTTATGTGCTTAGAACAGTTTGGTGAAGAACCACATATGGATGTGATGGATAGGTGTCCACATACTTTTGGCCATACCGTGTATATCAGCTAGGAGTGAAAAGGAACGCAAGGCTTATAGTATGATAATAATTGTGTAACAGTAGCTGGTTAAAACTTTACATTTGCAAAGCGAATGATACTAACCACATCAAGAATATCAATTAAAGGGTTTGTTTTGAGGATTTTGAGTCCTTCTTCAACACTTGTGTTTATCAAAACATTGTGGGGAAAAAGTCTCAAATTATTACATAGTAGGATTGTTCTATAGAAAAAGTAGGCTGCCTGTTTGTTTGTTTGTTTGTTTGTTTGTTTGTTTTTTTTATCACACTTTAAGAGACACGCTTCACATGGAAATGTGTTTTGTGATTTTGTCAGCCGTTTCAGATTTACTTAGTCATCTTACAGATGCGTCTCTCCTTCGTTGCACTGCATCTGTAGGCTGATGAAATCGTGATTGTCCCCTCTTGAGGTGAATGAATTAGATTTTGTTTAGTTTCATGTGTTGTTAAAATTGCTATTACATTCATTGCCTAATCCTGAATGTAATTAATCGGTGATGTTACGGTGACTAGTCAACCATAGTTCATTTATCTGCTAACAATGAAGTATTTTTAAAGATGATGATGTAAATCTGATTTATAATAGTGCAGTGGGGTCCTCTTTAAGAAATCGCACCATTTTGTAACATGAACATAGTTACAATTATTACAAAGTAAAAACAATGATTACAAAGTAATGATAATAATTAGAAGAACAACAAGATCAACAAGGTGAAGGTGAAGAAGCAGTAGAGATGGCACTGATCCAGTGCGTGGTATTGGTATCGGGCCGATATAAATTGTTTTACAATAGTCTTAGATATTTTAGAAACTAAGAACCTCTTTGTTAGGGTGTATTGCTTTTGGGTTACATCACCCAGGCATTGTCTGTCCTAATATATTTCCAGTTACAAGTTCTTAGTTTAAAGAGACATGTCAACAGTTCTGTTTATGATCAGTCACTGAAAACAAACTCAGTATGTGAACTTTACACTGAGGCCCCTTACAGGTGCAGAGTGACCTGAACACACATCACCATCCATCTTTCAGCAGAGATTCACTCATTTGTACATGTACATATAGTACGTAACCGACCAAAATGTCTAATTCAAACTCCAGTTCTTTATATTCCCAGAGAAGTCCACAACTCTCCTTTAGCTTTGCCCTCCCATCCTGGCCCTAAATGGTACCAGCCAGGTCTCAGTCACTTCAGTATCGTTGGCGTATCAAGTAGGGATTTGAACTTGTTGTTGTGAGGTTTATGAATGAAGAATGACCTGCGTTTTTATTAATTACACTCACCTGCCACTTTATTAATAACACCTAACATCTACACATTCATGCAGTTATCCAATCAGTCAATCATGTTGCAACAGCGCAGTGCATGTGCTCATGATACAGATCGAAAGCTTCAGTTAATGTTTACAAGATATGATCTCACTGATTTTGACTGTTTGTTGATGCCAGTTTAGACTGGTTTGAGTATTTCAGAAACTGCTGATCTCCTAGGATTTTCACACACAGCAGTCTGTAAAGTTTACACAAAATGGTGCAGCGAGCAGCAATTCTGTGAGCGGAAACGCCTTGTTGATGAGGGAGTGTCAGAGGAGAATAGCCTTATTGGTTCGAGCTAAACAAGAAGGATATGGTAACTCAAATAATGATTCAGAACGTGTAATATGTCAAACCTTGAGGTGGATGAGCTACGACAGCCAAGAACAGGAATCTGAAGCTACAGTGGGTACAGACTCATCCAAACCGGACTGATCGGCAATATGTTGCCTGGTCTTTTTCAATTTTCATCTTCAGTAACCGCTTTATAATATAGTCAGGGTTGCATTTAATCTGAAGCCATCTTGGAAATACTGAGCACAAGCCAGGAATATATGCTGGATGGGACACCAGTCCATCACAGGGCACCACACACACACACACACACATACACACACACACACACACCACATACACTTACACACATTTTCATTTACACATAGGGGCAATTTAGAGCAGCCAGGCCATGTGTTGGCGTGTTTTTAGGAGGTGTGGGAGGAAACCGGAGATCCTGGAGGAAACCCACACTGACACAGGGAGAACATGCAAAACTCCACGGAGAGAGTAACTTGATCCCAGGATCGAACTGGGAACTCTGGATCTGGATCAGCCATAACATTAAAACCACTGACAGGTGAAGTGAATAACATTGATTATCTCGTTGCAGTGGCACTGAACAATTGTTTGCGGTGCGGCAGGGCAAATTATCCTGCCGAAAGAGGCCACTGCCATTAGGGAATACCGTTGACATGAAGGGGTGTACTTGGTCTGCAATAATGTTTAGGTAGGTGGCACGTGTCAAAGTAACATCCACATGAATGCCAGGACCCAAGGTTTCCCAACATATTAGCACTATTGTTCTGACTAGTAGATTTTAAAAACAAAATAGGGTTGGCGGTTCAATTCCCGGCCCGCAGGCCTCCACATGCTGAAGTGTCCTTGGGCAAGACACCGAACCCCAAGTTGCTCCCGATGGCAGGCAAGCGCCTTGCATGGTATCCCTGCTGCCATTGGTGTGTGAGTGTGTGACCCAAAGGTTAAAAGGCGCTATATATGTGCAGACCATGTAAATATGTTTTGAGTGGGACTGCGGTGGCCAGTTTCTGTCTCAAGGCCATTAAAGTATTTTACCAAAGACATGTGTTGGTTAAACTGATATCTCAAGTTCAGCTGTGCCACTGATCCTAAAGATGAGCAAATAAATAAGTTCAACAAGGTTGTGGACAGAGTGTCAGTCAAGGGTACAGAAAAAAAACAACACTTTTTCTATGACTTGAAATGTTGACAGCAATTGGGTTTTCTTTTTGGCAACAAAATGAAGTGAATACTAACCTATTCTCGAGTTATATTTTACTACCATCATTTCTTAGACTTTAAAATTGTAACTCCAACAGGTCTAAGTGCATCTAAGTGCCCCAGAAAAGAAAAAAGTCTGACAGCATCGTTACAAATATATAATGCATTGTAATATTTAGAAATAGAAAAAAAAAAAAAAAGAAGAAGAAAACCGCAAGTGAAAATATCTTGAATATTGTCAAATCTATCTAGTATTTCTTATTATAAGATTACAGATCTGCCAGAATAAGAAAATTTAAAGGTTAAAATTTGCATAATAATCTTCTATTTGGTTTATTACAAGCTTATAAAAGATTATTCAAATATTCAAGACATTTTCACTCACTGAGACACCATTTTTTGCAGTGTTTTCACAAGAGGAACAGTTTAGCTTTTCTAAATAGTTCTTTTTACCAAGGTCCTAAAATAGTCTTTTTAGATATGTTCATAAATGAAAATAAATAAATAAAATAGCAATGAGAAGGTGTAGACTGATTTATTTATTGCTGCAGAACACAATACATTGAGTAAATGAGTAGAAATATCTAGGTTTAATAATCTTACATGAGGCTTATTGTAATCTTATAATAGGAAATATGAGAAAAATCTGACTACATTTCAACATAATTTCACAAAGATGGTATTTTCTTCCATTTGGCCTGTAGTTCATAAAGGGATTATTGTAAACTTTTGCGTGGTGTAACGTTATTTATCCAGCGTTATCAGTATAGTTGTTGCAGGTAACTCTCTTGCATAAGCCACCTGGCTCCTATGATGTCCGAGCCATCTCGCTGAGACTGAAATAGTGCGCTATCACTGTGCAAACTGCCCTTTAGATACCAACACTTAGCATTTTCAGCCATGCAGATTTCACAGTGTTACTACAGACATTAGGACGATATCCTCGCTGTTGCTTTCAGTGAGGTGTTTTCAAGCTATGATGTTTTGGGAGGTGTTTTGTTTACTTCACCGTAATGATTATATGATTTACTCTTAAGTCCAGTTCCTTGTAGGTGCTTTGTGAGTTTGGGAGAAACTTTCATAGCTCATCATGATAAATGAATTTTTGATGCCATTGTATACAAAGACGGCGTAGATGAACGTACGATCAATCCAGTGACGCTGCGATTTGGTCGTCCGTTTATTATTTTTATGATATGAACAATATGATATGAACGGTCTATTTCAGTCAGATACAGTACATCTCACAGAAGTTGCAAAAGCTGTTCAGCTGGGGGTTTTTTTTTCACCTTTTCGCCCTGATCATCAGCGAAAATCCAGAGCGAATCATTTTTCTGATGATCCTGACCCTTTCTGAAACATGAAGTAATGCTCCTTATTGTTTATGACATCAGTAAACAAGGCTGATTTGCATATTTTCAGGGAACAGGTCTGTTCACACTAGTGAGGTACACGGGTAAGAGTCCGTTTGGCTGTTCAGCATCTCGTGTGTTGGATGAAGGAGAGTTTGGAGATTTGGAGTTTGGAGCTTTACAGCCATCCATGGCATTTGAACTTGGTGCGAGTTTAGCATGTCACCGGGGGTGCAGTGGGAAACCTTTGCTTTGTTTTGACCGTTGAGCCAAAGCTTGTGATTGGTCTGAGGGGGTTGAGCCATGGACTTTATAGAAGGCTGACTCCATATAAGGAATGAGCATCAGCAAAGGAAAGCTCTTTCTCCTTGAGATAAGAAAATGCATCTAGACCAACACTGTAAAAGTGACTTTTATTATTTTATCAGATCTTTAAAAAGCTGTTTCTCACATTGGATAATATTCTGCGACTCGTCTATAGCTATGGATTGACATGGTATGATATGTTTTTTTGTTTTTAATTTGCTGTTTTGTCTAAAACTGGTCTGGGAGATGAATTCATCGAGACCGGTGAGATTAGTCCAACTTTATGTTATGTTATCTTTTACCAGACGAAGCTCAAAGGTAGATTTTTTTTTTTTTATACGCGCCTTCGTTTTTAAAAATCGTTTAACTCTGTCACTTTAACATGAGGTTCTGTTCATCACTTTGTGGGTGGGCGCTTGCAAATGTGTATGTGCGAGATAGACTTGTGATAGACTTGTGCTGATTAGTAGCAAATGTCACTGCCTCACACACCCAAACAGCTCTGTGTGTGTGCGTGTGTGTGTGCGTGTGTGTGTATATGTGTGTACGTGTGTGTTTGTGCAGCCATGTGCACCCTTGTGTGATCGTGAATAAAATGTGGATGAATATCCAAAAATGTCACCCAACCTTAGTGTCCCAGAAGGACAGAGCAAAGAGCAGCTGATGCAATGTGTGTTATCTTGTCTACACGTTTAGGATCCTGCGTGCTCTCTGTGTCTGATGACGCAGGTTTCGGGGAGGTGTGGGGGGGGGTGGGGGGTGCATGTATTGGGACAAGAGCTCATGGTGAAAGAAAAGATGATTGGTTGAGAAGGGCCCTCCCTCTGCTCTTTATAGCTGCCACTCACCTGCAGGAGTAAAAGCAGCTCAAACTTCTGCTTTCAGCTCGGAGCCCTACCCTACACGTGAGTACCCAAGTTCAACCGGACAGCTTCTTTTACACTGAGATTAACCAACGTTCGGTTTGAATCGAGCTGATTCAAGTTGTTTTCCTGTCAGTGATTTGTACGTGCGGTGGTATTTCAGTACTTCTGACTTGAGTGTAAATGTTTATCCCCCAAGGGGGTGGTGTGGTTCTTGGAACGGCTGTGTGATTGGTACTAGCTGTGAACATGGGAAATGAGTCCTAGCTTCAGTGCACGGTGAAGAGAGAGTGTTTTTTTTACTGTTGTAAAAGTTCACATAGCTCCCAGATGGTCTGCATTCCTCACAGGAGCAGACCTGCAGTGTGTATCATCAACGAGGTATCTCTGTTTTTGGGGGTGGGGGTGGGACTATTAAAAAAAAAATTGTATTTATCACCAACAGCTTGAACCATGTGACAATGATATTATAAATGGTGTGTTACAATGACTATGACTTCCAACTTCCAAAACTGCAGAAGGTTTTTCTTGACATTAACCAAGAAAACCATTAAACCAAACTGGATTGTTCAGTTTTTACATTCTTGTGAGGTTTGAAATTTCGAACATCACGGGATCATGGGGTTTGTTTTAAATATTTTTTTTTTTTTTTTTTGCTTGAGTTGTTTGTAACAGTGAGCTTGATAAGTGTTCTAACATTTGTGCAAATTGCACCACGTTGACTCGTGACCCATAAAATGTAAGTAAATAGAGCAGACAAGTCAATCACTTAAGTATGAATTTTTTTTTTGAAACCTGGAATTATTGTTTTCTTCTTTAAATAAATTTGTGATCTTTAGAGCAGGGTTCATATTTATTTTGAATGTATAATGCACACGTTTTTTTTTTGTTTGTTTTCTTTTACACTGCAAAAATGACAGCAAGAAAATATCTCGACTGTAGTCATATCTATCTAGTATTTCCAAGATTACAATAAACCGAATATAAGATTATGAAACCTAGAAATAGCTTTAATAATCTTGTATTTGTTTGTTTGTTTGTTTGTTTGTTTGTAATCTTATAATAGGAAATACTAGATAGATTTTACTATATACATGATATTTTCACAGTTGGTGCTTGAGCAGTTACTCCTTCTCGCTAGTTATGAATACATCATGAAAATAAATGTGTATGTTTAGATCTTATGCAGAAAAAAGTAGTTGTAATTACTAACTACCATTAAATTACTATGTATATCCCTCCAGCATTAGTTTAGTTTCCTGCAAACCCACCCCCCCCACCCCCCCTAAAAAGGGTCAAAATTTTTCTGTGTAGAAAAACTCATTATTACTGTATTAGTGGCTACAGCTAGGTTTATTCATGAGCAAACAAACCACACCTCATTCAGTGATCTTACTTCTCAGGACTTTCTCCCTCAGAGAGAAAAGTCCTCTGACGCACCACACTACTACTGCCTCTGGAAATTTTGTAGCTTTCCATAAATTAAATACTCGGGTCTGAAACAACTCCGACTGCAACACGTCACATTCTAACCAAGGGAGCATTGTGTGAGGAAGAGGAGAATTTGAGGTATGAACGATTTTGCTGTGCAGCCTGGCGAAGGGTTACATAACGCTCTTGATCGTTGGCTCTGAGGAGCAGTGTGTTCTCTCCATGCTGCCATCATTACGCCAACAGTCTAGTCAAAAGAATAATTGAACGGTGGCTGGAGTTCTGCTGAGACTTGCACCCAGAGCTTGTGTATTGTTTGATGGGATGAGACGTTGTCCTATTTAAACCTGCTACACCGGGCTCCTGTCAGAGCGTGTGAACTCGGTTTGCACCGTACATCATTATAAAGGGCTGTAAACCCAAATTAATAGACCGTGTGCAGTGTTTCTTATTGTTCAATCAGAGCAGGCTGCAACCAGCACAGGAAGGACTGGAAAATGAGCTGCATAAACAATGTGGCATTTGAAATGCGCCGTGTTAATGCCTTGCTAACAGGTCAAAGTTGACTACCCCAGATGGAACAATTAATCATTTTTAGACATTAGTTAAAAGTATGCAGACAACCAACTGTTTTTATGTTTAACACGGTATAATGCTCTTTTTGCCATTATTAGTATAGAAACATCAGGCCTCACTGAGCAACAGCACATTTTTGTCCTTCAACATTTTGACATATGATTTATTTTAATGCATTTACTCTTTGGGGCGTTTTCACACCTGGCTCATTTGGAGCGCTTGTTTCAGAACCTGGTGTGATTTCTCCCTTGGTTCGTTTCATTTCGTTTAGATATACAGTATATGAACACTAAAACAATCGGTCTGACGCCAACCTGAATGAGGTGGTCTCAGCCCGAGTGCAGACGAACTCTGGAGCTGTTCTCTCGTGGTGAGAAAGCAATCCGACCCAACGGACCAACGAACTGACCTGTATAGCGATGCATGATGGGAACTGCATTACGTAAATGGCATGTTTGTTTTACCAACGGCTTGCAAAGTGAATTGCGGTTTAACTCGGACCAAAGATGAGGTAAAATGCCTCATTGAAATTTGGTCTGACGAACATATTTCAACAAACTTTCAAAAACGCATAACAACACCGAGGTTCACAAGGTCTCAAGGAGATGGGCTTTAATCGCTCCGTGGAACATCGATTCCCACGCAAACTGATCTATTATAATAACTACAGCTAAAAGGAAAGTCACAATAAGCTTGCGGAGCTGCTGTCTATCCATCTATCCGGAACATAAACAGGCGCATTCTGACCAATGAGAGGACAGTTTACTCACATGTGTCTTATGCATAAACACATTTTGGTACGCTTTGAAATGTTGCAGTAGCTGTGCTATATTAATGCAATCATTACTGGAAGTTCCTTGTTCCTGACCAATTTGCTCATGCTCTTGTTTTTCAGGCAGTGTTTTTCTCCCCAGGATTAAGAGAACTCATCGTTTTGCCTGCAATCTTCTCTCTGCTTACTTGCCATGGAGCGGATGGAGCTGAAGAAAGTGAGCACTGAGGCGGACGACGACAGCAACGACAGCCTGGACGAGCGTTACCCCGGGCCCATCGACTCAGAGAAGACCACCATGAACAGGTCAGCAGCCTGAGACCCTGCCCCATCCGGCTGCTTCCCAGCCCTCTTCACTTCTTCCTTTCTGTTAATCCACTGCTTTTAATTTCATTATATGTGCTGAAATATTCTGGTATTGTCAGCAGCACTACTGTATATCTGAACTCATGTACCACCATAATCCAAGCACACACACATACTATAATTCACCCTTTAATTCACCATTACACACAATCAGGTCCATAAATATGTGCACATTGACAAAGTTATGTTTGTTTTAGCTGTCTACCACAGTATATTGGGGTGAAATTAAATAATTAATATGAGCACAAAAGTGCTTTAATTTGAGGATGTGTACATCCATCAACTAGGTCGAATGGTGTAGGAATTACAGCACTTTTTATATGTGGCCAGGTTTGTGTTGTTCCTTCATTATTTCACTTACAAATGAGCAGATAAAAGGTCTAGAGTTGATTAAGTTTGGCGTTTGCACTTGGATTCGGACACTTGTTGCTGTTAACTCTCAATATGAAGTCCAAAGAGCTGTCACTGCCAGTGAAGCAAGTCATCATGAGGCTGAAAAATCAAAACAAAAACCCATCAGAAAGACAGCAAAAACGTTAGGTTTGGTTGAATCAATGATTTGGCAGGTTCTTAAAAAGAAGGGACGTGTTGGTGAGCTCAGGAACACCACAAGACCTGGAAGACCCGTTTATAATTGTCGACTCTCCAGGAGGTAGGTGTATCTGTGTCAAAGTCAACAATCAAGAGAAGAAATCACCAGATAAATACAGAGGGTTTTTACTACAAGAAGTAAACCATTGCTAAGCCTCAGAAACAGGAAGACCACATTACAGTTTGCCAAAAGAAACATCTACAAAGTTTGGAACAACATCCTATAGACAGATGAGGCTGATGAGCTCAAATAAAATAAAAAAAATTGTCAATGTCAGTGTATTTATGGACATCTATAACTTAATTTTTTGCAGCCAGTATCTTGATGAAGAGGATGCCGAGAGTCAGAAGTTTCTCACAAATGGAATAGTGAAGAAGAAGTTTGAGGAGTATCATGAAGAATATGTAAGAGTATTATTATTATTATTATTATTATTATTATTACACATAATTTCTTAAGTCATTTAGTGTTGCAGTTGCCCCGGAGCTGTGGTAAGCTACTAAATAATGTTTTTTTCTTAATTACAGATGACACTTAATTAATTTCTCTCTCTTTCTCTCTCCTGCTTGTCTCTCTGCCACAGCACCCAGGTCATGCCTCTTTCGGGATGTCTGTGTTTAACCTCAGTAATGCCATCATGGGAAGTGGGATCCTGGGCCTCTCCTTCGCCATGGCTAACACTGGAATCATCCTCTTTTTGTAAGTGTGCAGCGTGTTGGGCTTCTGGTCTTAACGTACCAGGATGGTGTCTGACTCTATTGTGAGTGAGATCTGGATGCTGTTTATATATGAGAACTGGAGAACATCTGAGACTAGTTTACTGGTGTGACGTCTGAGCGGTGTTTTGGTTTCTAGTCTACAACCCGTGTCACTCTGAATGTGACACTAAAGACTGTGAGAAATGAGAAATACAATATGAATGCAGAAGATTTTAGGCGTGCTGGTAAAATATTTATTTTTATTGACTAAAGTCAGAACTTTTTGTTGAATTTTAAAAAAAACAATTAGAAAATGTAATGGTGGCAATCAAGGAAACCTATTATTATTATTATTATTATTATTATTATTATTATCATTATAATTATTTTAGTTTTATTTTAACAGAAGGGTTAATACAGCCCTGTTTTTGGTTATTTTGTGCTCTCCATGTTTGACTTTAGTGTTCTGTGTATGATATTAGCTGTAAGTGCACCACCAGGTTAACGGTGGTGTGTGTTCCTGTCAACGGAACACACACCAGTACTATTTTTGGCTGAGGAACTTCCCCTCACTTGGCTTATTCTCTAAATTCTTGTGGACCAGGGTGCAGAGAATATGACCGAGAGAGGTAGACATTAAGAGAGGGCTGCTTTTCCGTGTCTGTCTGGACATTGTTGCCCTGAGCGTGCTCTGACAGACTGACGGCAGTCAGCTGGACTTCTCGGCTCCACACACATTCCCACACGGCCGTCACGTTCCCCTCACGGCTTGAGGATGAAGAGGACACCTTCATCAGTGCTCTTTAACACCGTGACGGATATCAAGTAGTGAAGGCTGACAGGAATACACAGGTTGACGTTGGAATGTAAGGGGAGATTGATGGCCTCTAATGAATGTATATTGGATTCAAAAATACCCTCCGTAGCGCAGTCCGTTAACCCGTGGTGGTGTAGCTTTTCACAGACTATGTCATAAAGTACACTGTGATACAGCAGACCTTTTGTTCTCTTTAGACACATTGATATTATTTCTTGTGGGGGGGAAAAAAGTTAATGTGTCTGATTTTGTCCTGCAGTATTCTCCTCTTCGCTGTTGCCATTCTGTCACTCTACTCTATTCACCTGCTTCTTGTAACAGCTAAAGAAGGAGGTAATCATTAACTTACACACACACACACACACACACACACACACACACACACACACACACACACACACAAGAACATAATTGATATTGTAGGCGTCTTCTTTTCTATTGCTAGATAAAGATATAAATGGTATCGTAGAGGTGTTATGTGTTATTTTGTAAGCATATAATTATTTTTTTAATGTATTTTCAGGCTCCCTTATCTATGAAAAGCTGGGTGAAAGGGCGTTCGGCTGGCCGGGGAAAATGGCGGCGTTTGGGTCTATAATCATGCAGAATATCGGAGGTGAGGAGATGAGCCACAGCTGTGACTACCCTTTACTCTCATTAAAGACACATCTCACTTTCATTTACTCATGTTAAAAATCATGTTTCAGTCTTTCCTGTGCTGTAATAACCGATATAAGCAGTTTGTTTTGGACTTCACACTTGTTCAACTGTCCAGTGTGAACAGATTGTGATGAAATTGTCTTTGCCCAGCCATGTCCAGCTACCTGTTCATCGTGAAATACGAGCTGCCGGAGGTTATCCGAGCCTTTCTGAGACTAGAGGAGAACTCTGGGTGAGTGGTGGCAACATGCTGAACATCTTATTAGTCCATAACGAGAGCAATGTACAGTGTACAAGTATGCAAAGAAGCCCAATAAAAATGCATTTTTCTAGGAAAGAACAATGATTTTTAATTACAAACGTCTGAAAATCGTGATCTCGAGAACGTTCCTCAACCCCAAGTGACGACAAAACATGCATAAACAATAAACAAAGTAGTACTTTTTACCTTTAAATGATGAAGGGTATGCTGTGTATTTGCTTTAGATCAATCACCATACAGACATATTCGCATGTTAAATCTAGGGTTAGGGTTAGACCTCACATTTCCGAGGTAAGCCAGATCCAGCGTTAGAAAGTCAGAGGATGAGGGAAAAAAGTCTGTTTGGCCTCCTGTGAATTTGGATGGTGAATTAAAGAGTTTAAATGTCACTGGTTGTAGACATTTACATGTACAGAGCCCTCCATTAATATCGGCCCCCTCGGTAAATATGAGCAAAGAAGGCTGTGAAAAAATTGTCTTTATTGTTTAACCTTTTTATCTTTTGTTAAAAAAATTCACAAAAATTCTCTGCTCTCATGGAGATCAAACAATCACAAACACAACACAGGTTTATCCAAAAAGTATACCTTTGTTGAATATAGGTGTGCAACAATTATTGGCACCCTTTTAGTCAATACTTTGTGCTACCTCCCTTTGCCAAGATAACAGCTCTGAGTCTTCTCCTATAATGCCTGATGAGGTTGGAGAATACATGGCAAGGGATCTGAGACCATTCCTCCATACAGAATCTCTCCAGATCCTTCAAATTTCGAGGTTCACGCTGGTGGACTCTCCTCTTCAGTTCACCCCACAGGTTTTCTATGGGTTTCAGGTCAGGGGACTGGGATGGCCAGGGTAGGACCTTGATTTTGTGGTCAGTAAACCATTTTTGTGTTGATTTTGATGTATGTTTTGGATCATTGTCCTGCTGGAAGATCCGACCACGGCCCATTTGAAGCTTTCTGGCAGAGGCAGTCAGGTTTTCATTTAATATCTGTTGATATTTGATAGAGTCCATGATGCCATGTATCCTAACAAAATGTCCAGGTCCTCTGGCAGAAAAACAGCCCCAAAACATTAAAGAGCCACCACCATATTTAACCGTGGGCATGAGGTACTTTTCCATATGGCTACCTCTCTGTGTGCTCCAAAACCTCCTCTGGTGTTTATTGCCAAAAAGCTCTATTTCGGTTTCATCTGACCATAGAACCCGATCCCATCTGAAGTTCGAGTAGTGTCTGGCAAACTGAAGACGCTTGAGTTTGTTTTTGGATGAGAGTAGAGGCTTTTTTCTTGAAACCCTTCCAAACAACTTCTGCAATTCTCCAGCTGTGATCCTTGGAGATTTTTTGGACACTCGAACCATCCTCTTCACAGTGCGTTGAGACGATATAGACACACGTCCAATTCCTGGTTGATTCATAACATTTCCAGATGACTGGACCTTCTTAATTATTTTGTGAAGCTCAACAACCTTTTGCTGCACATCACAGCTATATTCCTTGGTCTTACCCATTGTTATGAATGACTAAGGGAATTTGCTCTGTGTCTTACCTCATATTTATACCCCTGTGAAACAGGAAGTCATGGTTGAACAATTTCCTGTCCCTAGTTACCCATGTATACTTAAAAAATGTAAAATAATCAATGGGAATATACTTCAAATATATTTTTCTCAACTGAATTCATAGGGGTGCCAATAATTGTTGCACACCTATATTTAACAATTTTTTGCAATTGTTTGATATCCATGAGAGTATTTTAGTGAATTCTTTTAACAAAAGATCAAAAGATCATATTTACCAGGGTGATAATATTAGTGGAAGGCTCTGTACTGATGTAATAAAATGCACCAGTGTGGAAATGCTTTCAGATGGAACTACAAGGAAACTTTAGTTCCCTTTGCTTAACTGTTTACTGTACAAAGGTGTTTACTTTTTCTTGTAGTGCAAATGTTTGCATCCATCACCTATACCGCCTGTGTGCAATGGCTTTAATGGTGCTTTAATGGCTTTAATGGTGCACTGTGGCATTGAGAATATTCTTATGATAACGTGTGTGTGAGATTGCTGTAGTGAGAGTTTATTGTAAGTGCTTGTGTGGTTTCTCCTCTGCCGTAGTGAGTGGTACCTGAACGGGAATTACCTGGTCATATTCGTGTCTGCTGGAGTCATCCTACCTCTGGCCCTGCTCAAGAACCTGGGTACGCCCTGTTCTTCATTCTGTTTTGCTAGGTGTACGCCTGTTTCATACTTTTGTATGATGTATATGTCCGTCTGTGTGTCTTATGTATGTTCCACTCTTGTGCAGGCTACCTGGGCTACACCAGTGGCTTCTCTCTCTCATGTATGGTGTTCTTTCTGGGCGTGGTAAGTTGATTTGTAAGAATATCTCTCTCTCTCTCTCTCTCTCTCTCTCTCTCTCTCTCTCTCTCTCTCTCTCTCTCTCTCTCTCTCTCTCTCTCTCTCTCTCTCTCTCTCTCTCTCTCTCTCTCTCTCTCTCTCTCTCTCTCTCTCTCTCTCTCTCTCTCTCTCTCTCTCTCTCTCTCTCCAAAAACTGATTTATATTCATTTCTGTGTGTGTGTGTGTGTGTGTGTGTGTTTCAGCTGATTTATAAGAAGACCCAGCTCCCATGTCCTTTGCCGTTCTTCTTCCACCACTCGGCTAATACGAGTCTAAACGGGTCGGAGCTGATGAATCCGTATGCGTTGCATAACAGCTCAGCTCTGATGGAGTTCTCTCGAGCAGACATGAGCAGCAGCCACCCGGAGCCCCATTCTACCGCTTTACCCGTCCCTGGCGTCCACTTCACCCCTCACCCGGACGACTACGAGGACATGTGCACGCCTAAATACTTTGTGTTCAACTCCCAGGTGAAGGCTCACAGTGTATTTTTTGTCTTTTTTTTTCCCTTCTTTATCCTATCTTCATCTTAATTATTATCAGTTCTTGGTGATCTTAATTTTAAAACGTAGCTTTTTAACCCGTATTTAATTATGTTTTTAAAAAGGACCACCGTAGTGCTGGACCGAATACAGGATTATCTTTCTAGTTCATCATCATTTCTAAAGTAACAGCTCACACACAGCGACTTGTTAATTGGACGATCTGTATAATCCGAGATTGATAATAAATCGGATTAGACAATACATCTTATTTAAGGATGAAATGTAACGGTGGTTGTTAGGAGACGTTATATATTTAACATTTATGGAAGAAGCGATTTATGTCCGTCGGTAAGTTTTATGTTTTGTAAGTAAGTCCTTCAGGACGGAGGAGTTTTCTTATTACCTTCGTCTTGAGCTGTCTCGCAGATGTTCCACAACATTTAAACGTAACCGTAAACGGTTAAAAGTGTGACGTCGTTCTTTCAGCAATCGTTGGCAAATTGCTGTGGAATAAGACGAATAAAACGTTTCAGGTTATCGCCAAAGGTGGTGACAGTAACTCCATCGTGACTCATCACATCACATCACATCACCCCAACACTTATTTTACTGTAACAGTGCGTCTGGAAAGGTCTTTTGACACTGTGGACTCGATATATCTCTGTTTTCTGTGTGTTTCCTCCTGCAGACTGCATATACTGTTCCTATTCTGGCTTTTGCCTTCGTGTGTCACCCGGAAGTCCTTCCCATTTACAGCGAACTCAAAGAGTGAGTACCGTTTCATACCTCACTACAGTAGAACACACACAAAAACAAAAAAAAAAAAAACACAGAAAGTTCACTTAAAGTGTTTAATGTTGGTTTGGGGGTTTGTTTTTTTTTTGCATTTCGTTTTACAGTCGCACTCGGAAGAAAATGCAAAATGTTTCTAACCTGTCGATTCTGGCCATGCTGATTATGTACATGCTGTCAGCGCTGTTTGGCTACCTCACATTCTATGGTACGTCCTTCACACACACACACACACACACACACACACACACACACACACACACACACACAACATCGGACAGTAATGTTCAGTATTATCAGTATGTATGAGATGTGATTATTATTGTTCTCAGTTTAATTCCACTTTCTCCTTCTCTTTCATACACACACACACACACACACACACACACACACACACACACACACACACACACTTTGACACACAGATAATGTGGAGGCAGAGTTGCTGCACACCTTTACCAAGGTTTATAAGTTTGACACGATGCTTCTGTGTGTGCGTCTCGCCGTGCTGACAGCTGTAACACTCACCGTCCCCATCGTCCTCTTCCCTGTGAGTACCCAAACACCCCCCCTCCACACACACCCACACACACACACTCATACACACACACACACACTCACACACACAGTATCCAGAATCACATGGTGTCCATGGGTAAATTATTATATAAACTAAAAGCCTTCGTACAGAATCATCTGATCATAATCGTTTCAGCAGAACGGTGTTTTTAAAACAGAGAAAGTCTCAGTATGATAAAATATCTGTTTATATGTTATCTGTTTAATAACAGGGAATACTAGATAAATTTGTCTATATTCACAATATTTCAAACGAAGAAGAACCCGTGTTCACCATCAGCGTCACGTGAGTTATTCTGAGGAGAGTTTTGAATGTTTAGAAAATTCATAACTGCAGATTCGGAATTTAAATTAATTACATTTTCATTGACTTTTAAATGTTAATGTGAGTTATGGGAAATGTCCAAAATACTGGAATAGTAGGAAACGCTGCTTGTTGGTTGTCAGCATGACATAAGTGACATTTTTTGAATAGCTCTACAGCATTCAGCATGTTTTTTGTTTGTTTGGGGTTTTTTTTTTTACTGTTTTGTCCTGCCTAAAAGCTTTGAACACTTTGTTCCTTCTTGAGGCCACTGAATGGCAGCAGTAGGACGTGTCTGAGTGGCTGTGTGTCACTGTGCCTTTTTGCACCAGACATGTCGCTGTACTCATGTTTTATGTAGTCCAGAGGGCAGAGATCTGTCACCACGGCCGAGGGGCCCTACATAGCCACAGCTATATTAGTGCACCGAGAGAAGCAAGAGCGTGATGTTGTCAGGGCCCAGTTGGGTTCCATCTCACACACACACACACACACACACACACACACACACACACACAAGTTTGTCTTACTGTCCTCGTGAGGACCTTCCATTGACAGTGATAAGCATCTACACCTTACCTTAGAAAGTGTCTTAGCAAATAATGCAAGAAAATATTCTCACAAGGTTAAAACTGTCAGATATTCATATCCTCATGGGGACATTTGGTGCCTGCCAAGATATAAAAAAATATGCCCACACACCCTTGTGTTAGCCCAAGTGTTAACCATGTTGAGAAATGGCCTTCATTAGCCTCTTCATGGTTTCCCATCCAGCCTGTAAATAGTCAATTCTGTGATTATTATTTATTTTTTCATTCGATTTAAAAATGAGTACAAGACGAATAGGTTTTCAACTTGACGCGTGTTTAAAACATAAGATGATAAGAATAACAAACTCAAATTACAGCACAAAATGTAACTGACTGATTTTAAGACATTTAACACTAAGCTTTTTTTTTTTTTTTTAAGAGAAAGAAAAAAAGTAAAATGTACTGTCCACTAGGGGGCGCAATTGTGCAATCAGATCTGGACCATATGAATTTGCATGCTTTTGCTTTTTCCTCATAGACTATTAATAGTGACCTGCACTAGAGTTTGCCATAAAAAACAAAAACAAAGAAAAAACACTTAAATGTCCACTGGGTGGTGCTAGTGTGTGTGTGTGTGTGTGTGTGTGTGTGTGTGTGTGTGTGTGTGTGTGTGTGTGTGGGTGGGGGGCGGGTGTGGGAGTTAAACTCTGGATGTACACACACACACAAAACAATGGTACATATGTTAAAGGTATGGTGCATCACCACACTGACACATGCGGAAGTCATTTGCATCATACTGAATATAAAGGCCTTTGGCATTTAAACTGCAGATGAAGCAGTACAGCACCGAAACTAGCTTTAGGACTAAGACATGATTGAGAATGATTTCAGCAAGAAGTGCTGTGCATCTCTAAACCCAAAAATCATCAGTGTATTTATGTTTCTCGTATCGACCACCTCCTGCCTGGGTTCTGTGGATAGATTAGTGTGACTCCAGGATGATCCTGTGACTACAAAAGGGCATGAGGACCCATTCATGGGCCCGTCATGGCTGCAGGAGATCCGTGGGAAGTGGGAGGGGGGAAGTGCAGATGGTGAGGGTGAGTGGAATATTCCACTGTAGTGATTAGGTGCTGTGCAGACTGTGTGTGTGTGTGTGTGTGTGTGTGTGTGTGTGTGTGTGAGTGTGAGTGACCTTGTGATAATGATAATGCCACTAGGAGTGCTACAGGCACCACACATTAGTTCTTCTACAGTGTAACTTCAAGTTGCAGTTTTTCTTAGCTCTAATCACAGAACTAAAAAAGAATCTTTCTAATGTTTTTTTTTTTACAACCAGGTCAACATTTCAGTTCTATTCAGTTGTCGCAACTCAAGGCGACAGGATTTAATCTAGATGTTCTTCTACTTATCACCGAGTATAGGATAAGTGACAAAACATCTTTACCACAAGTCAGATCTCCCTCTACGACCATCACTACTAAACAATGTACTATTATTACGATTACTAGAATATTACTTGGATGGCTGAAGAACTTTGACTTTCTTCACGTCATCCTCTGAAGCTGACACTGATGCAGAAAACAGGTGACCGTGTCCCGGTGTTATAATTCAGTTTGCATGCTTTTACATCAAAATGACTTTGGAACTGGAGCTTTTTAGAGAAGAGGGTAAAAAAAAAGAGGGCATTTTGATATTAAGAGCTGGATATATTGTGGCACATTGTGCTTTCTTGGCAGATGTATTTCTGAAAGGTCAGAGAGAGACAAACAGAGATTACCTTTGCTGTGTCTCCAGGCTGCAGAGTCCTTGGCTTAGAAACAGTGATAAAGAATGATAACGAATGTTTCTCATGGACAGGATGACACGGGTTCATTTACTAGCTTGTAAAATGTGACTGATGTTTATTCTATGATTTGGTCTGGTGGTAAATTTTTTTTTCAAACCAGAGTTTATCACTCTGAACACAGACTTATATACAGTATTACTGCATAGTCTAAAGCAAAAATGGCTGCTTTTAGTGCTGTGTAGTGTTTCTCATCCTAAATATGAGGATGAGAAGCACTACAGCCCTGTTAGTTCATTGTTAGTTGATAATCATATGCTAAGACTGTGTACGAGGTCCCGTTTTTTAATAATAGTGAAATATTATATTGCATATTTGGATGAGCTTCATTGCCTGTAAAAAGCAGTAAGGGAAGCCTTGTCCGACTGGAACTCGGCACTGTTCATGATATTTCTGGACCGTATCAATAAGGAGAGCCCGGTGAGAACTTTGCTCCCAGGCAACGAGAAACACTGAAGTCCTAAATGTGACCTCAGCTCGTATCAGTCACTGGCTCTTTTTTTGGACATGACGCAGAGCAGCGCTAACAGATGAGGATGTAATTTACGTGATACTGAATATATCCGCCTTGGGAATTTGAAATGTTAGCTTTGCCGTTGCAGCAGATGGATTAACTTCGTAGCTAAGCAGTACAGCACTGGCACCGGCTTTAGTTTAGGATTAACGCACCCTAAATTCCAACAATGCGGCGCTGATTATTACAAAAAGTAAGTGAAGTGTAGCCTAGTTTTAGGCGTTTCCATTCATTCCCGACTTCTATCGGAGTTCTGCGGCTTAATTGGAACATACCAGGATAAAGTTCGATATGTTCCCACTGGTGTCCCATGATATATTGTGGTAGCCCGTTGCCGCATGCTTCATTTCCTTGGTAACTGGCAGAAGAGAGAGAGAGAGACAGAGAGAGAGAGAGAGAGAGAGAAACTGGACAAAGATCACACATGCAACTTCCAAAGACTCTTTCCTGTTCACCAGTGGACGCCGAATTTTTCAGTCCAGAGCTCTGAGGCAACCGAAATGTCACAACCAGGTGGCAACAAGTAGCAGTTCTTTAATGTAAAAATCCCATACAAAAGAGTGGGACATTGGCATCAGGCTGCTAAAAATACACTGAGAGAGAGAGAGAGAGAGAGAGAGAGAGAGAGAGATACTCTCTAAAGTTAATCATTATCACCTGTAGTATGTGCTTTTATTTTTGTACGGTTAATTGGATTTTTTTTTTTTTAAAGATGTGTTTATATACTCTTAGAAAACAAACCCAACTCTGATCAGGAAACCCACCATTTTATGGTTCTACAGAGAACCTTTAACGAGTCCCTCAGAGGAAGAACCTTTACGGGTTTTTTTTATTTATTTATTTTTTTTTACATATTTCCTTTTTTTTTTTTTTTTTTTTAACATCTTTTACATATTTAACCTCCAGTCTTGCATTGTTCATCCTTACACTGTTCACACCTGCTCTACTCCTAGTTCCTGAATAACATGTTTTATGGTATGTAATTACACAATAAGATGGGTTTCTAAAGGTTTACGTTCATCATGTTTCGTCGCAGGTTGGTTTGGTTCGTCAGAGTGTGAACCCTGGCCGAGTTACTGTTATCTGTAGTAAATCTTTACTATGTTACAGTAGCTGTGCAGGTAGCAAAAGAAAGCCTTGACAGTAAGCATTAATAAAAAAAATTAAAATAAAAAACAGAACAACATTTTGCCAAAAAAAGAATAAATAATAAAACACAACAATTTTGCTTGACGAATAAAAAAGTACTTGGCTATGAATGCTATTTTAGATTTCAGTCATTCTACATAATAGTAAATATTTAAATGTGTCAGTGAATTTTAAGAATTTTTCTTAATTAAACACTTCATTAACTCCACTTTATTTTATCCGTTAGGTAACAAAACCTTTGTTCAGGTCTGAAGGAGCTCACTGAAATATAATAGTTCAAACAGTCTGTCCTGGATAATAAACAGACACATCAATAGACGCCACTCCTCCTATGAGCTGAGCTGGCTGATGCAACTTTCTCAGGGCATTTCACAGATTCAACACTGTGTGTGTGTGTGTGTGTGTGTGTGTGTGTGTGTGTGTGTTTCCTCCTCACCTCCTGCTGGTGAACTTTCCCCCAGTGCATTAGCTTTCCCAGGCCTGTGTGTTGAGCTGCTCAGTGCTAGTCCTGTGACCTGGCTTCAGCTCATTAGCTGCACTCTGTTAGCCACCTGCTGCTACCTCTGTCAGACACACTGAACTTTCACTGGAATCTAGTTACGTGCAAATATAAAATTAACGCCGAAACATGTTAACAGCGTGTCCTACGTCTACCTGTTGTGTTGTTTTGCCTTTATAACTAAAAGGCATCGTATTCCAGATAACATCATCGCACGTCACAACTCTTAGCTCACACTGAACATTTGTTAAAGTTGCCATCGCTAGCTTAGTAAACAACTAGCTAGCAAGTTACATACACAGACATTCTCATGTTAGCTAGCTAAATTTAAACATGGACATGATTATGCAGTATGTCAACTGTTGAACAAAACCTGTAGTTGACCTACACTTGTAAGCCTGTGGTGAGATAGTCCTGTAAATCTTGTTTTTCAAGCTCATTGTATAGTTGTCCAATAAACGCAGCTATGGAAGGCATGCGGCTCTGCATTAAAATTCGAAAGATGCCGCGTAGTACAGTGGGGAACGAACACACAAATTTTTGTGTTTGTGCTTTTTCTCAGAGTTAGGGAGTATCGTTTGTCCTTGTTCAAATGAAAAGGATTCTCTTTAAAATGAAAAAGTTAATAAAACGCATTGCACGGATTACTTCAATATTCTCTTGCTTTATCCTCCCTTAAGGTCTTATTGCGCTGAAACTCTTTTCCACTGTTTGCTTTCAATTTGTTTTCAGTTAACCACGAAACCCCAATATCCCGTCTTCATAGAGAGATAAATGTTCAACTTTCATAACTTCTAATAAGTCTGTGAACTGATGGGTGGAAATATTTTTAACAAATTTTTAACACATTTTAACACACCACTGTGTCTAGTTAAGGACAACACTTTTCGCTGTGTGTGAGTACATTTCCACACACACACACACACACACACACACACACACACACACACACACACAAAATAATACAGAGGTGTGTTGTTTATACATTCCCCCCCCCCCTTTAAAATTGTCCTAAAATGCAATTTGTATGCTAAAATTCTACTAAAACAAATAAACAAACAATTGCATGAAATTCGGGTGACATTTATTAAAATCTTTTAAACATTTGTCAGATGTAAGAAACGGACTTGATGCATCTTCTCACAAATCTCTCGGCCATCTGGGAAGACAGGAGTCCCGCTGCCTTCCATTCGGAAAGCTGTAAAAGAGCAAAACAGAGAGTGTTGGTTAGATGTTGGAGCGACAAAATATGAACGAATGCCTTTGGGCTTCAACCGAGAAATTGCGTTACAGAATCCCAAATTGTGTAATTTTGGAAATGTGCCCTCCGCTCTCCTAATGAACAAAATGGCGCTGTAGACTCACCAGGAAAATCTAGCTAGCTTGCGAATATTTATTTTCCAGCCTTTAGCACCTCACCGGCAATTTATTTGCAAAACCTAATTAAGTCAACCAACATTACAGAGATTGTGGAAAGCATTACAACCTGCTGTAAACCACATCCTCTCTTTATGTCACGTTAACCTTGTGAAGAACTTTTGGCCTCGACATTACTGAGCTAGCTAAGTTCCGTTAGCCGCTGACTGTCTGCACCTGTTAACCAGCATCAACATTCACCGAATACATGAAGAAACACGGCTCTACCCCATCCTCCTAATGCTAGTTACTACAGCTTGCCTCGTTCAAAACACCTGCTAAATGTAGTTAACGTTAACCCACTCTCTGTATTACATCATGGTGAACAGCTGTAATGCTACGTTATCGTTAGCTTTCAAAAAGGTAATGGGAATCTAACATTACCGTGAGCTGTATGGTAAAGTAATGTTATCAGCTCAGGTGAGCGTATAGGTTGGCATCACTAGCTAACCCTAACTCTGAGCCTCAGATAAGAAGCAGACCCAGTGTAACTCCGACACTCAGGAAGCAGTACACGATATTCACTTTTGAAGCCGTCGGGATAGACAAAGTTAATTATAACACAAAAAGTGTGTAGGAGATTAACACATCCTTTCTGAGAGTGTGTAATGACCTGAAATGTTAATATTTTTAGATCCGCTCTTCTATCACCACGCTGCTGTTTGCCGGGCGAGAATTCAGCTGGATCCGACATATCCTCATTGCCGCCGCCATCTTGGCTTTCAACAATGTTCTCGTCATCTGCGTCCCAACAATCAGAGATATTTTCGGCTTTATAGGTAAGTGATATTTTACTGTGTGCTCGATGTCTCTTAAGCTAACTTTCACGGTCTGTAGCTTGTGGCGATCTAGCCAGGTAGCTAACAAAAGGTTTGTTTTCATTTTATGGCATTGGTCATAGCTGAAATGTAAGTAGTACCGTAAGGATCCGTTATGGACGCCAAAGTTCTAAGTGTAAACGTCTAACAAATTTTTTTTAGCCACGGTTTTTGTAGCCGTTTCCAGACATTAAGCTCAATATCGACAGTGTGTATATATTTACAGTACATTTAAATCAACTACAGTATGATGCAGAAATGTGACCGCTGTAACAAATCAAATTTTGTGGAAATTCATTACATAAGCATAACATAAAGCAAATTACGGCAATTTTGTTCAGGGTAGTCCTACATTACTCCATAGACATGCAACGTAGGGTTGAATCAGATTCTTTCGAAATATGGCGGAAGTATTGCTGAAGCAATCAAAAAAAAAAAAAAGATCTGACATCTGGTATTTCCTCTTGTCCTCATCTGTAGTCCTCTTGATATCAGGTTTAGAACTTTGTGTACTTATGTATAATAGGTATACACACACCTGTCATCATGAGAGGGTTCTTTTTGTAGAAGTGATTGATAATAACTGAGATGAGCTGAAGGTATACTATATCATAATACTGAAATTCAGACACTGTTCCTCCTGCTACAGGCTCCTCTGCTGCCACCATGCTTATCTTCATCCTACCTGCTGCCTTCTACCTGCGCCTGGTGAAGAGTGTACCATTCAGATCCACCCAGAAGATATCAGTACGTTTGCCTTAAATACATTGTGAAATACATTTAACGTATAACTTAACCAGTACCTTGTTGTAAAGTACCATTTCACCTCCACCATTGTGACTTGATGTACAACGCTACACGGACATACTAGCTGTTAATTACATTCCAGCACATTTAATTTTAGTCTTGTATTCTTGTAGTAGAAATTCTAACGGTTTCCACTACAAATACCATTACAAAGGGCGGTGGTAGCTCGGTGGTTAAGGAGTTGGGCTACCAATCGGAAGGTCGTTAGTTCAAATCCCAGCACTGCCGGGCTGCCACTGTTGGGCACTTGAGCAAGGCCCTTAACCCTCAACTGCTCCCCGGGTACCGCAGCAAAAATGGCTGCCCACTGCTCCGGGTATGTTCACTTTCTCTTTTTCAAACCATCAGCCATTACAATTATTGGTCCTTAATGGTATCCACTAGACATGCCACCAATAGAAGCCAACAAATTACCAGTAGAGACCCACAGGGACCATTTCATTTTCCATTAAAACCAATACAATTCCCATTATAACCATTAAAACCATTACAAATTCTGTGAGGGTTTCTATTGTTTTGGGGGTTTTTTTCAGCAGGGGTATATTAAGGACTCTTGGATATACTGTTGGACATAAGATAATTGATCTGAATATTGCCTTGTGTCCACAGGCAGCCATTTTCCTGATAATGGGCATTATCTTCATGATTGGCAGCTTGTCTCTCATCATTCTTGACTGGATCCACAATCCTTCTGGGTCTGGAGGTAGCCATTAAACGCCCCAAAAATCACAGACTGAGGGTTATTATGAGCAATACACATTGCAGAAGACACCCTCTCAGCATTACAGCATTGCAAACAGACATTCAGCCGACGCGATCTCTTTTTCTCTCTATGTCTTAACGTTCTCCCAATGTCATCGTACGTCATCTTTTAATGCTGAGCAGACCACAACTCTTAGCGGATGTAGTCGCGAAACCCCAGCCATGCGGAGTCAGTGTCAGTGTTCAGCTCTAGGAGATTTGGAAAAGAGAGAGAAAGAGAAGCAAAATAATGAGTCTGATCTGGCTGCCTCAGACCCTGCAGAAGGAAAGGCTGCCGTGGTGCTTCAGGAGGTCATTCTCATGATGGATAAAAAGCACTTCTAGATTCGTTTCAACATTTTTATGTATGTTCACAGACGGGCGCAAAGGACTCAAACACACATGCTAACCAACACTAGTTGTTTTTTTCACTGGCACCAATAGATGATTGTAAGCAACAGAGCAACAGCATTTTGTTTTTAGTCTCTTTTAGAAAACAACAACAACAACAACATTGCACTTTTGTTTTGTTATATATTTAAGTACAACCCCAATTCCAAAAAAGTTGGGACGCTGTGTAAAATGTAAATAAAAACAGAATGCAATGATTTGCAAATCTCATAAACCCATATGTTATTCACAATAGAACATAGAAAACATATCAAATGTTTAAACTGAGGAAATGGACCATTTTAAGACAAAAATAAGGTAATTTTGAATTCGATGGCAGCAACACGTCTCAAAAAAGTTGGGACGGGGCAACAAAAGGCTGGAAAAGTAAGTGTTACTAAAAAGAAACAGCTGGAGGTTAATTGGTAACAGGTCTGTAACATGATTGGGTATAAAAAGAGTATCTTAGAGAGGCGGAGTCTCTCAGGAGTAAAGATGGGCAGAGGTTCACCAGTCTGCGAAAAACAAATCTACAGTTTGTGGAACAATTTCAGAATAATGTTCCTCAACATAAAAACCAATTAACCTAATTAGTTGCAAAATGTTCCTCCAGCTGTTTCTTTTTAGTAACACTTACTTTTCCAGCCTTTTGTTGCCCCCGTCCCAACTTTTTTGAGACGTGTTGCTGCCATCGAATTCAAAATTACCTTTTTTTTTTCCTTAAAATGGTCCATTCCCTCAGATTAAACATTTGATATGTTTTCTATGTTCTATTGTGAATAACATGTGGGTTTATGAGATTTGCAAATCATTGCATTGTGTTTTTATTTACAATTTTACACAGCGTCCCAACTTTTTTGGAATTGGGGTTGTAGAATGATAGTCATCTGATCAAATAGCATTAATTGAAGTTTTTCATGGTTTGCATTTCAAGGGAAATGTTCACAAGTGGACACGCTGCCACTAATACGCCGTTGATGTTGGTGCACGTGCCCAGGACCCGGTCGAGTGTGTTGCGGTTTCCTTTTACTGCGTTCACTCTGTAATGCATGAACAAGACGTCTGCAGATGACCTCTGTGCAAGACGTTGTGAAATTATTCGATTACATCAAACCAAAAGTAAGGCCTTGGGGATCTTTTCCATAAATGCCGAGTGTGAATCCTAAACGTCCGGCTTCATTCCAGCTCTGATAACCGTCATACCACACAAGCGAGGCACGAAAATAGGACAGCTGGCTCTGACCTTTTTTGGCTTTAGGTGAAATCTGAGAGCTTGATGGCAGAATGGGCCTCATGGTATTAGTCATCAGGCACTACGTGAACAGTACGAGTACTAGTATTGAACAGGTGCTTACACTTCATTAATGCTATTGCTGTGTTGAGGAAAACCCACAGTGAGAGAGTAAATCCTGTCAGAGCAGGCGAGAAGAAATCCTCAGCATCTTGCACTGTACTGTACAGCTAATGCAGTGGCAAACAGGAACCGCCCAGATGTTTATGCTTGGAGTAATTCGCTGAATTGGTGGTACTGCTGGAGGAGCTATACTGTGAATCAGGGCAGCTTTCACCTCTTAACACCGAATCCTTATTCTGTTATTCCTGTTATAGTATTCACAAATACTGAAAAGATTGTAAACGGCTTGAGTGTCAATGAGCCGTGCCATTGTGCCGCTGTAAAGGTTTATTAGTCATGTCCGAGTGGAGGTGTTTCCTCATAGGGTGCAGAGACCATTAGACAAACCAAACACTGCTGATTTGCTATTTTGTGCTGAATTTTTTTAAAATTTTATTTGTTGTTCCTATCCCGCCGAAGTGGACAGTATTTATAGATCGTTTATTGATCTACAGAGACCGAGACAGATATTTCAAATGAAATGGTATATTTTGTGCATGTTTTGGATCATGGTCTTTTTTGACAGCTGTATATTCTTTGTAAATAATCTGCTATAAGGTACACTTAATGATTTTGTTCAGGGTAAGGAGGGATATCATCTCAAGTGTTTACTGATACCATTTTACTATGATGTATTTTAGTTCTATTAGCTAGTCAACTAACTTCCTTCCTTCCTTTCTTTCTTTCTTCGTTTCTTTCTTTCTTTATGAGCTTGCTTTGTAAATTTTGTGAGGGGGAAAAAAAGGTAATATTGTATTTCTATTATTTAGTGTCCTGCTTGGCTGTTTTTATCAATGAACAAAAACCTGAAGTGTTTTTTTTTTCATGCTACTTGTTTGTCAGTTTGTCATGATGGTACATAACAGAAACATGGATGGCTGTATTGCATACGGTTGAAGATCATCTCTTGCTCTTCCTTTACTCATTTTTGTACACTTTTTTTTGTACTATAATGCCTTGATGTATCGTGGGGCGGGGTCCAGTCCACCTGTAAAACGGCGGATAAACACTGATTCTTTTTGTGCGCTGTTCTTCAGTCACTCATGTTTTGCACGCATGTGTGTGTGCTCAGTGTCTGATATCAGTGTCATGCTGGATGGGCTTTAGCTCTGTGCCTTGACCTTCCCTCAGGTATTCTAAAGGGAGTCCAGCTTAATTTGTGGAGGGGTCCCATACTGATTTTCCCTAATACCTCAGAATGACTTTTTTTTTTTTTTTTTAATATATATTTATGGCTGTATTTGATTTTCGAAAGTGCTGATCGTGACACAGAAAGCTCTGCACTTCTCTAGACGCCCCTCTACAGATGAAGCTCAACCCCACAGCTAGAGCTCTACTTGTCTCTCCAACTGTTCTACCTGAGTGCCATCTGACCCACGAGGAGCAGTTGCATGCCGTTGGCCGAGCCGGCTCTGCTTCCTGTGGATCAACCACACGTTATTCGCATATTTACTGTGTGACAGGTTTTTTGTTTTTTTTTTTGTATCATTGAAGGTGTTTCAATAATATGTGATATAAAAATAAAAAAGAGAAACGAACTTCATCCTTGTGCTGTCTTGGTGTTAAACCGATGTCATTAATGATCATCTTTTAAATATTAAAGTATTCGGATGCTTTGATGTACCAAAAATACATAAATAAATCATATCCTCTAAAGTATTTATTTATTCATTAATTTATATTTGTTAAATCCATGAAGATGTATTCCTTAGTTGCCTTACACATTTATGAGCAGAGGAGTAGTACCTCAGTTCCTAGCTTCAAATTACTGTGTTCTAGTTTGACTAATAAAAGGTGTTAGTCACAAAGCAATAATTATCTCTCCAAGTAGAGAACACTGATCTCACACACCTACACACACACACACACACACACACCTTTATCCAGTCAAAGAATATCTCGCCAGGGTGCCCTCTCCTGGCTCAGGTCTTATTTGACTGATCGTTATCAGTTTGTAGATGTAAATGGTGACTTCTCTATGCATACTAAGGTAAAGTTTGGTGTTCCACAAGGTTCTGTTTTAGGCCCACTGCTCTTTTGTCTCCATATATGCCACCTCTGGGTCAAAATCATTCATAAATATGGAATTAGCTTCCAGTGTTATGCTGATGACACACAGGTGTATGTTTCAGCAAAGCCAGATGACAGACACCAGCTTAATAAAGTTGAGGAATGTGTAAAGGACATTAGACAGTGGATGTTTATTAACTTCCTCTTACTAAATTCTTACTAGACAGAAGTACTTATACTAGGACCACATGGTGTGATTATTGACTCCAGTCTTTCCTTTGATGGTGTGATTATTGACTCCAGTCAATAATCTTGGTGTGATTATTGACTCCAGTCTTTCCTTTGACGCCCATGTAGATAATATTACTAGGATAGATATCTTTCATCTCAGAAATATTGCTAAAAAAGAAATACAATTGGAAGTACAGTTGGATTATTGTAATGCCTTACTGTCTGGATGTTCCAGTAGGAGCATAAACAAACTCCAGTTAGTCCAGAATGCAGCTGCAAGAGTCCTCACTAGAACCAGAAGATATGACCACATCACCCCTATCTTATCCACACTGCATTGGCTCCCAGTGAAATTTCACACTGATTATAAAATACTACTATTGACTAAAATATTACTATTGACACTAAATAGCCTCACGCCACAGTACCAGAGCAAACTTTTGGTCTTTTATGATCCGCCACGCCTACTTCGATCAAAAGGTGCAAGCTGTTTGTTGATAGAGGCCAGAACGTTCTCTTACAAAGCCCTGCAGTTATTATTAATTACGGTTAATTAGTGTTCAGGACTCAGTGTTTAAGTTCAGGCTGAAAACATATTTGTTTAGTCAAGCCTTTTATTAATAGTTTTTTCTTAGGAGCAGATCTGGAGGGTTCACGGGCATAGAGTGTTTTGGTGAACTGGGATGTTTTGATGCTGAGCAGATGTAGAGCCATCCTGAATCACACGGGCTTTCTGAATGTTCTCAGTTGAACTTTTCTTTGTACTGCTGCTTTGACAAGACAGAGTCACATGTATTGTGCAGAAACGTTTCTACCTAGCCCGCTGTGCTGACGTCAAAACCAAGATACTGAGGAAGCATTCTGTGTTTGTTGGTATGAGGAAAGGACACACTAGTGTGCAACAATTTTAGACGCCCTTTTAGTCAATACTTTCAGTACTACTTACGCTTAAAAGAACAGTGTGTGAGTTTCCACACACCTTGTAAGTATATATATATATATATACACACACTGAGCAGTTTTTTGTTTCATTGGTTTTAATATTAACCAGTATTAACCTAAGCAACCACAGTTCTTCACAGCAGTCACATAAACTAAGGAGTTAGTGACAATGCGCTAAAAGCTTCAGCCCAGCATTAGAGATGGAGGAGGCCTCTATGATCCTGGCCTCCGTGCTGTGTGATAGACTGACCCCGTCACTCACTGCCTGCTGCTCGGGGACCTGCGGAGAGCAGTGAGGGTGTTCGGTGTTCTTGTTCTTCCATAAACAGACAACGGAAACCTAATCACTCAGAACACACAATTCTGACGATCGAATATCGACCCTAACTGTGCATTTTGTAGTTCTTCAGTTCTTTATTTTAATTAATCCTGTGACTTTTCCTCTACATACAGTACGTAATTCCCAGATTTGTAACGGTGATATAAGTGCTCGCTTGCCTTTCATGGAATAACTACAGAGCCCTCCACTAATATTGGCCCCCTTGGTAAATATGAGCAAAGGCTGTGAAAATGGCCTTTATTGTTTAAACTTTTGATCTTTTGCTCAAAAAATTCACAAAAATTCTCTGCTCTCATGGATATCAAACAACTGCAAACACAACACAGGTTTATCAAAAAAAACATCTTTGTTAAATATAGCTGTGCAACAATTATTGGCACCCTTTTAGTCAGTACTTTGTGCTACCTCCCTTTGTCAAGATAACAGCTCTGAGTCTTCTATAATGCCTGATGAGGATGGAGAATACATGGCAAGGGATCTGAGATCATTCCTTCATACAGAATCTCTCCAGATCCTTCAAATTTCCAGGTCCACGCTGGTGGACTCTCCTCTTCAGTTCACCCCACAGGTTTTCTATGGGTTACAGGTCAGGGGACTGGGATGGCCAGGGCAGGACCTTGATTTTGTGGTCAGTAAACAATTTCTGTGTTGATTTTGATGTATGTTTTGGATCATTGTCCTGCTGGAAGATCCAACCACGTCCCATTTGAAGCTTTCTGGCAGAGGCAGTCAGGTTTTCATTTAATATCTGTTGATATTTGATAGAGTCCATGATGCCATGTATCCTAACAAAATGTCCAGGTCCTCTGGCAGAAAAACAGCCCCAAAACATTAAAGAGCCACCACCATATTTAACCGTGGGCATGAGGTACTTTTCCATATGGCTACCTCTCTGTGTGCTCCAAAACCACCTCTGGTGTTTATTGCCAAAAAGCTCTATTTCGGTTTCATCTGACCATAGAACCCGATCCCATCTGAAGTTCCAGTAGTGTCTGGCTGATGTAGGTGACTTCAGATTGTAGTTTTGGAAACTTTCTGACCCCAAGATGCAACTAACTTCTGCAATTCTCCAGCTGTGATCCTTGGAGATTTTTGGCCACTCGAACCATCCTCTTCACAGTGCGTTGAGACGATATAGACACACGTCCAATTCTAGGTTGATTCATAACATTTCCAGCTGACTGGAACTTCTTAATTATTGCCCTGATGGTGGAAATGGGCATTTTCAATGCTTGTGCTATTTTCTTATAGCCACTTCCCATTTTGTGAAGCTCAACAACCTTTTGCCGCACATCACAGCTATATTCCTTGGTCTAACCTATTGTTATGAATGACTAAGGGAATTTGGCCTATATGTTACCTCATATTCATACCCCTGTGAAACAGGAAGTCATGGTTGAAGTCATGGTCCTGTTCCTAGTCACCCAGGTGTAATAAAAAAAATTAAAATATCAATGGGAATATTCTTTGCTCATATTTACGAAGGGTGCCAATATTAGTGGAGGGCACTGTATAAGTTCTGAGTATAGATGTGAGGAAACGCATATTGAGCCTTTGTATTATATGTTCCTTACAGAATTTCTCAAAGAATCAATCAACTTAATCAATTTTTAAACATTAGGTTACAGTTACACACATATATATACACAGGACTAAAGAAAATGTACTAATATACAATATATTAATATAATAATACTATATGTATATATATACAGGTGCATCTCAATAAATTAGAATGTTGTGGAAAAGTTCATTTATTTCAGTGATTCAACTCAAATTGTGAAACTCGTGTATTAAATAAATTCAATGCACACAGACTGAAGTAGTTTAAGTCTTTGGTTCTTTTAATTGTGATGATTTTGATTCACATTTAACAAAAACCCACCAATTCACTCTCTCAACAAATTAGAATATGGTGACATGCCAATCAGCTAATCAACTCAAAACACCTGCAAAGGTTTCCTGAGCCTTCAAAATGGTCTCTCAGTTTGGTTCACTAGGTAAGCCACAAACATTCATTGCCAAAGAAGCTGGCTGTTCACAGAGTGCTGTATCCAAGCATGTTAACAGAAAGTTGAGTGGAAGGAAAAAGTGTGGAAGAAAAAGATGCACAACCAACCGAGTGAACCGCAGCCTTATGAGGATTGTCAAGCAAAATCGATTCAAGAATTTGAGTGAACTTCACAATGAATGGACTGAGGCTGGGGTCAAGGCATCAAGAGCCACCACACACAGACGTGTCAAGGAATTTGGCTACAGTTGTCGTATTCCTCTTGTTAAGCCACTCCTGAACCACAGACAACGACAGAGGCGTCTTACCTGGGCTAAGGAGAAGAAGAACTGGACTGTTGCCCAGTGGTCCAAAGTCCTCTTTTCAGATGGGAGCAAGTTTTGTATTTCATTTGGAAACCAAGGTCCTAGAGTCTGGAGGAAGGGTGGAGAAGCTCATAGCCCAAGTTGCTTGAAGTCCAGTGTTCAGTTTCCACAGTCTGTGATGATTTGGGGTGCAATGTCATCTGCTGGTGTTGGTCCATTGTGTTTTTTGAAAAGCAAAGTCACTGCACCCGTTTACCAAGAAATTTTGGAGCACTTCATGCTTCCTTCTGCTGACCAGCTTTTTGAAGATGCTGATTTCATTTTCCAGCAGGATTTGGCACCTCCCCACACTGCCAAAAGCACCAAAAGTTGGTTAAATGACCATGGTGTTGGTGTGCTTGACTGACCAGCAAACTCACCACACCTGAACCCCATAGAGAATCTATGGGGTATTGTCAAGAGGAAAATGAGAAACAAGAGACCAAAAAATGCAGATGAGCTGAAGGCCACTGTCAAAGAAACCTGGGCTTCCATACCACCTCAGCAGTGCCACAAACTGATCACCTCCATGCCACGCCGAATTGAGGCAGTAATTAAAGCAAAAGGAGCCCCTACCAAGTATTGAGTACATGTACAGTAAATGAACATACTTTCCAGAAGGCCAACAATTCACTAAAAATGTTTTTTTTTTATTGGTCTTATGAAGTATTCTAATTAGTTGAGATAGTGAATTGGTGGGTTTTTGTTAAATGTGAGCCAAAATCATCACAATTAAAAGAACCAAAGACTTAAACTACTTCAGTCTGTGTGCATTGAATTTATTTAATACACGAGTTTCACAATTTGAGTTGAATTACTGAAATAAATGAACTTTTCCAGGACATTCTAATTTATTGAGATGCACCTGTAAATACAAACTAGACAAGCATGGAATGAACATAACCATGGCATGGACAGGACAATAAACAACAGCACTACTTACAACAGACGCTAGACAAAGAGTGCTATACAAACGTGACTTAAAGACTAGTGCTCGCTGTGTATAAACGTGGTTCAGGTGTTTGTGATTATGTGACTTGAACACGTGACGTGACGTGAACACGTTGTGCAGTGGCTGTGCAGTTTGCACCTTCAAATATCAAATTTCAGACATGCCATGTAAATGAAATGGTAAACATCCCAATTGATTTCATTTCAATTCCAGGTTGTAATGCTACAAAATGTGGAAAAGGTAAGGGGAGTGAATACTTATGCAAGGCACTGTACTCATCCAGCGGGTATTTCTCAGCCATGCAGAAAGGAGTGTTCTTAAAATATACAAGACACGAAATACAATCTTGCACCTGACTGTACGTATATGAATCCTTTATATGAAACCATTAATGCTTCCTGCATTGTAGAGGTTAACCTGAATCGTTATCTGTTATATGGAGAAACACACAGTGTTGTTAGTGTTAGTCCACTGGCAATGTTTCATGTTGACACTGATTAGTGACGAAAGAAGGTCAGTGATTACATAATCAGGGGGCCGTGCCCGACACAGTGGAGGTGTGTGTGTGTGTACACCAAATCATAGGTCTAGAGGAACAGGTTGCTTCTAAATTCCACTGTTGTTCTGCTGTGGCGAGGTCGCTGACTCACCAGGACTCATCGTATTTACAAATGAGTGTTTACTTAGGAACAGGCACCAATTCAAAATATCCAGCATTTTCTGAGATGGACAGAACAGAAATGAACTGAAAAAAAGATTTATAAAAGATTTAGGTTGCACTATGCCGGAGTTCATTGTTGTAAGGAACCATTTTTAATGCCATGGTGAATGTTTTTAACTTTAAAGAAATAAAGAAAAGTCGTAATGTCTCACTCAAACACACAATCTGGTAACACCTTTTAAACATAACAGCATGTCTTTACGAGAAGCTCACGGTCTACTGTTTCTTCAATGTGGCTGCCGGTGTTTTTTAATACATTGATCTACTTATTCTGCATTTTAAATACTAACTCTGGCGTAGTTCTGTAGATAATCTCTTCATCCACATCTTTTACACCAGATTGTGGTCTGCTTTATTAAACATAATCCTTACTATTGTAATGATCATCCTAACAATCATTATTTTCATTTCTTTACCCTTGTAAATATGCTGGAGGAAAGGATGACACATTATTGTTTGGCGTACGATCGGCATTGAATCAGCCTTTTCCGGGCTTTATTTAAACTTTCAGTAGCAGTTCTGACTGTCATGCTAAAAGTTTCCACTTGTCAGAGGTCAAGTATATTTTATCAGGACAACTCAAAACACAGAAACCGAACACAAAGCAAGACTATGACTCGAAGGATTCTGATGAGAACACAAACAGCAAACAGGTGAAGATTATAACGGTCAGGTGCTTCTAAAGCAGAACCGACGTGAGACACTCAGGAACGCCTGCACGTGCACGTGTACGAACGGCAGAATTAGAAATGAGAGATTCTTTCCTGATCAAACTTCAACCGGAGGTTCACGTTTCACAAAAGCAGTGGCATGATGCGCCACATCACATGCTACCAATAAGTAACTCATCTGTACTGGAACATTCATGACATGCTGACTCACCCTGAGTAACCCTGCTTCACCGCACAGCTTACCTTTATTCAATAAAGTGGACTTTAATGACGCGAACAACAACAAAGCGAAATTTTATGTTGCGGTTAATTAGATTACTTTAATTGAAATTGTTACTCGTTAAAATATATCGAAATAAATTAAAAATCAGAAACTCTATAGAAACGTATGTGTGGGTACATAACATATGACTTTACAAACGAGATCAAATTACGACCTTAGGATTATTATCCTTTTTTTTTTTTAATCTGACAATCATCTTATTTTAAGATAATGATTTATAAACCTTCGAAGTCTCGTTTATATTCATTATAAATACATGAATTTTAACAACAAAAAGTCAGACTTTTCCAGGTCTTGAAATAGCAAGAACAATAAGAACAACAAAAACAACTATAAGTAACTATAAGTATGTTAGATGTAAATATTTACATCTAATCTAATATTGTCATTTTAAAAAACGGTAATGTAATAAGGTAATTAATACGGTAATGTAATTTACAGTAACATATCATATCCTTTACTTAATACCCAACTGCCCTTTGAGAAACATGAGTCATGTTGACATGACTGGCTCAGCTCCAGTGTGTGTATTGTGTGTGAGGGATCATGTGGGACGACACACGAGACAAATGCCGATCCGACATCTAGGTACGACTGTCTATCATATTCCAACACTGGAGCAAACCGTTATATAACCGTCTGGCTGTGTCATGCCAGTACTCGGTGATCATGAATTACCATTTTTACACCCAGTAGACAGATTTCTTTCTTTCTTCCTTTCTTCATATCTGTCTGGACGGCTGTGATACTGTGCCGATCGGTCCACTGATTAATTCATCCTTCCGTATGTTCTTTTTAGACGCTTTCTTAGAAGTACAATTGACTTTGTATTTACATTTACGGCATTTGGCAGACGCCCTTCTCCAGAGAGACTTACATTTATCTCATTGACACATCTGAGCAGTTGAGGGTTGCCTCGCTCAAGGGCAGTTGGTGGTGCTGGGGTTTGAACCTTCTGATCATTAGCCCAACGTCTTAACCACAGTGCTACCACTGCCCACATTGTCATAATTGTCATATTGTTCACTTCACATTGTCATATTTCACTGCGCTCCTCTGAGCCCATTCTCAGGAGTTCTAGAACGGTTACAGGAAGTGACACGTCACTACTGCAGGAAGTGTGCACTGTAGAAGTGGTTCCACAAGAGTCAGGTGGGTTTCTAAAGACCCCTCTGTTCTACACCACAAAAAGTGACATCGTAATAAGCAAAAAATATCTTGAACATGCGAAAATGCTTTTACTTTTTAATTTCAAGTTTTCGTCTGACAGATTATATATCGCTTATTTCTAGAAATAAAGGCTTAAAATGAATATTATCTGGAACAAGATGGGCTTGAAATGAGTGAAAACAAAGTCCAGAAATAGGTTTAATAAAGCTATATTTTTGGTTTATTGTAATCTATTGTAATAATAGGAAATACTAGACATAAATATGACTATATTCAAGCTATTTTCACTTGTTGAGGTGCCATTTTTTTTGCTGTGTATATACAGCAACTTCACCCGGATTCAGTACAAATGTATAATTATTACTCCCGACTGCTTCTGTTTAAGGTTTTCCATTTTCTAATTTTAAACGTCCCTTGAGCATTGTACATTTGACTATAGTTTCCTGCTTGTCATTCTTTTGTTTACTTCCTCGACTCTCAACTCGTCTCTCGGCTCGACTCTCGGCTCGACTCTCGGCTTATCGGCCAATCGTGGGCTGAACCGTTTGAAGTTAGGAAAAGATGAAACTGTACGGACTTGGTCAATTCAGATGTTACAGAAGTTATTAATAAATAAAGATTTTACTTCATTATGCACCAATTGTGCTCCTACGTGGACAACAAGTCAACAACCAAATCTATTCTGTTTGAATCTTTTAAATGAAACTTACGTAGCCCCCCTGGAGTATTAAAACATTTTTGTGATGTAATGACATTCCGAGAAACGGCGCTAGGAAACTAAAGGAATGTTTTTTTTTTTCCTCCCTGAGTTCTGAGTTTTGGCAGCGTCTATGCAACAGTGATGTCATTTCCTTTCACGGGAAATTAAGCACCTACTAGAACCACTAGGCCTAGATTTAGCCTGAAACTTAGGCAACGAGAGAATAAGTTCATACTGCTCAACAATCTGTTCTTTCACACAGTATTTTTTTTTTTTTTTTACAATTAGATAGATCAAAGTTACATAAAAGTTCAGTGTGTTCTCCTGTCTGTGAGGCCTGATTACGGTGTATTTGTCTGCCTTTATCTGATCCAGTCTAATCCTCCTGCTCTCTACCGGCTCACTCCCATGGTGCTCAGTCCTGACTGTCATGAACCCGGCAATCTAATGCACATAAAGTCAGTGGGTTCATAAACTTGGGATACAGGACCTCCACCTCTAAATATCTTATTGGAAAGTTTTGAAGAAGATCCGAGGGCGTGGCCTCAGCTCCCTCACCCTGATCTCTTCATGTTCCTGGAATGTGGCACTAAAACTACTTTCCCACCAGTAAGTGGATTAAACCTTAAAGCTTCACATTAAAATGTGCCCATGCAGAGTCTTGTTCCCACCAGCTAAGTTTAGCCCTTTAGATGGAACGTTTGTGACAGATAACCTGTTATTACGGCTCTTTCGCTGGTTGTAGACTGGCTTGTGTTTACAGTATAACATTCAAAACCTTTATTTATATGTATTAGACACTGTATAAAACAGTGTGGTCATAATAATGTAAACCTTTTTTTTGCTGACTTCGAGCCTCTTGGAATCTACTAGGACACTTTAATAACTGAAATTGCAGTTCTAAACTACTGATCACTATTTGCAGGAACCGCAAAGCAAATGAAAATGAGTTATAATTTGGTCAGATGTATAACACGTGTGAACATCGCTGTATATATAGACTGTAGATGTACTCTGTGTGAACAGGTAATATCCTCCTTTCTTGTGGCATTTTGGTCGCATCAGTCTGATGGTGTTTCAGTTCAATTGAGGCTTCGAAGCACAGCAGCCACTGTATAATGAAGGTCCCGAAATAAACATTGCTTATTTTTGTGACAGTTTGCCAGGGTAATGGCACCCTTGCACCCTTTGATACAGTTACATCAGATTTAAACGACTGAAGGTGTCCAGAATCATAGGTCTAACTTCACATGCAAAAATCCTAAGTAAAATGTATTGATTTATTTCTTGTTTTAAAAGCCTTATGCTCTCTTCACTTGACCAGGATTTATCCCATATTATATAAAACAGGTTAGAGACGGATTGTGTTCAAATACACCAGTGAGTACTCAGAAAATCTTGGGGGTATATTTAGTTTAGCGTATTAATCTAAGCTTCCCATGGTCCAGGTCATAGCTTCACAGTGTATAGGACTCCAGTACCCTTATTTGTTTAAGGTGGGGGTGAAATTAAAAAAAAAAAAAAACTTTATAGAAGATCAGGCATCGGGCCAGGGGAAGATGAGATGCCCTCGGTCCAGCACCGTGGGAGATGGGGTGGAGATTCACACTCTCACCGACCTCTGGACTGGATGAATTATTAAGTATACAGAGTTGCTTCATTTTATTTTCTTTTTCATTTTCAATACTACCTAATCAGGTTTCACTTTTTTGCGTCTTTGTAATTCTAAACCATTAGCCGTTCTCCTGCACTCGCTTGTGCTTTATGCCCTTGCATAAAGCTTCTTTAAATATCATTCAGCCCAGTGTACGGCGTTTATGCCAGTTGAGGCGGATATCTTAAGAAATGTTAAGGAATAATGTAGAGCTACTTTTTGAAAATATCTGAAATCCATAAGTAATAAAAGTTTCCTGAGCTAATAGGAAAAGTGGGTACATTTTTACAGCGTGGAGCTTGAAAACACTATATTCAGTTTACAGTAATTGAGGTTTTTAACAGCTTAACATCAAATTTAATTATAGAATATTTGCGTACCATATATGATTTAGAAATCCTCATACTGTTGGATTCTCGATTCTGATTGATCAGAATCTGACAGGTTGACAAAACACGATTGATTTATTATTTTTTTTGATTGAGCTCTTCAGGTTAGAGGTGTTTCTCAGTAACATGTCAACTTTGAGAGAACTGAGAAGAGACGCTGGTGAGGAAGGAACTGTCTATAGCTGCTGTTACTTAAGTGACAACAGAAATTAACTTGCTTCACAGATGTTACACAACTTAACCCTGTGTTTTAAACCTCTTACACTGAGAATTCTCACCATACTGTATATGCAGAGACAACGGTTTACTCTGTTTCTTTCACACACAGGGCCAGAAAAATGTGTGTGTTGATCTAGGTCTACCTATGGAATCAGTGTGCATCCTGGGGCCCCAGGCCTGGTTCAATAGGTCAGACATTCCCTCGCTGATTTCTCTATTGTCCTCTGATCCGTGCGGCCTTGGCTGGCTAAAGAACAGAGGCAGTGCGTGAAAGCCAGTGGTAGCCCTTAAGCCGGGGGTTAATGCGAGACACAGTGCATTCGCCCTCTGCTCCCCAGAACTTTCAGCAGGATGGATTTGGACCACTCGATAAATGACGATGAGCCTCTGTCTGGAGGCACTCATGCAAATGATATGTCTGAGGGAAGGAAAAACAGCCCAAACCTGACCTACTGCGCCCAGGCCACAGCTAGTTTACATGTGAGTGTGTAGGTAGAGAACCTGTTGGAAGTACTTGCATCTTCACAAGTGAAGATACACAATATGGCCAGCATATTGAGCAAGTACAGCATATTGAGACCTGACCATCACAAACAGATGTGCTTGCTGAACTTGCTTAATATGGAGTTGGTTCCCCTTTGCTGTTATAATAAGCTCCACTCTTTTGGGAAGGCTTTGCACTCGATTTTGGAGTGTGGGTGCGGGGATTTGTGTTCATTCAGCTACAAGAGCATTAGTGAGGTGGGTAATTGATGTTCTACAGTTATACAAAATAGTCTCAATCACATGACCTAAAGGATTACATATGCGAAATTTAAAAAAATACAAAATAAACAGCATAAGTTAAATAATTGTACCAGTGTTCATTTGAGATGTCTGATTTATGAGGTTTCATCATCCGGTCCGGGGTCTGAGGGCTGGAACATGGACATCTTGGGCACAAAAACAGATGCATATGGCTTTGTTTCCTTTCATCCTTATGCACAGGGACATTGTCATGTTTGGGTCTCTTAGTTCCAGTGAAGGGAATCTTACAATGACATACTACACAGTTGTGTCTGGAGGAGAACCACATACGGGTGTGAAGGTCAGGTGTCAAGGAGTCTCGAGTAAAGGGAACGATATCTAATGTTTCTCATTATGAGATTATTATACAGTATAACAAATATCAGAACGATATTACTGATCGCTAATTACTAGATTGTCGTATTTTATTGGCAGACAATTTTGCTTCTTTCTAGAAATATTCACTTGATATAAGCAAAACTAACTGACAATAGATTAAGATGATTTCAAGCTTGAAAGAAAAAGAAAGAAAAAGAATGTTATTATGTAGAAATAGGCTTAATAATCGTGACTGCAATTTTGTAATATGAAATACGAGATAGATTTGACTAGATTCAAGACCACATTCGTTCATTTTCATTTGCTAAGATGTCGCCTTTTTAATTGTATAGTCAGTGTAGTCTTTAAATACTTCGGACATGTGGTTTGGCCATTCTCTTGACACTGATGATGATGATGATGATGATGATGATGATGATGAAACCTATCCCTATGTAATCTGGATATAGAGCTGCTGAGTTGGGGTGGGTAGAGGGTCAGTGGATAATGGGGGTCCGACTGTTGGTTCTGCGACACCGTTTCCATCCTGGTGATCTCCACCCTAGTGTTTGTATACAAAGCGACGTCATTAGGCCCCGCCTCTCTGTCTCAGACCCTGTGTGTGTGTGTGTGTGTGTGTGTGTGTGTGTGTGTGTGTGTGTGTGTGTGTGTGTAAATGTGTGTGTGTGCGGAAGCTGATGCAATTCAGCCCATATAAGCTCCGAAACCGGCGGCGTGTCTTATTCGAGGACTCACATATCTGGGAAATACATCTCCAGCGCTATTATCCAGTTAAACCGGTTTTAGTATTTATTCTATTATTATAATAATCATTATCTGCTCTACTATTTTTTATCATTAGCTGTTTGTTTTTTTTTTATTCTCTTATTCGGCATCAATCGTTAGAATTTTGCAGTAAAAAAGAGGAAGTGGTTTAATACCCGCGCGACAGAACAAACCAGAGAAAGGGATTTTTTCTTCTTCTTTATTTTTAATTTTTTTGTAAACCCGGTTTCAGAGGTAAGATTGTTTATTTAATTATACATTATTTGTCACCTTTAATTAATACCTGTTTCTAGTTTTTGTTCTAAATATATTTATTGTGTGTAAAAAAGAGGAAATGGAGGGTTTTTTCAATTTTATTTATTTATATTTTTTTTATGGAGGCCTTTTTTTTTTTTTTTAACTATTTGTTTATTTATTTATTTATTTTTACTCCAAAATTCTTGCCGTCCTTCAAATCTAAAGCGAACAAACCGCGTCTGAGGACAAGGTGGAAATTATATAACAATCATAGCTGTATAAAACCGCAGTCACGTGACCTGGGGGATTACATCTGCGCGATAAATAAATCAACAAAATAAGTAATAAACAGCAGAAGTTAGAAAATAAATGAATGAATGGCATAATTGTACCGGGGTCCATGAGAGATGTCTGATTATGAGTTTCATCATACTGGGTGGGGATAAGGGCTGGACGGTAACAAAAAAAAAAACGACCTATTGCGCAAAAAAAAAAAAAAAAAAAAAACCCGGATGCACGTGGCTTTGTTTCCTTTAATTCTTATGCTCTATAAATAAGCTTATCTCTTTAATAAATAATAACAGTATTTTTATTGCGTACCCTGAATCTCGTAAATGTGTTAAATAGTTATTACTATTCGAATTCATTCCTAACTCTCTCTCTATAACCTACACATCATATATTATATATAACTGTACATATATATATACATAAATATACACATTTCATATTTTTTTTCGTAAGTGGTCGTACATTGGTGCAGGGTGTTGTATTGTGACTCAGGGCGGTGTTTAGGGAACACGCCGGTCTTTATATCCAGACAAGACGCCGGTTGGAAATTTCCACTGCTCTCGCGCGCACTGTCGGTGAGTCAGCCGCCCCCCCCGAAACCCCTCCCCTTTCTGCTCGGCTGTCACGTGATCAGGCCTATCCGAAACAGACACCCTATTCTAAGCAGGTCACACTGATTGGTGTGGATATTCTCATTCGAAAGCACATTCTAAAGAGTGTGTGTGTGTGTGTGTGTGTGTGTGTGTTCTGCAGAATGAACATTACTCCTGGAAAAGCAGAGATGAGCCACTTTAACATTTCACCAGACGACGACGACAGCAGCAGCGCCAGTTCCAACAGCATCGAGTACTCGAACTGTCCCACCAAGAAAGCGCCGTTGACCAGGTACCACCTGCACTACCTGCTGTTACTCACATATAACATTCACATATTATTATGCAATATAAAATTAAATATATGTGTGTGTGTGTGTGTGTGTGTGTGTTTTTCCCCCCTAAATTGCAGTCAATACGGTGACGTGGACGCAGAAAGTCAGAACTTCCTCCAGAGTTACACCCAAGGAAAGAAGAAATATGAAGTTGAATATGTAAGTCCTGTTATCAGATACACCACTGGTCACCAACCCTCTTCTTTGAGATCTACCTTCCTGCAGGTTTCATTCTCCAACCAAAATAGAACACACCTGTTTTAGCTGATCGAGAACTTCTCAAAGCAGTGATTAGATGGTCAGGTGGGCACCATTACTGTTGGAGCTAAAGTCTTCAGGAAGGTAAATCTCCAGGAACAGGGTTGGTGACCACTGAGATACACTATAAGGCCAAACGTTTGTGTAGATCTGACCGTCACGCCGAAATGTGTTCCTTCCCCTACACACAATTGTATGCTGTGGCTGTACAATCCCCCTTCACTGGAACTAAGAGGCCCAAACCTGTTCCAGCATGACGATTCCCCTGTGCACAAACTGAGCTCCATGAAGACATGGTGTGTTAATGTTGGAGTGGAAGAACACTTCAGAGCCCTGACATCAACCCCACTGAACACCTCTGGGATGAACTGGAACCGGAGCCTCATCACCCAACATCAGTTCCTGATCTCAACCTCACTAATGCTCTTGTAGCTGAATGAACATAAATCCCACAGCCACGCCCCAAAATCTAGTGGAAAGCCTTCCCAGAAGAGTGGATAATGGAAGCACATACGGCTGTGATGTGATGGGCGGGTGTCCGCATACTTTTGGCCATATAGTGTAAGAGTAGCAACATATTTTAGATTTTTTTTTAAACCCCAGTTTATTGTTCGTTCATCAATGAGTCATGAACCGTGAAGGAAAGGTGTGAAGGAATGCAAGTGCAGACCTGCTGATGCATCATGGAAATGTGAGGAATTTCATCTGTACCTTCTTCTGTTCTTCTTCTAGCAACCTGGCACGGCTTCGTTCGGGATGTCCGTGTTCAACCTGGGCAATGCCATCATGGGCAGCGGGATCCTCGGCTTATCGTACGCCATGGCCAACACGGGCATCGCCCTGTTTGTGTGAGTATCGCTCGTTACTGATGGTGCTGAAGGTATTCGATTGTAGTCCTCAAGCCTCAATAGTACGTCAGATCGACCAGAGGCTCACGGCTATGAAGCATCACCGATCAAATCAGTTCCAAATCAAAAGTTCCTGGCAGAGCATACGGAATATTTTTAGATGAACTTTATAATAAATAATTCTCTTCTCTCTACACTAGCTCATGTTAATTCAGGGTGAGGTTCGCCCTAGTTCCTACTCCAGGTTCCTCCGTACTTAATACGTGTTGACAAACAGACATGATTCGTGCAAGTGTGTGTATGAGGGTAGGAGGGTGTGTGAACGCTCTGGTTTTACACAGGCAGGCTAAGCCTCTTAGCAAGCACGTTAATACTTCTGCAGGCAGGCAGGCAGCCAGGTATATAAAGAGTGTGGGAGTGTGTTAAGATCATTTGTACGCCATGTTTCCACATCCTGTTTGTTTTTACTAGAGTCCAAGAGGTTACACGAATGGAGACTGTACTTTCCCAGTTTTAAGATCAGATCCGTATGTGTTTTAAATATAAATAGATCAGATCAAAATCAGATAAATTTGATCAGATCCAATCTAAGTGTCTATTCCGTATTAGATGCAGTGCATACTTCAATCATGGGGATAACGTGATAAGATCAGACAGTTCTGCAGTTGTATGGCTGGGTTGTCAGGATGCAAACTTCTTCTTTATCTATTACAACTGTTGCATGAACACTCAGCGTTAACCTCCCCCCGTTTCTGCTCATCAAACTTCCTGGATCGGTCGAATAGTCTGAATTTTATCTGTTGTAACCTACATACTACGAGTATGCGTGATAATTTATCCTTCTTTTCCTCTGGTTTCTGTTTTGTAGCATCCTGCTGGTAGCTGTGTCCATATTTTCCCTCTACTCTGTACACCTGCTGCTCAAGACCGCCAACGAAGGAGGTTAGGACCAGTTCCTCTAACCGGTATTTATTAAGAGTTAGAACCCACATGAGTGTGACAGGTATTGACTGTGTGTCGTCCCTTCCTACTCCAGGTTCTTTGGTCTATGAGCAGTTGGGCTACAAGGCTTTCGGCTTGCCAGGCAAGCTTGCGGCATCGATCTCCATCACCATGCAGAACTTTGGAGGTAATTTGCAGGATTAATCACTCGAACAGCTTTTGTAACGTGGGACACGTTACGTTGCACGTCTCAAGAAGCATTTTGCAGGTTCAAACAACATACAGTATGTTTGTACATTTCATTAAGGAGGTAAATATGTTCTAACATCTCTCTTTCTACTCCAGCCATGTCCAGCTACCTGTACATCGTGAAGTACGAACTGCCGATAGTCATCAAAGCATTTATAGGAGATGAAGAGTAAGATTCACTATTTTCACATTTATTCACTCATATTCTCCGAGAGTTTTCCTCATACGTGCATGTTTAGTTTCAGTACATGGTAGATTTTTGTTTTGTCTTCTTGTCTAAGTATCTTTTGAGCGGTGAAGTTTCACTGTAGTCTCGGCTAGGACAAGATGTATTTAAAGTGCCGATCAAAGGGGTCTTTTTAGACGGCCTCGTACCACGCAGAGCCGTAGCTTGCAATGACCTAATGCATGAACGTCATCTTGGGGGAAATATCATTCAGCTTGCAGAGTAAAAATAGGGTTCATCCTGGGTAGTAATAATAATAATAATAATAATAATAATAATAATAATAATAATTCATGTGTAATTGTAATGAGCTTTGTATTGATTTCTAAAATCCTCCATCAATGTTAACGTTAAATCTTGTTTGTTTGTTTGTTTGTTTGTTTAGGGTATGGTACACTAACGGAGACTACCTGGTGCTGCTTGTTACTCTTATCATTATTTTGCCACTTTCACTACTTAAAAATCTAGGTGAGTGTCTTTCCAAAAAAGCGGAAGAAAGAGAGAAAAAAAAAAACAGAAACTGAAAAATGAAGTCCAGAGCTGAATTAAACCAGACAGAAAGAAACTAATTTCATATTTCATCTTTACCTACCACAGGCTACCTTGGCTACACAAGTGGGTTCTCTTTGTTGTGCATGGTCTTCTTCCTAATTGTGGTAAGCAAATGCGATTGTATTCTTATAATTATATAAGCCATGTTTGCCATGAAACCTATTTGCCATGTTTCCACTCATGAGAGCAAGATAAACACCTGGTTTTGTTCTTCAGGTGATCTACAAGAAGTTCCAGATCCCCTGCCCTCTAACCAACGACCTCATCAACATGACCTTAAACGGCACGCTTGCACATCTCAACACCACGGCCACCGCCTATAGCGAGGATACCTGCAAACCTAAATATTTTGTCTTCAACTCACAGGTACAGAATACATACAGAAGACATACCTCAGGGGGTTTGTGTGAGTGCGTTCAGTGTGATTAACTATATTTGTTTATTGATTTATTTCAGACCGTGTACGCCGTGCCGATTCTCACCTTTGCCTTTGTGTGCCACCCGGCCATTTTGCCCATGTACGAGGAGCTCAAAGAGTAAGTTTGAAGCTTTGGCATCATTAAAGTCCAGTTAGAAGTCAGAAGATACACCGAGATACACGGTTAAAGCTTTAGCATAATCTCATCAGGTCTCGTTAATTTTCCCCCACAGTCGTTCTCGGAGAAGGATGCAGGGTGTGGCTAATGTGTCTTTCCTGTCCATGTTCATCATGTATCTCCTGGCTGCTCTGTTTGGCTACCTGACCTTCCACGGTAAGTGCATCACATTCTCTCGTCTGAGAACAAAACCGCTTTCATAAATCCTGCAGAGCTGGCGCATTAGTTACAAAATACTGACACGCATTAAAATAGATTGTAAGTTAATACCGACCTCATCGCAGTTCCGGTAATTCTTGCGTAAGGTTTGAGAAAGACGCAGGCCCTGACATCTGGCCTCTGTGCTGTTTGTCATGGCAGGAAAATAACATCATGTGTTTGCTGATGGTCTTGTCCTGTTTGGAAGATTGGAAACGTTACACAAGCGAGGACGCTCTTTTCCCCCAATTAAAATAATACAAGGAACTGTTTTAACTTTTATTTTCCCCTCGTTGTAATTTTAGGATCAACAGTGCCAGAATGGGGGCGGACCATCTAACACTAAAACCTGTTCTTATTTTCTAGATATGGTCGAGCCTGAGCTTTTGCACACGTACTCGAGGTTGTACAAGTTCGACGTGGTGCTGCTGATTGTACGTCTGGCCGTGCTGACTGCCGTCACACTCACTGTCCCTGTTGTCCTCTTTCCTGTGAGTTTTATCATCACATACTACGACGTAGCTATTATTAAGATATACATCTTAGTAGCATGAATTGTGTAGACTGTGAACTAGAAAAATATCTGAAAATTAAGAAATCTTTTCTCTCTGCCGTGTCAGATCCGTACCTCGGTGACTCATCTGTTAGGCGCCTCTAAAGAGTTCAGCTGGATCCGCCACACCGCCATCACCGTGACTTTGTTGGCCGGGGTCAACGTGCTCGTCATCTTCGTCCCCACCATTAGGGACATCTTTGGATTCATTGGTAGGTCAACATTCACGACACAACTGCGTAGCGAGTACTAGTGACGGTTCAAATAACAAAATGTCAAGAAATTTAGTCTACAATGAAATAGTCAACAAATGTGTCACGGTTAAGAGTTCTTTTGTTTGTTTTTTTGCCTTTTAAGGTGCTTCTGCTGCCGCCATGCTGATCTTCATCCTGCCGTCTGCGTTCTACATCAAGCTGGTGAAGAAGGAGCCCTTGAACTCCGTGCAGAAGATTGGGGTAAGAAGGTCTTTGAAAGTCTGTTTGAAGTGGTCGGGCGTTTACAAAATCAAGCATAAAAGGCTGAACAAGCCGGTTCAAGCTCTTCTAGCTTTTTATTTCAAAGTCGTGTCCTTTTGTGTGTCCTGCAGGCAATCCTGTTCCTGGCCAGCGGATTCATCGTGATGTTCGGTTGCATGAGTCTGATCATCCTGGACTGGACCCACAATGCTACCGGCCAGGGCGATGGTCACTAAGAGGCAGAGCGTGAGTGACAGGTGGGCGGGACTCTAGCGTTGCTGAGATGCTGTCCAGTCCTTCAACTGTTCCTGTTCTCATTGCTACGACCACAAACAAAAATTGACAAACCCTGCTCTTCTTCCAGCTCAGAGCAAAGAACATACATACCATTCTGAGAGAATGTCCTGAACTCTGTACAGTATGCTGTTAGGCCACAAAGATGGTGCTTTATTTTATACTTATGTTGCCATGATATGTTTTTATATTACTTTCTGCTTTCCGAGTCCTGGTAAGTCAGATACTGATCGCGAGACCGATCTCAGTGCACGGTATTTAACAATTCAAGACTCGCAACCGAAACCCAACTGTCGTAACTCACCCATGTCGAAACCTAGTGTCAGACTTCCTGTTTACCTTTGGCGAAAAAAAACAAAAAAAAAAAACAACGTTCCTACTGATTTGTATATTGAAAAGCACTTAATCATCGAAATATACGTGAACGTCGTCAATTCAAGCTTTAATACTACTCGGCTTCGATCGTACTAGTTACAGCATCATTTTGACTTTACTATATTAGTCAACTTAGTCGATTTACTAATGAACAAAGTTATTACCTTTAGTCTTTCACCTGAGGTTTTGGTAGTCGAACGAGACACTGTCAGGAAAAGAAGGTACTGTACGGGTACATTTGCGTTCCTCAAGGTACAAGAATTTAACGTAGGAGGTACACTACATTCACAAAAGGAACCAAAATATCCACCAGTTTAGTACGTTTATTTTTGTTGATTTTTTTTTTTTTTTTTTTTTTTTTAATGAAGAAAATTAAAAAAAAAAAAGTATTTACTTAAGTAAAAAGAATTTACTACAACACTGAAAACGTAATTGAGAACCAGTTTTACAGCAATAACCTCGTTGCTCAAAAGGCAAGACTGAAAGATAGATGGCTGTCCTTCGGACTGTTAGAAGGCACCGGAGTATTTCTTTACAGAAGATTTTACTTTTAGCCACGTGCAGTGGTTGAAAACGTGTTGAATTTTACATTATTAAACGGACAGTACGCGTTAAGTAGAAGATGAGGTTTTCAACTTTTCCATCTTCAGTATTTATTAACCATCGGCAGCTTAACTCTTGGGTAGAGTGAGGTGGAGGGGAGGGGGGGCAGAGAGATGGAAAAGGACAAGAGGGTTTAGTTAAAATTGTCACGTCCACTGGTGTGTCATGAGCCGCTGAGTGAATTTAGGCTGCCGCTGTGCAGCTTACACACACACACACACACACACACACACACACACACACACACACACACACACACACACACGTGTTAGTACAACCTTGCTGTGCTTCTAGTCACTAACCTCATGTCATCTAAAATGTATTGTCCAACACTTATTTATAGAAGAACATCAATGTAATTTAATCTATTTTACTATATTTATATATATTGTAAATACGTGTATATACCAAACAAATGAAGTGTGTATATATGCAGTTTGTATTGCATTTACAGATGTTTTTTTTTTTTTTTTTCCTGAGTTTTGCTGAGATTTGCAAATACAAATATCTGCCACTGATGGGTTTTATTACCCACTGGTTTGGGAAAAGGACTGTCTAATGTTAGATCAGTGTTAGTCTCGTCCCTGCAACATGGCTGGATATGAAAGAATACAAGAGTCCACGCTGCTCATAGCAACTTGTGCTGCACATTTCACGTACGTTAAAGACTAGACTGCTGTAGTTAAACAAGAGAGGGCGAGGAGAGCAACCCTCGAATATGAATGGCCAGTTGTATAAGTGCTCTTGTTTCAGTGAAACACTGTGTAAATCATGTAATTACTGTTCAATAAACTATAAAGATAAGCTTTGTGTCGTTTCCTGGTCTGTCTTTTAACCATTTGTGCATTGTTTATAGTAATAAACATACAGTGGGGGGAAAAAGTATTTGATCCCCTGCTGATTTTGTACGTTTGCCCACTGACAAAGAAATGATCAGTCTATAATTTTAATGGTAGGTGTATTTTAACAGTGAGAGACAGAATAACAACAAAAACATCCAGAAAAACACATTTCAAAAAAGTTATAAATTGATTTGCATTTTAATGAGGGAAATAAATATTTGACCCCTTCGACTTAGTACTTGGTGGCAAAACCCTTGTTGACAATCACAGAGGTCAGACGTTTCTTGTAGTTGGCCACCAGGTTTGCACACATCTCAGGAGGGATTTTGTCCCACTCCTCTTTGCAGATCCTCTCCAAGTCATTAAGGTCATTTTCAATGCCCTGGCTGAGGGAAGGAGGTTCTCACCCAAGATTTGACGGTACATGGCCCCGTCCATCGTCCCTTTGATGCGATGCAGTTGTCCTGTCCCCTTAGCAGAAAAACACCCCCAAAGCATAATGTTCCCACCTCCATGTTTGACGGTGGGGATGGTGTTCTTGGGGTCATAGGCAGCATTCCTCCTCCTCCAAACACGGCGAGTTGAGTTGATGCCAGAGAGATCTGACCACACCTGACCACAACACTTTCACCCAGTTCTCCTCTGAATCATTCAGGCAAACTTCAGACAGGCCTGTACGTGTGCTTTCTTGAGCAGGGGGACCTTGCGGGCGCTGCAGGATTTCAGTCCTTCACGGCGTAGTGTGTTACCAATTGTTTTCTTGGTGACTATGGTCCCAGCTGCCTTGAGATCATTAACAAGATCCTCCCGTGTAGTTCTGGGCTGATTCCTCACCGTTCTCATGATCATTGAAACTCCACGAGGTGAGATCTTGCATGGAGCCCCAGACCGAGGGAGACTGACAGTTTCTTCCATTTGCGAATAATCGCACCAACTGTTGTCACCTTCTCACCAAGCTGCTTGGCGATGGTCTTGTAGCCCATTCCAGCCTTGTGTAGGTCTACAATCTTGTCCCTGACATCCTTGGACAGCTCTTTGGTCTTGGCCATGGTGGAGAGTCTGGAATCTGATTGATTGATTGCTTCTGTGGACAGGTGTCTTTTATGCAGGTAACAAACTGAGATTAGGAGCACTCCCTTTAAGAGAGTGCTCCTAATCTCAGCTCATTACCTGTGTAAAAGACACCTGGGAGCCAGAAATCTTGCTGATTGATAGGGGATCAAATACTTATTTCCCTCATTAAAATGCAAATCAATTTATAACTTTTTTGAAATGTGTTTTTCTGGATTTTTTGTTGTTATTCTGTCTCTCACTGTTAAAATACACCTACCATTAAAATTATAGACTGATCATTTCTTTGTCAGTGGGCAAACGTACAAAATCAGCAGGGGATCAAATACTTTTCCACCCACTGTGTATATTATATTATATTTATATTGAACTGGAAAAACAGATCTGCCATTTCTATAAAACACTGGCTTGACCTCCTGGAAGATCACTTCATCCTAAAAATAAATAACAAAAAAAAAAAATCATCTCATGACATCTAGTCATGTTTCTTCAAGTACATCGAGAACTAATTCCTCTTCCCACACCTCCTCTTGGTAAAATATTAAATTCACATAACTTATTATTATTATTAATGATCACAGCATGCCTTTGTCTTTCATTTTCTTTCTCTCTTCCTCATTTGATGCTGTCGCTGTCTTTTCTGTGGCGTACCATTTCTCTCTCTCTCTCTCTCTCTCCCTCTCTCGCTCGTTCCATCTTCTCTTCATGCTCAATAAAAAAGGAAGTATGGACTGGTTCCTGAAAAGTGAAATATAAATAGGTCACCCTGACACTCGCCCATTTTTCCTGCTTCCAACACATCAACTTCACGAACTGACTGTTCACTTGCTGCCTAATATACCCCACCCCCTCGACAGGTGCCACTGTAATGAGATTATTCACATCACCTTTCAGTGGTTTTAATGTTATGGCTGATTGATGTATCTTGAATAGAGGCGAAAGCAACTAATATTTCTCTTTATTAGATTTTTTGAGAGCCTGAAAAGCCAATTTCTAGATATTTGTACTCATTTCATGCTCCATGTCTTATTCTATTCTGTTATAGCAAATAATGACACACATCTGCTTTTTTCAATTCAAAACATATTTCGTAAAAAACATACCATAGTGGTACTCCATTACGTGCACTGAAAAAAAAAAAAAATCTCAGCAAGTGAAGATATATTCAGTGTAGGAAAAGTTATCTAATGTTTCATATGTTATATGACAATGTTATATAACAAATATCAGGCTGCGCCATCAAGACATATATATTCATTTCACGCTTCTTCTATTGGAAGACAATTTTGCTTCTTTCTTGAAATAAACAAAATGATCTGCTAATAGAATGAGAAAAGTCCATGCTTATACTGGATTTGAGATATGTTTACTTGCTAAGACATCATCGTTTGCCGTGTGCTGTCTAGCAAAAAGGAATGTAGGTGTAGTCTGGATAATTCTGAGGTGTGGTTTTACTGACACTGAGTAACTTTCTCTGAGACATATTATGATTGGTCGGTATCTTGGATTGGGAGAGGTGTGCATGTCGAAATGTTCTTTTCCATTTCATGTTACGATGGTCGTCACAATGATTTGCATAAACAAACCAGGGAGGGATTTGAAGCTGCCTCACACCGACAGCTTTGTACAGTGGCTGGAAAGGTATGAGGAAGGTGTGAGACATCTGCTCACAAGAATTTAGACATTAACCACAGTAACAGCAGTTCTAAGAGACATGAAGTTCCTAGAAGTTAGTCTTCACTTCCTCTGTTTTTAGTGTTGGGTTCTGGTTTGGTATTGTCACACCACGGTCTGAGACAAGCTGGGGTGTGTGTGTGTGTGTGTGTGTGTGTGTGTGTGTGTGTGTGTGTGTGTAGCAGTGGACTGAGGTTCTCCTGACAAGACAACTCTTTGAAAGTCATTTACATTTACGTTTACGGCATTTGGGAGACGCCCTTATCCAGAGCGACTTACATTTATCTTATTTATACATCTGAGCAGTTGAGGGTTAAGGGCCTTGCTCAAGGACCCAACAGTGGCAGCTTGGCAGTGCTGGGGTTTGAACTCATGATCAGTAACCCAACATCTTAACCACTGAGCTGCCACTGCCCCATTTAAATGTAAAAGCCAGAAAACCAGTGCAGATTGTACTGTATAAACTGTTTTGAGTTTTTCTAAACACTGTATAGAAACCTTTTCCTCCGCATATGACACTTGAATTAGTCCTTAAAATTAACTCCTGAAGAAGAAAAAAAACTTCCTGTTTTTCTTTGTATTATCCAAATATACTTATTAAACTTTTCTGTTTTGCCTTTCCAGCACTGAACAGGGGTTTGGCTAAGGGTATAGTAATACTTTTACTGATTCCTAAACAGAGAAATCTAACATTTTTAATTCAAAACATCAAAACTATACAAAATATAACTACTCAGTACATATAATATTGTATTCAGTATGTAAATAGGCTATTTAATGTCAGACTGGACAGAATGGTGATGGTTTTCCTTTTGTGTGTGTGTGTGTGTGTGTGTGTGTGTGTGTGTGTGTGTGTGTGTGTGTGTGTTTCGAAGCACAATGCATGACAAGGAAGAAAAAGATTTTGTATACAAATAAGGTTGTAAGTTGCTTGAGCGACTGAAGCAGACCTGGACTTCATTAAACTGGACAAAAGCGTCCCCTGCTGGCTACTCAGACAACTGCAAAATGAAAACATTAAAATTGACTTTATCAGATGGTGTACATTTGATGGAAAGTGTGGTTCATCCATAATCAAAGTCATCGAAAGATGAAGTAGTAAAGGCGGGTATTAATGTACCTACAAATTATTATAGTCTTCAAGAAACTAATCATATACAGTACCTTCCAGTAATATTGCCCCCCTGGTAAATATGAGCAAAGAAGGCTGTGAACAATTCTTGTTATTGTTTAACCCTTTGATCTTTTTTTTTTTTTTTTTTTTTGTTTAAAAAAAAAAAAAAAAAAAAAAAAAAAAAAACCATCAAACAATATGCAATATATCAAACAATTGCAAACACAACACAGGTTTATCTATATATATATATATATATATACACACATACATACATATATACACACACACACACACACACACACACACACACACACACACACACACACACAGGTGCATCTCAATAAATTAGAATGTCGTGGAAAAGTTCATTTATTTCAATAATTCAACTGAAATTGTGAAACTCGTGTATTAAATAAATTCAATGCACACAGACTGAAGTAGTTTAAGTCTTTGGTTCTTTTAATTGTGATGATTTTGGCTCACATTTAACAAAAACCCACCAATTCACTATCTCAACAAATTAGAATACTTCATAAGACCAATAAAAAAAAAAACATTTTTAGTGAATTGTTGGCCTTCTGGAAAGTATGTTCATTTACTGTACATGTACTCAATACTTGGTAGGGGCTCCTTTTGCTTTAATTACTGCCTCAATTCGGCGTGGCATGGAGGTGATCAGTTTGTGGCACTGCTGAGGTGGTATGGAAGCCCAGGTTTCTTTGACAGTGGCCTTCAGCTCATCTGCATTTTTTGGTCTCCTGTTTCTCATTTTCCTCTTGACAATACCCCATAGATTCTCTATGGGGTTCAGGTCTGGTGAGTTTGCTGGCCAGTCAAGCACACCAACACCATGGTCATTTAACCAACTTTTGGTGCTTTTGGCAGTGTGGGCAGGTGCCAAATCCTGCTGGAAAATGAAATCAGCATCTTCAAAATGCTGGTCAGCTGAAGGAAGCATGAAGTGCTCCAAAATTTCTTGGTAAACGGGTACAGTGACTTTGGTTTTCAAAAAACACAATGGACCAACACCAGCAGATGACATTGCACCCCAAATCATCACAGACTGTGGAAACTTAACACTGGACTTCAAGCAACTTGGGCTATGAGCTTCTCCACCCTTCCTCCAGACTCTAGGACCTTGGTTTCCAAATGAAATACAAAACTTGCTCCCATCTGAAAAGAGGACTTTGGACCACTGGGCAACAGTCCAGTTCTTCTTCTCGTTAGCCCAGGTAAGACGCCTCTGACGTTGTCTGTGGTTCAGGAGTGGCTTAACAAGAGGAATACGACAACTGTAACCAAATTCCTTGACACGTCTGTGTGTGGTGGCTCTTGATGCCTTGACCCCAGCCTCGGTCCATTCCTTGTGAAGTTCACTCAAATTCTTGAATCGATTTTGCTTGACAATCCTCATAAGGCTGCGGTTCTCTCGGTTGGTTGTGCATCTTTTTCTTCCACACTTTTTCCTTCCACTCAACTTTCTGTTAACATGCTTGGATACAGCACTCTGTGAACAGCCAGCTTCTTTGGCAATGAATGTTTGTGGCTTACCTAGTGAACCAAACTGAGAGACCATTTTGAAGGCTCAGGAAACCTTTGCAGGTGTTTTGAGTTGATTAGCTGATTGGCATGTCACCATATTCTAATTTGTTGAGATAGTGAATTGGTGGGTTTTTGTTAAATGTGAGCCAAAATCATCACAATTAAAAGAACCAAAGACTTAAACTACTTCAGTCTGTGTGCAATGAATTTATTTAATACACGAGTTTCACAATTTGAGTTGAATTACTGAAATAAACGAACTTTTCCACGACATTCTAATTTATTGAGATGCACCTGTATATTTGGATAAACCTATGTTGTGTTTGATATCCATGAGAGCAGAGAATTTTTGTGAATTTGTTTAACAAAAGCTCAAAAGGTTAAACAATAAAGACAATTTTTCACAGCCTTCTTTGTTCATATTTACCAAGGGGGCCGATATTAGTGGAGGGCTCTGTAGGTGTTGTATAGCTATATTATATTATATTATATTATTTCAATGAGATGAGGATGCATCTCTGTCTATGATATTTGGGTTTTGTGCATCTGCATTCAGTGTTTGGCCATTGTGTTTCTGAACATAGCATTCATCTGGTATTTGCCCCAGGCTGACGTGCTTGCAATCCATCCTGTTATCAAAGCCCAGGTGTGGTGCAAGTTCATAAACGTTTATAAACCTTGTCCAATGCTCTCCATACAGTTCTTAGATTGAGGCCCTGTGGTCAGGGTTGTGTGGAACATCACATTCAGCATTATGCTGCTCACCAGTCCAATCTGGGCCATCTGCCTTTTGAGGATGGCAGTGCTTGGAGCTCACTGCAGTGCACTGCGGTTCAACTGTTGGTCCACTGTCAGCTGGGAAATGTCTCCTAGATGTGGCTCCAGACAGTGTGGTTCTAGAGAGACTTTGATCATTTTCTTGGCTCAGAATCAAGATCTAATTATGTCAGTTGGTGTGCTATGGTGCCTTGCTGTTGCTGTGTAATTACTACAGAGGACATCTGAACCGAAGACTATTTCTCTGATACGGTCAATACTGAGGCAGCACACACACGTCTGGTATTCGTCCATGGCTTCCACAGAGCTTAGACATTAGCTCCATAAGCATGGTTAATGTAGGATCACTGTACAAAATCCCATCTTAGGAGGAGACCGTCCTGAGTTCCCGAGTAGGAATTCCGAGTTGAAGGGGTGTTTTCTGTTCAAGTCAGTGGTTGGAAAGTACGAATTATGACCTTCAGTAGAATGCGGCTATATAGCATAAGTTCCTTCAAGTCCTGTCAGAAATATCGTAATTATGAGGTGGAAGCACTTGAACCACCTCAGAACTCGTACACACAAACTTCCGAGGAGGACCTGAAGGCAGCATAATAATGCCACATTCATGACCAAGTGGGAAGTTTCCGACTTCTCAGTAGGAAAGATACGTTTGATCGGCTCTCCAACTCGTTATTCCTACTCGGAACGTAGGGGTTGTTTTCGAGAGCGATTCCGTGACGTCACTTCATCATGGCGGCGCTCACAAGAGTGAAAATAAGAACAACAGCGTGATTTAATGTTAATTCGCATTTTGCGAGATTTTATATATATATATATATATATATCAATCAGACTGCTATTGCATGTAATGTTCGGCGCCATTCACAATGAATTATCACATCCACTTTAAGAGGAAAGTGGGAAAATTCCGACTTCCTAGTTGTTGTGAACGCGGCATATGAATGTAACAGGAATGTAAGCTGTAAGTGGTAATTTTGCGTCTTAGCTGTTCGGTTCTTTTTTTTTCCAGTGAGGCAAAAATGAGCGTCTTGTCGTTGACGATGCAAAATAAATAAATAAATAAATAAAAACCACTTGGACGCACATTACTTCCGGACTCATACGCAAAAACGCCGCTTCACGCTCTGCGCCCAGCACTTGGAGGCGTGATGACGCACTCGTTCTCGCTGTCTCGTGCGGCAGCGCCGCCATGCGGTCAGGAGTGACAGCTACAAGTACCTGATCCCTCTACATGTGGCCGGGACACTTTTAAAGCCGTCGCCGCTGCTTGTGCACTTTTTTCGCGTTTAATTTGGACGCACAGGTTGGTGTTTGTGTTGCTGCAGCGGCTCGCATGCTGGTTTGTAGCGGAGAAGCGCCACCGCGGTGTAACACACGGGCTAGCTGGCTGGCTAAGCCTCTCGGCTAAGGTAAGTCAGTTAATGTATTGTGCACACGGAGAGCAGCGCTCTTTGCTAACTCGCATGCTAAGTAACAACACGGCGTCAGTGAGCGATCGGATAAAAAAAAGAAAGTAAGTCTTCGTAGCTAACAACTTTAAAAAGTTCGCACGGTGTAGCTAAACATTTCCTGAAATGTATCCGTGGCTGTGTTAGGATAGTTAGCTTCCAGGCTAATCACACCGACAGATGGAAACAAGTTTACAGCTTACACAACTTTGCTAACACTCAGTGTAGCTAAGCTAGCTAGCACGTTCTCTGTACAAACACTTTCGTCTGACTTCCGGTAACAACAGGATATAATTACCGTTCGGTTGTAACGAGTTGTGTGTTTGTGTTTGAACCTCAAGCAAGCTGTCAGAAGTGTGAAAACTTAAGCATGTCGGCTACATCACAGGATTTGGGCCTAAGTTTATTGTTGGAGGTCAAAGGTCACGTTCGCATTAGGCAGACTGGACACGAGTTTCCATGGAAACCCAGGCGTCATGTGTGGTGTTTGTGTGATTGAAGCAGTCGGCGATGTAAATAACCCGAAGGAGGCAGTTTAGGGCTGGGCGATATGACGACCCAACACAGATATCACGATAAATTATGATGGAAGATATCGCGGTCTTTTTATTCAGGATTTTTTTTTTTTTCAAAATAAAAGTGTATTACATGCTCAACGGAAGCAGACGATGTGTTAAACGTTTGTTCACCGGTTTCATTTTGTTCACCTTTTCAGTGTTTGTTTGGAATATTTTAATATAAAAAGGCATTATCATTGAGTTTGTTTGTTTTTTTAAACAATGCAATGATTTGCAAATCTCATAAACCCATATGTTATTCACAATAGAACACAGAAAACATATCAAATGTTTAATCTGAGGAAATGGACCATTTTAAGGAAAAAATAAGGTCATTTTGAATTCGATGGCCGCAACACGTCTCAAAAAAGTTGGGACAGGGGCAACAAAAGGCTGGAAAAGTAAGTGTTACTACAAAGAAACAGCTGGAGGTTAATTGGCAACAGATCAGCAACATGATTGGGTATAAAAAGAGTATCTTAGAGAGGCGGAGTCTCTCAGAAGTAAAGATGGGATGGAATCTGGATGGAAGCAGATGTTGCACTAAAACCTGTATATACCTTTCAGCATTGATGGGGCCTTTCCAGATGTGCAAGCTGCCCATTCCATAGGCACTAATGCACCCCCATACCATCAGAGATGCAGGCTTCTGAACTGAGCGCTGATAAAAAGCCGGATGGTTCCTCTCCTCTTTAGTCCTCTTTAGTTTAGAGGACGCGGCGTCCATGGTTTCCAAAAAGAATTTCAAATTTCGATTCGTCTGACCACAGAACAGTTTTCTACTTTGCCTCAGTCCATTTTAAATGAGCTTTGGCCCAGAGAAGACGGCGGCGTTTCTGGATCATCTTCACATATGGCTTCTTCTTTGCATAATAGAGCTTTAACCTGCATTTGTGGATGTCACGGCGAACTGTGCTCACAGACACTGAGTTCTGGAGGTGTTTCTGAGCCCATGCAGTGATTTCCATTACAGAATCAGGCCTGTTTTTAATGCAGAGCCGTCTGAGGGACCGAAGATCACGGGCATGCAATATTGATTTTCACCCTTGTCCCTTGCACACAGAGATTTCTCCAGATTCTCAGAATCTTTTGATGATATTATGTACTGTAGATGATGAGATATTCAAAGTCTTCACAATTTTACGTTGAGGAACATTATTCTGAAATTGTTCCACAAATTGTAGACGAAGTTTTTTGCAGATTGGTGAACCTCTGCCCATCTTTACTTCTGAGAGACTCCGCCTCTCTAAGATACTCTTTTTATACCCAATCATGTTACTGACCTGTCGCTAATTAACCTAATTAGTTGCAAAATGTTCCTCCAGCTGTTTCTTTTTAGTAACACTTACTTTTCCAGCCTTTTGTTGCCCCCCGTCCCAACTTTTATTGAGACGTGTTTTCCTTTTACCGTTAGTGTTTGCATTTTAAAAACTTCTTAAACCTACCGAAAGATCTGCTTTGAGTACCACTCTTCAGGATCTTTTTTTTTTTTTTTTTTTTTTTTAGGTTAATAAATATCTTTGAATGTACAGTGAGGGTTTTTGACTTGAGACACGGATCATGACAACAATCACAATGACGGCAGAGGGTTTTAAGAGAGACAGAGCGTCAGCGTGTTGAACGTTACTGTGCATGAAATCGCTAAACATTACAGTTCCACTTGGGAACCTGATGGACCGAGATGGTTTGGCTCCAGTGGACGCCGCTTTTAATCCTCCAGATATACATACGATACACAAACGGGTGTGTGAACTGTGTCACTTGTGTTGCAGCTGCGCTCACGTACGTGTGGGGAAGTGAAGTATATTTACGCCTTAAAACGGCACCGTTTTCTGTTCGCTTGTGTATTTTAAAAATATATAATAATCATTTATAGAATATTCCATGCATATCTAATTAAAGATCCGTAACTTCGGCTTGTGAAATTATTCTGAAGTTACTGACTGTACAGATTAAGGACATCATGATGATGAGATATTTTAGTCCACTTTACACATTTCTTCATTAATCCTTCATCGATTTGTCGTCGTTACAGACTTACCTGAGAGCGGCAGTGGTGGACACGCTGAGCCGAAGATGCCTACACGTCCCAGAAATGGTGAGTGTCTCTTATCTTTAAGCGTGTTTTTGCTTTTTTTTTTTTCCCCTGTAATGGATTGGAGTCCCGGCGGCGTTCCGGGGATAATAAAGTCTCCAGACCCACCGTGACCCTGACAAAGTGACCACGATAAAGCAGTTACTGAAGATAAGTGAGGGAACATTTTTTTCAGTCTGAGGTAAAAGAAGCATGAAGTCAAAACAAAACAAGGAGAATGTTTTAAAGTATAAAGTCAATTTAAAAGACTTTAAGATCGAGCGTGCGAAACGAAGTACGAGCAAATCTACGTATGATCTGTGGAGCTGTCTGAAACAAGCGCTTGTCTGTTAATTATTTATTTTTGTCATATGCACAGACCATCCCGAATGAACCTCCTATCCAGTCAGGTCCACAAATATTTGGACATTGACTTCAGCTATTATTGAGTTTACATCCAATTCAGATGGACGGTGTAGGAATCAAAGCACTTTTTTTATACGTGGTCCCCCACTTTTTAAGGGACCAAAAGTAATTGGATAATTGGCTGCTCAGCTGTTCCATGGCCAGGTGTGTGTTATTCCCTCATGATTTCACTTAAAAGTGAGCAGATAAAAAGGTCTAGAGTTGATTAAGTGTGGTATTTGCATTTGGAATCTGTTGCTGTTAACTCTCAATAAGTCCAAAGAGCCGTGACTTCCAGCGAAGCAGGTCATCATGAGGCGGAAAAATCAAAACAGACCGATCGGAGAGAGGGAGCAAAAACATTAGGAGTCGAAAAATCAACTGGTACATTCATAAAAAGAAAGAAGGCACTGGAACACCGAAAGGCCCAGAAGACGACGGAAAACATCTGTGATGGATGAAAGAATGAAAGAAGAATTCATTCCCTGGTGAAAGAAGGAAAAACTCCTTCAGGACAGTCGGCCAGATGAAGAACACCTGTCAGGAGGTAGGTGTATCTGAGTCAAAGTCAACACTCGAGAGAAGCCTTCGTCTGAGTGAATACAGAGGGTTTACCACAAGATGTACACCAGTGATAAACCTCATTGATAAAAACATGAAGACCAGATCAGTGTTTGCCAAAAATATTTAAAAAAACAAACAAAAAAACATCCTCCGGACAGACGAGACAAAGATCAACTTGTAGCAGAATGATGGGAAGAGAGGATTGTGGAGAAGGGAAGGAGCTGCTCATGATCTGAAGTGTACCACCTTGTATTTATTGATGATGTGACCGCTGAGAAAAGCAGCAGGATGAATTCTAACGTGTATAGAGCTGTATCATCTGCTTCAAAACCCAGTGACCCGAAACGTACTGCTACAGCAACCCGAGACATTGGCCGAGTCAATCACCTGAGCCGACTCCATCAAAGACAGAACTGCCTTCAGTTGTCTTAAATACTGAAAGTAAGACTACCAAAATGACTGTGGTTTGTTTTAGAGGTGTTATAATAACAAAACAGTTACTGTCTCGAGCTGTTTTAAGATCTTTAACAGACCACACATTAGGATCCAGTTTCGGAGCACGAGTTCGTCTGTAGTCGAGAAGTCAGTTTTAACGTCTTGATTAAAGCCCAGAATAAATAAAACCAACCTCGCGTGAGTGTACAGGACCGTAAGGTTTCGTGTTGTGTGTTTGTAGGTGCGCAGAGTGTAGAGGACGTGTCGGAGGATGAGGAAAGCCAGCTCTGTCCTATCTGCCTGAACCCCCCCAGGCCTGTAGAGCGCGCTGTTCCTGACGCCTGCAACCACGTCTACTGTCTCGGCTGCATCCTGCGCTGGGCTCAGGTCTGCTGCTCACATCCACAAAACACACACACACACACACACAACATATTTTTATTGTGTTTGTTAGGAGACATTTTAATATCTTTTATATTTATGTATACAGTATCTCACAAAAGTGAGTACACCCCTCACATTTTTGTAAATATTTTATTATATCTTTTCATGGGACAACACTGAAGAAATGACACTTTGCTACAATGTAAAGTAGTGAGTGTACAGCTTGTATAACAGTGTAAATTTGCTGTCCCCTCAAAATAACTCAACACACAGCCATTAATGTCTAAACCGCTGGCAACAAAAGTGAGTATACCCCTAAGTGAAAATGTCCAAATTGGGCCCAAAGTGTCAATATTTTGTGTGGCCACCATTATTTTCCAGCACTGCCTTAACCCTGTTGGGCATGGAGTTCACCAGAGCTTCACAGGTTGCCACTGGAGTCCTCTTCCACTCCTCCATGACGACATCACAGAGCTGGTGGATGTTAGAGACCTTGCGCTCCTCCACCTTCTGTTTGAGGATGCCCCACAGATGCTCAATAGGGTTAAGGTCTGGAGACATGCTTGGCCAGTCCATCACCTTTACCCTCAGCTTCTTTAGCAAGGCAGTGGTCGTCTTGGAGGTGTGTTTGGGGTCGTTATCATGTTGGAGTACTGCCCTGCGGCCCAGTTTCCGAAGGGAGGGGATCATGCTCTACTTCAGTACGTCACAGTACATGTTGGCATTCATGGTTCCCTCAATGAACTGTAGCTCCCCCGTGCCGGCAGCACTCATACAGCCCCAGACCATGGCACTCCCACCGCCATGCTTGACTGTAGGCAAGACACACTTGTCTTTGTACTCCTCACCTGGTTGCCGCCACACACGCTTGACACCATCTGAACCAAATAGGTTTATCTTGGTCTCATCAGACCACAGGACATGATTCCAGTAATCCATGTCCTTAGTCTGCTTGTCTTCAGCAAACTGTTTGCGGGCTTTTTTGTGCATCATCTTTAGAAGAGGCTTCCTTCTGGGACGACAGCCATGCAGACCAATTTGATGCAGTGTGAGGCGTATGGTCTGAGCACTGACAGGCTGACCCTCCACCCCTTCAACCTCTGCAGCAATGCTGGCAGCACTCATACGTCTATTCTGCAAAGCCAACCTCTGGATATGATGCTGAGCACGTGCACTCAACTTCTTTGGTGGACCATGGCGAGGCCTGTTCTGAGTGGAACCTGTCCTGTTAAACCGCTGTATGGTCTTGGCCACCGTGCTGCAGCTCAGTTTCAGGGTGTTGGCAATCTTCTTATAGCCTAGGCCATCTTTATGTAGAGCAACAATTCTTTTTTTTCAGATCCTCAGAGAGTTCTTTGCCATGAGGTACCATGTTGAACTTCCAGTGACCAGTATGAGAGAGTGTGAGAGCGATAACACCAAACTTAACACACCTGCTCCCCATTCACACCTGAGACCTTGTAACACTAACGAGTCACATGACACCGGGGAGGGAAAATGGCTAATTGGGCCCAATTTGGACATTTTCACTTAGGGGTGTACTCACTTTTGTAAGATACTGTATATAGTTGTTAAAAAAATTTTTAAAAATTTTGATTGAATATTACAATGGTAATAAAGTCCACTATCTTCACGCTCCTGCTGTGTTTGCTGTGATGCAGATGCTGCAGATCTGTCCAGTGGACCGCAGGCCTTTCAGCTCGATCTGTACACAGGACCCTTTTCTGGGATACATCGAGGTTGAGAAGTGTTTGTTTCTCTCTCTGTCTCTCTATCTGTGTGTTGTTTTTTGTTTGTTTGTTTTTTTTCCATTCTAGCACTTGAAATATTCCTCTCTCGCTGCTTGTCATGACTTAATGGATCTCTGCTGTGTCTACAGATTCCTGTAAAACCATCCAGCACATCGAACACTTGTGTATGCAACTCTAAAGACGACGGAGCGCTGGAAAGCTTTTCAGTGTAGGTGTTAATACAGGTGCATCTCAATAAATTAGAATGTCGTGGAAAAGTTCATTTATTTCAGTAATTCAACTCAAATTGTGAAACTCGTGTATTAAATAAATTCAATGCACACAGACTGAAGTAGTTTAAGTCTTTGGTTCTTTTAATTGTGATGATTTTGGCTCACATTTAACAAAAACCCACCAATTCACTATCTCAACAAATTAGAATATGGTGACATGCTAATCAGCTAATCAACTCAAAACACCTGCAAAGGTTTCCTGAGCCTTCAAAATGGTCTCTCAGTTTGGTTCACTAGGTAAGCCACAAACATTCATTGCCAAAGAAGCTGGCTGTTCACAGAGTGCTGTATCCAAGCATGTTAACAGAAAGTTGAGTGGAAGGAAAAATTGTGGAAGAAAAAGATGCACAACCAACCGAGAGAACCGCAGCCTTATGAGGATTGTCAAGCAAAATCGATTCAAGAATTTGAGTGAACTTCACAAGGAATGGACCGAGGCTGGGGTCAAGGCATCAAGAGCCACCACACACAGACGTGTCAAGGAATTTGGCTACAGTTGTCATATTCCTCTTGTTAAGCCACTCCTGAACCACAGACAACGTCAGAGGCGTCTTACCTGGGCTAAGGAGAAGAAGAACTGGACTGTTGCCCAGTGGTCCAAAGTCCTCTTTTCAGATGGGAGCAAGTTTTGTATTTCATTTGGAAACCAAGGTCCTAGAGTCTGGAGGAAGGGTGGAGAAGCTCATAGCCCAAGTTGCTTGAAGTCCAGTGTTCAGTTTCCACAGTCTGTGATGATTTGGGGTGCAATGTCATCTGCTGGTGTTGGTCCATTGTGTTTTTTGAAAACCAAAGTCACTGCACCCGTTTACCAAGAAATTTTGGAGCACTTCATGCTTCCTTCTGCTGACCAGCTTTTTGAAGATGCTGATTTCATTTTCCAGCAGGATTTGGCACCTGCCCACACTGCCAAAAGCACCAAAAGTTGGTTAAATGACCATGGTGTTGGTGTGCTTGACTGGCCAGCAAACTCACCACACCTGAACCCCATAGAGAATCTATGGGGTACTGTCAAGAGGAAAATGAGAAACAAGAGACCAAAAAATGCAGATGAGCTGAAGGCCACTGTCAAAGAAACCTGGGCTTCCATACCACCTCAGCAGTGCCACAAACTGATCACCTCCATGCCACGCCGAATTGAGGCAGTAATTAAAGCAAAAGGAGCCCCTACCAAGTATTGAGTACATGTACAGTAAATGAACATACTTTCCAGAAGGCCAACAATTCACTAAAAATGTTTTTTTTATTGGTCTTATGAAGTATTCTAATTTGTTGAGATAGTGAATTGGTGGGTTTTTGTTAAATGTGAGCCAAAATCATCACAATTAAAAGAACCAAAGACTTAAACTACTTCAGTCTGTGTGCATTGAATTTATTTAATACACGAGTTTCACAATCTGAGTTGAATTACTGAAATAAACGAACTTTTCCACGACATTCTAATTTATAGAGATGCACCTGTATATTCTCCTCCATTCATTCACGACTGGATTTTTTTTCCCCCCCTTAAAAAGTTTGCACTTAACTGAATAATTGTGTTGACTTGCTGTAGGAAGGAAAAAACCAAAACAGATGGAAAGGAGGAAAGAGCCAGCACTGAACTGACATGTAAAATATGTATGTAAACAACAGTTTGTTTTGAAAAAAAAAAAAAAAACTGAATAATTCAGAAGTAATTTTATTTACCACGTGAGTTACTTTTGCATTTGAAGGTTTATATGGGACTAACGTGCAGTTTCTACGTGTTCATTCCTAACAGGTCATGTCGGTTCCTCTGCACTAAAAAAGGTTCGTTGTTTTCCGTATTATATTTTAAGTTTTGTATTGTGGAGGGTCACAAAGTATTTTTGAACGAAATGAACCCAAAAGGACATTATGACTTTTCTGTGACTCCAGGCCTTGACCACGATTCACCCGTTTTTATTGCTGAACTCCCGATTTAAATACAGCTAAGACTCCCAGTACTTATGAATTTATAATACTTTTTGGGTGGCGTGCAAGTGTGATGTTTTTTTTTTGTTTGTTTGTTTGTTTGGGTTTTTTTTTTGTTTTGAAAATTTGCAATTAAAAAATTCAGGTTGAAGTTCAGGTAGAAAGAAAAATTCAAGTAGAACAAAAATAAACGCAGGTTACAGAAATCAGGAAGAACATAAAATTCAGGTAGAATAAAAAAACTCAGGTTGCAAAAATTCAGATAAAACAAAATTCAGGTTAAAATTCAGTTAGAATGAAAAATTCAGGTAAAACAAACTTGGATTACAAAAATTCAGATGGAAAAAAAATTCAGGTAGAATTCAGCATCAGAAAAATTTCTCATTTTCACAGAAAAACGAGCGAAAAATTTTGTTCAGGCAGTTCAGAGAAAGCATCTGGGAGAGAGAAAAAAATGTAACCAAAATTTTTCTGCTGATTTGATTTCATTCCATGCGTACCGTCTCAAAACTGTTCCTCTCACAGGCCCATTTTGTAAATCTGGTGACCCTACAGATGTGTATTGATCCATATCAGCTTCTAACCAAAAAATTTTCAGATTGAAATTTCTGCTTGAAAGATATTTTTATCCATAAATACTGTGTGTTTAAATCCCTGTGCAGGTTGAAGGGGAGACGTGTCGCTCACAGCTGCTCACTCAGCACAGCGAGCAAGGACTTTCAGCCCAGCAGGGGGAGACACTCGGCATACTCACCCAAATCATGTAAATATCCTACAGGCAGCGGGGGAAAAATCAGGGGGATGTTGTATAGTCGACGTTTCGGATGCATATCGGTTCAGCTTGGCTCGTGTTCTGACCATCGGCACTCTGATTTTATGGGCTTTCGTCAGGGCAGACCACGAGACCGAATCACAGAATCAAAACCTATAACGTGTTTTCAACGTGCGATCATGGTTGTAGTTTTCTTTAAATAAATCCGTGATGCAGTAATGTGATCATACCAACATGAAACGCGGGGGGGAGAAAAACTCGCTTGTGTTCATCTGTACTCGCTGTTCAGCGCAGGAGTTTAATCATGGAGGAGATTTTTTTATTAAAGACACCAGAATCTATCAGAGCGAACAACGCAGCTAAGTGCTTTTTAAAGTTCCGTATTTTTATTTACAACTTGAAGTGTGTCATTTAGTAATATTTTATTTCTAAAATCTCGATTTTAGTCATTTTGCACCTCATTCGGTGGATCTGATCAGAAAATCCAGTCACTATACATTACTGAATACACTCTAAAAAAAAAAAAGGCCTCTTGACCTCTGGGAACTTCTGAAGCATGTTCTTCAAAAATTGTAGCTTTTAAGTAGTTCATATAAAACATATAAAACTCTGTGATGCAGTACAGAGACAGCGGTGATCCCTGAGGATGAGACGGTGGATGAGGAATGGAGAGTGTGCTGGAGAAATACAACAGAACACCAGTGGCTGCCTGTTTCTATACCACCTCCCTCTACATGTATCCCAAGGTGACCATTTTATGCTCTGTCTCCGCATTGTAATCGTTTATGGCCTTCTGTCATGGACAGGAACTGACTTTGAAATTGACTTGTCCTTCTTGTATCAGCATTGTGTCCAGGCAGTGCCCTCGTGCTCTTCTCCAACAGCCCGTGAAGCGTTCCTCTCCATGTTTACTGGGATCTGGTTTCCCTGGTGAGTACCACATATGTATCTAATGCTAATCTGTGTCTTCACTGCATTCAGTGCCTTGTTGTAAAGTACAACAGAAGGTTGTATCGTATATTGAACTTGATTCTTCATCCAGTTTGCATTTCTCAGTTCTTTATGGAAAGGTTTGTGCGGTCACGTGTCCCAAAGGCGAGGGGAGAAACAGTAAAAGAGGATCAGGATCGAAGCGCTCCGTCAAACAGGCCGAGAATCACACGACGCGCTCATCCCAAAAGAGCAAAAGCGGGAACGAGGATACTTTATCCGGACAGTCTCCCCAGTCTGGCTCCGGCTCCTCCTCTCCTGCCGGCAGTGCTTCAAACGACATGCCTGCTTCTACAAGTAAGCAAAGGCTCGCTAGCAAACAGAAGCCTACCACAAAGAGGAAAGGAGGCAGGAAGAAAGCGGCCACTCGACAAGCAGCGATCGAAAATGAGGAACTCAGCGAGGAGGATGAGCAGACCAGTCAAGAGGAACCTGACGACGATATGGAGGAGTTGAAGACGTTGGGGGCGACAGAGGAGACGGAAGAAGACCAGAGTTCCTGTCAAGGGGATGCAGATGAAGGTTCAGATTCTGTTGATCAGGATGGAGAGGAACAAAAAAGGAACACTGAGTCTCAAGTGGAGACTGAAAACATTTCATCTCCGTGTGATGAGGAAGAACAGAATGCAGTCAAGCCAAAGGATAATCAGACATCATCTCAGGAGGATCATTCTGCACAGGACACACCCGAGAGTGAACAAGCAGCGTGTCTGGAAAACGATTACCATCAGTCCTCTGCTCCATCTGCTGAGCAGGTGATGCTAGATGGACCTAGCAACACACCTGAGTCCTTATTGAGCAACAGTAATTTGACCACTGCAACCGTGAGCTCTTCAGAGGTAACGGAGCATAATCCAGAATCTGAAGCTGAAGTAGAGCCAGTTGAGTGTGGAAATGTAACCAGTGAAGCATGTCAACTTCCTGTGCCTGACAGCATCTCCACTCTCGATACAGCTGAAGACCGTTTACAAATTCAAGACACTTCAATAACTACGGATACAAAACAGGAGGTGTCTCTCGACATCAGTAGTCAGCAGGACAACACCGAGTCTATACCTATGGACTGTGACTCTCCTGCTTCAGAGAACACTTCCCTTGCTGCTGAGATGGTGCTGGAGATCAATAGTGCTGTTGCTGAACCCCAGATCTTATCTGCTGACCAAATCCTCATTCAGGACAGAGAGCAGAAGATCGATGTACATGATAAGTGTGAGCTCTCCAAGGACCAGACATCTTCAAACAGGAGAGATGGACGGCAACGCAAGTCTCGGTTCCACTCACCCACAACCACCTGGTCCCCTAAAAGTGAGTCCAGAAACGAAGGATCACGGAGGTCACGGTCCAGGGATCGTAGTCGCAATGCTGGTTCCCCACACAGAAGTGAAAGAAGTCGAGGCCGTGAGCACGACGAGGAACGAGGAGGCTTCAGACGGAATCGCAGCAGAGAGAGACGGAACAGGAGACGCTCTCGAAGCCGCTCCAGGTCTCGCTCCAGATCACGCTCCAGATCGCGCTCAAGATCCAGAAACAGGCCAAATCAGAGAGGCATGTCTTCAGAGCGCAGCGATCAAAGGGCACAATCGCCACGGAAAAGGGACTCTTGGGGAGGGGAAGGCTGGAGATCTGGACGTCCCTTTCTCAACTCCAACAGGAGAAGCAATCCAGATAGACCGTTTCCACCAAGGGAGTTCAACTCTTCAGGTAACGGCAGTCTCTATCCTCAGGAGTTATCGCCAGAAAGAGGTCAGTCAGAAAACCCACACTGGGTAAAGGAAAGGTCAGTGGTTAATAATGATGGCAGGGAACGAGATCAGCAGTTGGAGGAGAACTCTGGTGACACGCCCACGGACTATTGGCCTCGAGGGGGCTGGGGCTCTGAGCAAGGACGTCCAGCTGGACGGGGTTGGGCCAGTCAGCGGTCCTATGGCCAATATGGTGAGTCGGCAGATAACTGGCGGCAGCAGCGCAGCTCTTTCTCAGGAACAAACAACAACACAGGGAGTGACTCCTACAGTCAGTTCAATGAGAACAGACCAGGAGGGAAGAGGAAAGACCTTGACACCTGTGATACACTTCTGGACCGGTCAGGATGGTCTGCCGCTTCCAGCTGGGCAGTGCGCCGAACCCTCCCTGCAGATGTACAGAACTACTACTCACGAAGAGAAAGAGGACCTGGGCCAGGTGGCAGCATCTGGAACAAACAAGAGGATGAGCAGCCTGCAGCTGGAGTCTCCAAACAAACTGGTGTGTATTTACTATTTACTACTGAGTTTTAGCACATGTATGGTACCAATTAAGAGTTTGAGTACTGTCGGGCTTGCATAAAGTTTCCTCCTAGATGGAAGGCTCACAGCTAAGGTAATACCTTTTGTAAGAATGGTCTTCATCTCTCCAGTACAGTTCCACAGACTTGTAGAATTTGTGCCCAGGTGCCCAATACCTTAAGACACTGTTGGCTTTTCCATTTCACAGTAGGACCACAATTGACCAAATATTTTGTGAGTGGTGGGTCATTCTCAGCACAGCAGTGACACTGACCTTGTAATGCTGTGCCAGTGTCCCTACTGGCCACTCTATTAGACACATCTTGCCATGTCCATCCCAGGTCTAGGCCTAGTCTGCTGGTTTGCGATCGTTATGGTTACTATAGAATAACTGCAGGAATTGCATCAGTTGCCTAATCAAATTATGTAATGATTTGAGGTGCTTAACCAAATAATTGACGTTACTGCTGCCAGCTGTAGCCAAGCGTTTGGGCATGGGTATACTGCCATCAGTATGAATGCTATAAATTTTACTGTAGTGTCATGAAATCAGTTGCCCACCTCTGATCTGGCTGGTATTAATTATGTTGTTGTCACTTGTATTTTTATTTCAGATCTCCCACAGAGTGAGCCGAACACCCACATACCCAACGAAGCAGTACCTGCCCCTCCGAGTGTACTTCCTCACCAGATTAATGTGCTTGGAGTGCTGCGCTACCCATTGAGTTCCATGGGACCTCGAGGCCCTTCCGTGACTGTCCAGCCAGCCCCGTTCGCCATTCCCACCCAGATACCTGTCCACCTGCATCCACCTGTCCCCCCTCTTCAGATGCACACAATGGCCGTACAGGGTCTGCCACCGCCTCCTCCACCACCTCCTCCTGTACAGCAGGGCTCTGTCCTGCCCACTGACCCTCTCCCTCAGGTTAGGGATTGATGTTGTGTAGTTCAGGATTTTTATTAAACCTGGTCCTGGTTGTGTATTGAAATGATCTTGGCACGATCGTTCATTTCTTTAACCAGGTGATGACAAGTGTGCCAGGAAAGGGTCCGGTGAAAGCATCACCAAACAAGGCGGCTCATCTTCCCAACACAGCCAGTGTAGCGCAGCCATCTTCCACCACACAGCCCTCGTCTCACAGCAAAGCCCACGCGGACAGTTCCAAGAAGGAGAAGGTAAGTGTACAGTGGAATGACGCATCAAACCGGAAGTATGGGCTGGAAGCTCTTTAAAAATGTGTGTATATATTTTCCATCACTGTTTTATGACAGAAATTACAGATTCAGGAAAAAGCCATCAATGAGGTGAAAGCAGCCATCAAGCCATATTACCAAAAGAAGGATATCACCAAGGAGGAGTACAAAGAGATTGTACGCAAAGCTGTAGAAAAGGTAAGCAAGCAGGTTTTCTGTTTTTTCTTTTTTTATTTACACACTTTCAGGTTAGTTTTTTTTAAAAGTAAAATAAATTAAAAAAAATTGAAGTTTCCCACCACAGATAAATTCAAGTGAAAAACAAACCGAAATGAAAATGAAAGGGACGGATAATAACCTGGTTGAATAACGGTTTGAGTGCTGCCATGGCTTCAGCAGGCGAATGAAACATCCTACAGGTTCAGCCAGTCTTTAGTTGGGATTTAATCAGAATCACTTCATTGACGACAGCCGTATGATGATTACTTCTGAACACGAGTTAGAATGATGGTTCATTCTGAGCACAGCAACATTTTCCAGTATAAAAGGGTGAGCACACTTACGCAATCGGGTTCTTGTAAGGTTTTTTTTTCTGAAGGTGGAAAAAAGATCTGAAATTATGATTTTATTTTGGTTTCATTTTTTTCAAAATCACAAAAACGTTTTATATCCGCTGTGCCCGTGTCATTAATACAGCTACTCCGGTGTTGCCGTAGTTCAGCGCTGCATCGTAATGCGTTTATCAGCCTGGTCTTAATCCCCGTGGCCTCGAAAATCTGTAAATGCGTCTTCTTTACACCCAAAGCCACATGACTACAGATCTCCGGACTGTCCCTGAATAGATGAAGAGGGGAAAAATATGCAAAATTCATAAACACTGACCGTTTTGTTTTTCTCAGGTCTGCCACAGCAAGAGCGGAGAAGTCGACGCCAGTAAAGTGGCCAACCTCGTCAAAGCGTACGTCGACAAGTACAAACACATCCGCAAGAACAAAACGGACAAGAACTGAGGGAGACGCGGCTCCGCCGCCCGCACAAGTGCAATTCCTCCACAGGAGCCCGTGTTCCACCGGCCGTCACGACTGGAGCTTCTTTACATATCTGAGAACAGTAATGAAGAGTTTTCTATAGATTGCATTATTTTTGTTTAATTTGGATTTCATATAGTGCAAACTGCCCTTTAATTGCTTTATCTGATGTTCTGGTGGGGCTGCTGTAAACGTTCGCTGAGGGGTGGAGATCACACTTTACTCTTAAAACAAAACAATCACAGTCAGATTTATTCATTTTAATTTTTTTTTTTTTTTTTGGCCTCATGCTTCTGGCTGTTTTCCAGTCTGTGGCATTGCTCTAAGTGATTCATCAAATGAACAGAGTGGTACTTCTGTATCTTGCTTGTCCTCTCTCTCTCTCTCTCTCTCTCTCTCTCTCTCTCTAGGACTTTAATGATGTAACAACATTCAAGTTCTTTACTTTTTTTCTTTTTTTTTTTTTTACTCAACATAATCTTAATCTTCAATAAATGTCCATTGACAATGTGATTTTTTTTTTTTTTTGCTATGGGTGCAGCTGGAGATGTTTCTATGTGAATCCTGGACATTAGGTGCAGGGAGCCTGTGCACAGATTTTCAATTAAAATATGAACAGAGCTGTTTTAGTTGTGGGTTAATGCCTCTCATAGTGCTTTCTGTATCGCACAAATGTATTTATTTACCTTCCAGAGCAACAACAAAAAAACATAAATAAACAAGCTCTTTGTTCCCATTTGCATTTTTACCAACTTCTTTCCCAGTCAGAGAGCAAATCAGTGCTTGTGTGTTTAGATCAGTCTCTGATATAAAATAGTGGGTTATTAGGACATGCCTGTAACGTAGTATAGCTTTAGATGATTTTATTTCTCAACATTGACACGCCCCGAAAAAAAAAAGAAAAAGTTGAGCAACGTGGAAAAGGGCAGACGGCACACAAATTATATATATATATATATAATTACAAAAAGAAACCCTCGTCTCAAACAATAGCAAAAATGTTCAGTCTTTTATTTAAAAACTATAAACAGTCACCCAGTAAAGTAAGCCAACCTAGAACAGACTGTTAGGTATATGTATATATAATCACACACCCTACTGACACGGCAGAAATGGTGAAGTTGGGGTAGGGGGGGGAGACATACCCCGCTCGGATGCTAACACAACAGGCAGTTTATAAATGTTACACAACACACTCGAGGGGAGGACAGTCTGGGAAGCAGGGAGCCGGAATGTGGCATGGTATTAAGAATGAAAAAATAGTACAATAAAATTCCACACTATATTAAGATAGAAAAAAGGGGAGGGGGAGGAAAATATATGCACAGAAAGCAAACAACAGGAGAAAACCTGTATAAAACGCCATGTATTTAAACCAATTTACAAATACAAAAAGAATAGAGTACGGGCGGAGACGGCCTGTACAGTGACGCTTATAGTGGATACGTGGAGGAGGGAGATACCTTCAATATTTGTGGTTGGGTTTTTTTTGTTTTGTTTTTTTTTTTTTTTTGCTCTTCTACAAAATAACAAGATATATTATTCCATACTCTTTCAGCCAGCAAAATGAGTTCTACAAGTTATAATAGTACAAAAATGGGGGGGGGGGAAGAGAAGAAAGAGAAATGAAAAAAAAAAAAAAAAATCACAGTTCCACAAAATAATAAACCTGTTCCCCCATCCCCCTCCCTAAACTTTACAGCATCAGTACCTTTGTAGAATATTTACAAGTTCTTAAGTACATTCATCCACTGCTGAGTATAGAATCACATCTCGTCGTACAAGTCACCAGGGAACCCCAAAAAAAAAAAAAAAATCTGAACCTACCAAGATAATGCTTCTCCACAGAGTGAGCTCTCCAGTGGCTGCAGCGGCATGAAAGGAGATTTTTTTTTTTTTTTTTTAACTTTATATTTATTCACAAATATTTACAAAGGTTTTTTTTTTTTTTCTCATTTAATATTGGTATTTATTTCAATAATAAATAAGTGAAAATATAATCGGCTCAAGTAAGAAAACCAAAGCTATCAACTTCTAAAGAAAAAACAAACAAAAACAAACATCCATCCATCCATCTAGCCACACCTCCGCTGCCCCTGCTCCACCCCTGCATCTACTGAGCCCACCCACTCCAAAAAAAATACCCCCCCCACCCCCCTGTCCGCTACCGGCGACTCGCTCAGGACCGAGGAAAATGTGCTCGTTTGGTTGAGAGTGGAGAGGCAGCTTTGTTCGGGCTAGAAGAGGAGGAGGCGGCTTGTTTGGAAAAGTGTTGCGTGTGCGCTGGTTTCTGTGTGGCTGGTGGAAGACCCGTGGCAGTTTTTTTTTTTTTTTCCTTTTCTTTTTCTCAATAAGGTGAAGTGATGATGCACAAATCCCAACGCACAGAGAACGGAATGGAGGGAGAAAACGGTGAACGGGGAGGAGAGAGGCGTTGCCGAAGCCGGCATCTCGCGCGCCAGTACGAGGACAAAAAGATCCGTTTCCTGTTCAAATGTTTTTTGGGTTCAGCTGGGCTCAAGCCTGCAGAGTGTGCGTGAGTTCGTAAAGGCATTTCGCGAGCGTGGTGGAGACCTCCATATTGCTGAGCGCCAGCACCGAGAGGTGATTCTCATGCCGCTTCACCAATCTACACACACACACACACACACACACACACACACACACACACACACACACAGAAACACAACATTAGGCATGTCGATTCATGACCTCTCACATAGCGATACACAGCCATCTATCCTCAAACATCAATTGGAAATTTAGGAAAAAAAAAAAAAAAAAAACAATATACACAGCTGAAATTCATCATAATCCAAAAAACAAGTCCACAATTTAATATTCATCAAAAGAGGTAAAACTCGGTGTATAAATTTGCTCATAAGCTCTTCATCTATTTTGTTGGGTTCTTCTCCCAAAATGTGCTCCACCAGACAGCTCTCCCCCACGATATGAAGGGTGAAGGCCAACACGTGCTTCCTCCGAGACACATGAAGCCAGCCAACTCGTAGGGCAGCGCATCGCGCACTTGTAGAAAAGCGCTATCCGCCCCCTTGTGCATACGTGAGCTCACGGACTCCCGTGATTGGTTAGCGTCATTGTGATCGGGTGGGAGGGGGTGACCGAAGCGAGGATTTTCACTTACTTTTGTCCACAGTCTGAATACTTGGCAATGTTCTTTAACGTTAAGGCAGCAGTTAGTCTAATGTGTTTGGTCAGTGGTCCCTCTTTATCATCCTGAGAAAGAGAACATGAGAATGGCTCAACTTCTAATCCGTCAAACATGTTAGACCAAAAACTGAATTAGCAGTGAAGAGGTGATCGGTGTTGAGTTACTCACGGTGAAGTCCCTGAACACCAGGTTGCGGGAGCCCCGGCGCAGGGCCATGAGAGCCGCACTCGGGTGATTCACTATAGCTTTCTGTGGCCTGGAAGGAGCCGGGCTGCTGCCTGCCGGTGGGGGAGACCTAAAAAACACACACACACACACACACACACACACACACACACACACACACACACACACACACACACAAATATAAAAATCACATTCTAACTAGCCCAATTTACAACAATGATTTGTGAACCAGAGTCAAAGGGAAGCAGTCCTCTTATAAATGCTGAAGATCTAGTCGCTGCTTGCCTTCAGTATGTATTTAGATGTTTTGCACAACATTAAAAGACATGCAAATGTGTTCTCAGCTCAACCCCAGAGCAACGACCAAAGGTAAGGGTTTACTCACTTGGAAGTGTTGGAGTTGCTGCCTTGCGTTTCCTCCAGCTTGAGTCCAGCTAGAAGTGCTTCCCTAGAGCAGTGCTTGTCCTGGGGAAGACACACTGGTTATAGCACTTCCTTCATTCCCATGTGTGATAACCAGAGAGTCGATAAGAAGTTTCTTGAACTATAATAAGGCAGTGAGGTTCAGTGATCTCATCAAGGTCTGACCTGTAGATGTGTAATGAAAGAGAGTCTCTGGCGTGAAAAAGGTTCGCAGCCTTCCCACATGCACTGGCCGGGGTAAACCTCTTTATTGCCGTGTTGCGTGGCCGCATGGTAGAACACCTGTGACGGTGTCTCAAACCACCTGAAAGATCACACATGATGGAAAAAAAAATGATATGTAGTTCTCTGTTGATTCACACACACACACACACACACACACACACACACACACACACACACACACACACACACACACACACACACACACACACACACACACACACACACACACACAATGTAAGATCCATTCAGGGAGATGATGCATACGTTCGTTCTGTTAAAATTTAAATGTGATGTTCACAGAACCTAAATTATGCCAAGTGTGTTTTACTGATTCAGTTAATTCGTAAATTTAATAATTAATGTCTAGATTTGCCCTCGGTCCATTCCATAACGAGTTAAAGGGCAAAACCCAGCTGCTGCTAATGGCTGCCGCAATTTGTTTGTTTGACCTTCACATTGCTCAGAGTGAGCAGGTACTTTAGAGAGAATTTCATGCCTCAACATCCTTCATGAGATGGAAGCGCCATCATGGTGTGTGCATGGTTGTCACAACTTGTGCTTTTCCATTAGTAGGTCACATGACCTTAACATGTATATAGGCTACACCTGTAGGACTCGATATCTTATCTAAAACCCCCGGAAGTGTTTCTCTGACACTGTCCATGTTTAAATGCTTTGTATATTAACACTGGTCAATACCTGAAGACAGCCTCCTCCAGTGTCTTTATACTGAAGAAAAAGTGCAAAACCTCTTCCCACAGGCTTTAATTGTCAATTTGGACAGGATGTATATTACCTGGACTTATTTCTACTGGTCATTGTATAGCGTGTGCAAAAAAGAACTACCGACACGTCAGATTTGGACGGGACTAAATCCCAGAGATACACAGTAATAATTACCATAACCATTGACCACCATTAAACCATTAGGTGAGCTCTCGTGCCCTGTGGATGGAGACTTTGTCATCCGGAAAGAGACCACAGTGATGCTCTACTGGCGATGAATGAACCAAAAACCAAAACCCAGCTCAATAGAGCAGCAGTATGAACCTATCTGTACCTTTTACAGGCCTGCCAAAGACATTTGAAGTTCTGTCCAGGTTTGCGCGTCTGTTCCAGAGGGAGCGCTGCGGCCTGAGGCCCGTCGCCTGGAGGAACCGAACTCTGACCGACTCCCTGTGCAGTCTGAACCACTGGGGGTGGAGACTGTGCCGACACGGGCTGCTACAGAGGGGAAAAAGGAGGGTTCTGATTCAAATTAATGCTACCGTTTACATTTCAAACATGTTACAGTACTGCATTTATCTTCCACCTTTTCCCAAAGCCCAGTGGGAACAAAGAGAAACATTCTGACTCACAAAACCCAACCACTATTCAAATGGGTTCTAGTTAATTAACAGAAAAAATATGCGGAGGTTCACTAATAAACTGCAGGTCAATGGTGACTACATTTGCATAAATGAAGTGGATTATTTATTACAGACACTGGGTCTCATTTATTAAGATGGATACAGAGACATTTATTCGTGAATCGTTTGTACGAGCGTTTACACAAGAGATTTGGTATTCATTAAAATCTCTGAATTTACGCACAAGACTACTAACTAATAACCTAAACCTCGACCCGATCGACTTCAAATCATATTATATGCATGGATTACTGCACTTTTAAATATATGGAATATACTGTCGAGTTTAAATCACTTTTTTTTTTTTTTTTATTACGTTTACAGCGTTTAGCAGACGCTCTTATCCAGAATCATTTATAGAGGAGTTTTGGAGTCTCCATCAAAACCACCTCCTCATGCTAGTTCACTAGGTCAGGGACTGAGAATACTAAGAACATTTTGTGAAAATCACTCATTTTATATTATTGGCATTCATTAAAGAATATGAAAAATAAAGAAAGTGAGCCGACACAAACCCATAAATTAAACTAATCAGTCAGTTATGGCAAAATCGGTGAAATGGTGCCATATAAACAGAGGACGGACCGATCCGTCTGTGCAGAACCGTAATAAATACGACAATGATTCCGAAGATAAACCAACATTCAGGTCACTTCACTGGGTAAAAATCTGAGCGCTACTTCTGCGCTATAAAAAGTGTAAACGTTACTCTGCTCACTCTCAGAAATAAAGGAACCAAACTGTACTTTTCCTCGTCACTGGGGTTCCTTTGTGGACTTTTACCTAAGAAGGTACAGACAGTTTACCTCTGAAGTACAAAAGTGGTCCATAAGGTCCAATTATTATATACCTTAAAGTATTTTTAAGGCTTATTACATTCACGTTTTTAGGTGATGCGTACAAAAGGCACAAAAGATGCATTCTTGGTGGTTCCACTCCAGCATCAAGGAGAAGTACAGTCTGGTGTCTTTAGTAATGGGGCCAGCCTCCGTCTTGTCATCTGATTGCTCTAATGCTGAATAACAGATCTACCAGCTATGACTGCAAGGCTTATAACTTGGTTGGCGAGTTGCCTGTACTTTCATTAATGTAACGGCACCCTGGCATTCAGATGTAAAATCCCAGTCAAGGCATCACAAAGCAGCTACCAAGTGGCATTTAGGTAAAGATGATTCATCTTCACTTCTACACAGATTTAATGTTGATTGGCATGTTTTTCACTTTTGGGTGATAAATGTTATGGTCTAAACGTGCAACTATAGCAAGATTTACATGAGCCTCCTTAGGCTAAGATTTACACCAGCCTTTCATTAAACTGTTTAAAGACAACAAAGTCCTGTTAATTCTAAAATAATGTAGAACGTCAATAATTTCCGTAAGGCAATATCATCATTACTTTGGTTTATTGCCCATTATCACGGTAGTCTGACGTGCCTCGTCAGGTGAACAAGTGCACAGACATCATTGGCAGGTTAAGTAGGGGGTATTTATTTGGGTAAATAAATATGGTTAGTATATTACTTTTTTTGTTTCTCACTTTCTAAGCTTCTGCTTATTCTACTCCTTAGAGTGAGTTTATGACTTAGTTCAAGTTTTACTAATATTCACTTTTACAAAATTTACAAATGAAAACGGTCAGATTATTATTATTATTATTATTATTATTATTAAAAGCTTCTTTACCCTTCACTGGGTTTGCCTCTAAAGTTTACACAGAATGGTGTGAAAAACAAAAAACATCCAGTGATGGGCAATTCTGCCGGATCGTTGATGTGAGAGGTCAAAGAAGAATGGCCAGATTGGTTCAAGTTGACAGGAAGACTGCGTTAACTCCAATAACCACTCTTTACAACTGCGGCGAGCAGAAAAGCATTTCAACATACTGAACCTCAAGTTGGATGCACTACAACAGCATAAGGCCACATGATATCAATCCTGTCAGCCAAGAACAGGAATCTCAGGCTACAGTGTGCACAGGATTACTGAAACTAGACAGATGAAGATTGGAAAAACATCTCCTGGTCTCCCCCCCCCTCCTCTGTAATGCAGGCAGGCAAAAAGTTCAAACTGAATGAGGACTACGCCACTATCTAGCCCCAAGCAAATGTATTCTATAAGTGCAGAAGTCTTACCCGAGTGGTAGTTTCAGGAAGCGTAGCAGGCACAATGGGTCTCTGCTGCGCTACATTTTCTATTGCTACTTTTGCTACTGTGCTTGGGTCAACACCTGCCGGGACTGCCACCATTGTAGCACTGTTGCCAGCGTTGTTGGGGTCGCTGATGGTGACTATCCGCACTCCCACCTTGTTGGGAATTCCTGAAGCACCCCGCTCCCCATCTTCTGCTGGTCTCTTTAGGGGCCTGCTCTCAGATGTGCCATTAGTGGCCTGGTCTGCTCCAAGGGGATTCTGGGTGGTAGGTGTGACTGTAGATAGCGGAGAGATGTGGTTGTGAGGTGGGTGCTGTTGCCTCAAGCCTGTTGTGTCCAAGCTCTGGGCTGAGGGGCCATTGGAAATCTCAGCACTGTGACTGGAGCTTTTTGGCCCATTGGCCAGGCGTTCCAGCTGCTCTGCTTTGGCAGTGCTCTGCTGGGGTGAGAGAGAGTCAGAAAAAGTCTCATGTACTTTCTGAGGAAGCAGCACCTCCCCATTGCCCATATATTTGGAAGCTTTATGATTTGGAATGTTTTTGCTTGGATGGGTACCAGTTGTGGCTTCCCCTCTTTCAAAGTCACATACCCCGTTTACAAGGGGCTTTCTGGATTCGGAGGGTGGGCCTCCTGATGTCTGTTTGGCCGTGCCATCGTTGCACTGTACAATGGGGCCATTGAGTGCCTGTGTGCCCTGCAGAGCCTCTGGCTGGCTGTTCCCTGAGTGGTATGGAGGTAGACTTGAGTCAAACTTCCTACCGTTGAGCAGCTTGGCCCCAGGTCCATCAACCTCCATAGGCTGCCCGTTGCTGGCTTTGGTGGAGACTTCAGTTACCAAGGAGTTTTCCATCACTTCAATCTTTCTCTCGTGGATGTGAAGTCCTGTAGCATCCTTGGCTTCCTCCTCCTTTTGGCAGATGATTTTGTCACCTCGAAAAGGTGGCACAGGTGTTGTGCAGGTAGATACTGGAGGTGGTATGGATTGGGTCAGTTGGAAACCAAGCGTGGGGGGTGATGTGCTGATGGTCAGACCAGTCTGTGAAACCAGTGAAGACGGCGTCCCCTGGCTGTTAACAGCAGCATTGGGGAAAGTAGAGTTTGGCACAACCGTGAAGGTGACCTGGTTACTAGGTGCAGTCTGTAAGATGGTGGCAGGATTGGAGGTGGAAAGGATCTGCCCAGGTAGGATTGAGATGGGCACAGTCTGTACAGCACCTGCACCTTGCAGTGAGCTTTGCATCAGCTGTACATTCAGCTGTGGTGTTTGCGGAGTTCCCTGGCTACTATTGGTTACCTGGTAAACTACCTGTGGGCTAGGTGCCCTGGTGCTGGCAGGAGGAGGGACTTGTGGTGCTGGGAGAATAAGCTTACCTCCTGGTGTTGTAGGGCCACGCTTTGGAAGCAGCAATTGTTTGATCAAGCTAGATTCTGTGGAGGTAGTCTGGGCAGGGGCCATGGGTGGCGCCATGGGAGGGGTTGGAGGAGGGGGTGGTGGTGGTGGAGGAGGTGATGTGTGGATCTGTAACTGCTGCTGCCGCTTAACAGACAGCATCTGGCTGACAGTGGGAGGAGGGCCCTGACCGGGAATTGAGGATGGAGACAGCATCTGTGGACTGGGGCAAGAGCCGAGCTGGCCAGGAGAAGATGCTGGTTGAGGAGAGGTGGCAGGTTGCCCGGAAAGTTGGATAGTCTGGGCATTTTGCATGGTTGAGGGGTTGGCCAACACAATATGGTGGATGGCTGGGGCAAAGGCAGGATTGGGCTGTGGATTAGGGCTGACAATAACTAAACTCTGTTGTTGCTGCTGTTGGTGGTGTGGCTGGTGGTGTAGCGGATGCTGGAGGGGCGGCTGTGCCTGCGGGGCAGGTTTTGGGGCAATGTTCTGGAAAGTCACACGTGGTCCTTGGGCACTCTGCACACCTGCTACGGTGAACACCTGCCCTTCTGCCACCAATGGCGTACAAGGAGTGCTTGAGTACTGAGGAGGGTTGGCCAGTACCACAGTATCCTGTGAAGAGGCAGCTTGCTGGCTCTGTGGGGCTGGAAGTCGCTGTTGCTCCAAGGGAGGGCACGCTGCCTGTACTCTTCCTGTGAGTATATGTCCCTGTGGTAGTGCCTTCTGTATCAGTGTTACTGGAGCATGTGGAAGGAGACCCTGGGGTAGAGAGACTGCAGGGGCAATATTATTATGGTTGGAGGCAGTGGAGTGGGTGGAAGCAGGAGGAGCAGTGGGTGCTGTGGGGATGGAGCTCTGGATCATGGCTGTCTTTAGGATGTCGTTGGGCCGTGGAAGCATTGGTGGAGCTGTTGGGTGGGAAGGTGGTGGAGCTTGTACCGGTGGGTTTGCTGGGAGCCGTGGAGCAGCGTGAGCTGGCACTGGAGCAATGGGAGCATGAGGATGAGGCTGTGGTGCTCCATGAATGTTGAAGGCAACCGGTGGTGCTGCCTGGTTGGCAGTAAGGCTTGGTGCTGGTGCCCGGACAAACTGCCCACCCACACCAGGCGGCAACGCTAGCAAACATAAGCAAAGACAGACGTTAATAAATACAAAAAAAGTAAAACAACATAACCCAAAAGGCAACAAGCAGACCAGTGGCTTACCTGATTGGGTGTGATGTGGAGACTCTAAGGAGGCTTCATTTTTGGGCCCTGGTACCGGGCAGGACTGCTGCTGCTGGTAATACAATTGAATGGGGAGAGGAATTGCCCTCTTCCTCACACCGACTACATGGATCTGAGCTTGAGCGTTTACTTTAGACTCTTCCACGCGTTTTATCGTATGATTAGGGAATATTGTCCTGTTAAAAACAAAGGAATTCAAGCCCACGTGCATGAAGCATCAAAATCATTTTGCCACATATACATCAGAATATTTTCTCCGTTACAAATAGGAAAGACGTTAAGAGAAAAAACACACCTTAAGCATTTGTAAAAACCATTGGATGTGAGAACACCACCACGTGACAGCTTGCTGCAGGTTGCCATGTACTCCGAGTACATCTCAGAACGAGAAACAGAACCTTCTGCATGCACCTCATAATGAGCGTTCAACCTGATGTGAGCGAGAGAGAGAGAGAGAGAGAGAGAGATGTAATACACAAAAAGTGGTAGCTCATTGGGATTTTTTAAAAACGTGATCTAGCTGAATACTCTTGATTAACTCGTGTGTAATTCCATATACATAACCGAGCCACCAGTTTTCCCCTTTAATCTGTCACCTAACTGTAGAGGTGCGCACAAAACAAACCTGACAATTGACTACTCTGGTAAAATTAGGATGCATTAATATACCACTTGGATAGATAACCAAATCCAATATGATTGCAACCAAACACAAGTGTGTCAAAAGGCCAATTTCAGGCCACATTTTGCTCTATCCCGG
>CM042571.1:14995000-15052500 GCA_023630585.1 Cranoglanis bouderius | reverse complement strand
AAAAATTTAATAATATATAATATATAACAATAATAATAATAATAATAATAATAATATTATTATATCCTCCATCAGATGAGGCGTTTGTTCCCGTCTTACGGCTCTGCGCAGACAGACCGGCCCGCCTTCCGTTTACACGGAGCCGTTTCTTTTTATTCACTTTCTTTATTTTTTAACATTACATTTTTCATATTATACAATTAACGCCAATAAAATACTAGGGAAAAAAAACTAGTTTCCACAAAATATTCTCGACGGCACTCTTAGTCCCCGACCGAGTGAACTAACGTGTGTTGAGGGTGTGTTGTTATGACAGAGACTCCAAAGCTCTTCTATAAGTCGCTCTGGATAATGGCGTCTGCTAAACGCTGTAAACGTAATAAAAATAAGCTCTTTAAACTCGACAGAGTATCCCGCATATAAAAGTGCAGGAATCTATAATCATATGATATGATTTGAAGTTGAACAAGTCGAGGATTACGTTAGACAGACTTCTTATGCGTAAATTTACACGCACTCAGTTTTTGCGAATCTACAGGATTTCCACGAGGACCAAACCTCTTGCCATGAAAAGTTCTCCAGCTGTCTAGAGAGCATTAGACAATTCATAATGACACAGACGAGTAAAAACCTTTCACTGACAACGCTAAATCGCCTTACATAAACTGAAACGAAGAGTGAAACCATGCCGACATTCGCCCCATCACCACAACAAAGAAATTGAAAAACGTACTGAATGAGCGAGCGTGCGCATGTGTGTGTGTGTGTGTGTGTGTGTGTGTGTGTGTGTGTGTCCACCCACCTTGTGGTGTGCAGCTCTTGTCTGAGATGAGATCTTTTACTTCATTGTCTTCAACGATATCTTTCCAAAACTATGAACGCAGCACAAATCCAGTTTATTTGTTCGGTTTGAATAAGCACGGGTTACGTATTTATAGGTAACGTAGTTAGTTTCGTTCTTACCTTGGCAAAGTCTCGGGACGTTTTCTCCCTCCAGTCCATGCCAAATACAGCAGAAAAGCTACCTAATGCTGAGACACATCAACAGAACACTTTACTATATACCGTATATGAGAAAGGCCCGAGTCAAAAGTAGCTGTGTGGTGCGGAGAGATCGTACAGTCATCGAAGACTCCTGCGTGTGCCAGCAGCAGTGTGACGAGTTTGGGCTCCTTCTCCAGCTGCATGGTGTGCTTGCTCTCGTTGGACATCAGCGTGCACACGTTGATGGCGAAGTCCACCTCGTTAGGAAGCCCCGACAGCAGGGACAGCACCAATTTGTTGTAGTCACATGGAGGGACAAACTCCGTCGACAGCCCGTAGCTTTGGCGGAGATAGTCTGTCGATCAAAAACGCACGAACACGCTTGAGCAAAAAAAAAACAAAAAAAACCCACACTTCATCAGTGTTTTTTATTATTGTAAAGTTTTGTCGACTAGTCGTTGAAGCCCTACCGCGTTTACTTGATTCCTGATAATTAAAACACACCATATTTATATATGAGATATAACAGCTGAATAGTTTAGATTCAGGATTGCAGAGGATGAAGAGAAGTGGGAAAAACACCGTCATGGCCCTCACACCATGACACCGAGTCTCAGCCTAAGAGACTCTGAGGCAGCTGCATCGGTGACATGTGCGATATGTAAGGAATAACACACCACAGCCCAAGCGGTTTTATGAAAATAATCCGCCGCAGGGTGATGTGATGCGGCAGGACGCGAAGCGGTTTTCTGTGCGAGGTCTGGAGCGCGTTACTGCGCTTACACCACAGCGACGTGCCACGGATTACAAGGTTTAATTTATTCACCAACGACGTGTTGCACCATTTTAACGGCTTGTAGTCGAGATTTAATCTCTCTCTCGGAAAAAAAAACGCAACTTGTCATTTTTTCCAAGAGACTGGAAAGCGTGCTGGGAATCGGTTGCTAAGAGCCGACACTGGAGACTCCTTCCGTAACTGTTAAATAAATGTCTCCTAAGAAGAACCTTCACCGCATCGACGATTACACTTTACACATTTAACTAATTTTTCATCAAACCAGATCTCAAGCTGCTGCATCACAGGGCGGCGTAACACACTCCGAGGAAAGAGCCATCCACCCTCTTCTGCATACATGAGCTCACAGGCACCCGAGAGAGAGAGAGAGAGAGAGAGAGAGAATGCTCCTCCCACTCAGAGAGCACGGGCAATTTTTGCATCTTTGGCTCCTGGCCACGATTTTCTGTCACACCACAAAATGTCCTTTCTTTAAGTTAGAGAAAGCCTAGCTGTGGTCTCACTACCAATGCATTTAATATTGATTTAATTAACGAGTGAATATTAAGAAATATTTTATCCCAAGGAGGGCGAGAGACTCACAGTAAAGGTACCCTGATGTGAACAGATTGGATATAGTGGTTAGTTTAAACTCGTTTTTGGTTTTTTGCACACACACACACACACACACACACACACACACACACACAGCCATCATCGGGCTAGCTTTAATCTTGCTAAAATACAGTCAAAGACAAAATGGCTATACATTATAGAATAAGTGAATTTTTGGTCTTTTCAGTAGCACTGAAGCAGGACCACTGAAGCAGGACCACTGAAGCAGGACCACTGAAGCAGGACCACTGAAGCAGGACCACTGCTTCTGGATCAGGTTTTTATCTTCACAGACTGATCTGTAATGAACTAACTAACATGATACACACGTTGGCTGAAGGTCACGTAAGGCTGAAAACATCAAAAGCTACTTTCACTCACTTCGGTCTTTAAATCAGTCTGAAGGACCTGTGTAACTAGTTTAAAAAACATTATAAACGTCTTTTTACTGGTATGGCGTTACAAGCGGCTCGCATCTACAAAAGAAATTTTTGTAAAAAATAATAAATAAATAAATAAATAAATAAATAAATAAATAAATAAATAAATAAATAAAAACACACTGCATGATGGGTTGAGTCAGGGTCAAGAGAGTTCCCCTGGAACCGGAGACCAATACGCTCAGGTGATGGCTTTTTTTTTGTTTTTTGTAGCAGGTATTTCATCTTTTGCAAACCAACAGGTTCATATGAATGTAGCTTAATAATTATGGGGTTTAAAAAAAATAAAATAAAAAATTAAAATTTTTAAAAAACAGGGGAAATCAGTAATGATGGTAATAACAAAGCAGATCAGCTCCTAACAGAACAGAACACAACACAAGAACAGGAGTCTGGAAGATCTGAACTGATGAATGACGTCCACCTCAAAGAAAGGATGGCTGTTTCTTCTAGGAAATAAGAAGAAAGGCATTCAGCGTGGTACCTGATACAGTGTGTTGCTGATAGTTGTAGGAGCAAGGTATTGCACCGATCGGAAGCGACGGTTTGGGGTTCCCAGGTTGCACCTCGTCGTCATCTTCTCCGAAGTGATGGACCTTCTCATACTTCTCTAAATAGCTGAAAGGAAGGAGAAAACATTAGAGAGAGGCCTTAAGTGAACATTTTGCTTTACTGTGTACTGTGAAGACCTCCATAAGCCAGAGAGGTGTTTGTTTTCAGATGCACAAGTATAGTTAGGATGTGTGTGTGTGTGTGTGTGTGTGTGTGTGTGTGTGAGTGAGAGAGAGAGAGAGAAAAACACAGAGTATCCCTGCCAGCAGTCTGTCATTCAGGACCTGCCCGTAGCCCTCAGGCTAATACACTCTTCAAGCCTCATGTTTGAAAACGCACGTGAACGTGAACGGACGAGGCTCTCCTTTAGGCTCTGAATGGGAAGCGAGGCTCACGAGCATCGAGCCCTTTCACATGATCAGCAGATGGTGCAAACATGTGGTTTATTTGGAGTGTACTTCTCAGCAACACCTGCCAGCACCGCTAGATTGTTCAGGGAGATTCGTACAAACCATCAATCATTCGCCCGCAATCACGTGCCCTTTTTCCTCTTTTTTTTTCTTTTTTTCTCAATCATCTCTGCAGCTCTCTGGAGTACCTCCTTATAACATGTGTGCCATTTCAACTCCAACACAGCTTTCTTTCATAGCAAAACTGTTAGTCACATGAGGGTTAGGGTTTAGGCTCCACCTGATCTGAATTCTTTACCTCATTCGACTCTGGCGGCGGCGGCGGCGCTCCGTGTTAAGAGCAACCAGACTGCCGAAGGAATTCCTGGAGAGTAGGACAAGTGTACATTACATCATCCTCATCATCATAACCGAGTTCAGGCTCGGGTCACGCAGTAAACGCTTCGCGCTTAGATCCTTCACACTGATCGCACACTCGGTGACTTCTTTACACACTTTAAAGCAGCAGAAAAAAATCAGTAAACAATTTTAAGCACCGGCGAACGCTGGACATGCTGAAGACCATCCATGAGACAGTCATGCAAATTTTACATCAGTGTTAGGGGAATAGTACACCCACTAACGTACAAAATAACACTGTCTGTCTGTGTGTGTGTGTGTGTGTGTGCGCGTGTGTGTGTGTGTGTGCGCGTGTGACTCACCGAGGCAGTCTCCTGAATGAGGTTTCCCCTCGTATACACAGCTACGGCAATCCCTCATACACTGACTAAACACTGCACCCCTCACACACACACACACACACACACACACACACACACACACACACCACTAACAACAAATCAGGTTTACATCTCTCTCTCTCTCTCTCTCATACACACACAATCACCAGTCCTCAAAATCCAATCCATACAGTTCTCCCGCATTTCCTTCACGAGACGAGACGAGACGAGACAAACCCTTTCCAGACACAGCATTAATTCCCAAAATTAGTCTCGACGGCGTCTCCTCCTAACTAACACGCGAGCGGGTCAATGCACCCGTGGCCCTAGTGAAAGCAGCGTATGCAAATCGTATCGCTCCTGGAACACGTCGTTTGTTTAGTTAAGCAACGTACCTGAGAGAATTGAAGCTCTACACTGCCACTGTGTTTCCTTTCACCAGCTCACGTCCTGAGCCACGGCAGAAATGACTGGACCGGTCCGATATCCTCTCAGAACATAATGCCATCACCAGACACGGTCTTTCAGATCAACTTAAAACCAACAGTAAATAAAAAGTACACACACACCACCCCCTGCTGGAATCAGACAGCGTGGCCATGGTGTGTGTGTGTGTGTGTGTGTGTGTGTGTGTGTGTGTGTGTGTGTGTGTGTGTGTGGTTCTGCCCTTTATTATAGCATGTGATACTGATGAATAGCTTGAAAATTCTCATCTCTGACAGAAAGTCGCTGCGTCTGCTGAGAAACAGAAGATCTTACGATACGAATTAAGATCTTTAAGCTCTTCTGAGACGAAAAGTCGGAAATATTCCCCCGATATGACCGTCTGCTCGGGTTGGTTTCTGCCAGATGTACGCTCGCACGGGTAATCCCGAAGATGACTGGGGCGAGGCCAGCTTTTGAACGAGGCAGATACGAAGCCCTATCCTCTAATTAACACCCAGTAGCGTGTGTGTGTGTGTGTGTGTGTGTGTGTGTGTGTGTGTATCCTCTATAAGGACCTACCTACACATACGTATCCACAGTCATCGTCTTATAACCCCGGACCGAGCCCAAACCCAAGCCAACGTCAGGAACCTCACAGACACGCTACAAACTCACAAGAAACCATCCTGCTTGGGTTTTTTTTTTTAAGCCCAGGTGTATCTCTAAACTTCACTGAAAGAGAACTGCACATGAGGAAAGGGAGAAGGGAGGTGGGTGGGGGTGGGGGCGGGGATATGCATCGATACCTTTGTGCTTGAAACGAAGTAAAACACAAGATTGATGAGATGCAAATACATCAAATACATAAGCAACGTAGCTTTAAGTCCAGCTAGCATTACCAAATGTTAGGAGATGCAGGAGTGTATGCTGAAAAAAACACAGCAAAAGCCTGCAGAGTCACGGTTCACACAGGCTAAGACACCTGCTGAAGACGGTACCTGTTGAAGCGGAGACTCATTTCTTAGAATTACTAAATAAATAAATAAGCAGAAAATAAAATAAAAGTCTTCTGTTCAACACCCTCTATCCTCATAACAGATGGATCACTTCAGAATCTCTGCTAAGAGTAAGAAAATGTATGTATAAAAATATGTCTTTAGATAAAACAGGAGACTAAAAAGTTGCATTTGTGCTGCATGGCTCGATGATGGTCCATCAGCAGAGTGAAATGATAACGTGGTCTTTTCTTTTTATTTTTTAAAGGTAAGATTTAAAATATGTGAGATAGCACCGCATGAACACCGTGCACTCGGTTCATCACAGCAGCTTGGAGTCGGTCCACAGGTCTCGTTACGACTCCCAGTGTCCGCTAAATAATATCCGATTTCCTCAGGGTCTGTATTTAACGCTTTCTGCTCCTAATTCTTACCGGAATATTCGGGACCATATTCAGATAAATCCTTGAACGCAAAACAAGATAACGGCTCTCTGGTTTGACCCGATTAAACATGAAAACACACTCAGATAGCGATCGCTGCGGCGCTTTACACCATGTAGTGGATAAGATGGAACATCCTTTGCCTTTGTATGTGTATTTGTGTGCAGGGCAGAGAGAGACGCGCCGTGTTGTGTACTGAAGGGTAATTATACTACACTCTACCCTACCACATGGCAGGTGCAGCCAAACCTCCCTGCACCGCCGGCACACTTTCAGCCCTCACGTCTCACCTCGTCTGTAACACAATCGACTGGAGTGTGTTATCCAGCAAGAACAGTCAGTCATACGTGTGTGTGTGTGTGTGTTCTTATTTTTAATCACACTATACACTACATATACACACTGCATGGCACAAACTTCTCCACAAAACATGCTGAATGAAACACGACTAACGTTCATACAGTCAACAGGTGAAGCTGTAGGACCGGAGCATCAGCATCACTCCTGACTTTTATACAAAGGATTTAGGTTAAATATCCATTTTTTTGCACCATAAATGATGCCTCACCAGACAGTATGAAGGTTCAGGACTTAAATTCATCTTTCAGGGTAAAATCTCAAAGCTCAGCGTCTCAGGTACATGTGGACAAGAGAATAAATCAGTACTGGAGGCTGTATTATTGTACAACATAAAGATAAAGAAAACAGGAGTAGTGCAAGAGTAATGCAAGTGTAGTGTAGTGTAGTGCAAGTGTAGTGTAGTGCAAGAGTAGTGTAGTGCAAGAGTAATGCAAGTGTAGTGTAGTGCAAGAGTAATGCGAGTGTAGTGTAGTGCAAGTGTAGTGTAGTGCAAGAGTAATGCGAGTGTAGTGCAAGTGTAGTGTAGTGCAAGTGTAATGAGAGTGTAGTGTAGTGCAAGTGTAGTGTAGTGCAAGAGTAATGCGAGTGTAGTGCAAGTGTAGTGTAGTGCAAGTGTAGTGTAGTGCAAGTGTAATGAGAGTGTAGTGTAGTGCAAGTGTAGTGTAGTGCAAGTGTAATGAGAGTGTAGTGTAGTGCAAGTGTAGTGTAGTGCAAGTGTAATGAGAGTGTAGTGCAAGTGTAGTGTAGTGCAAGAGTAATGCGAGTGTAGTGCAAGTGTAGTGTAGTGCAAGTGTAGTGTAGTGCAAGTGTAGTGTAGTGCAAGTGTAGTGTAGTGCAAGAGTAATGCGAGTGTAGTGCAAGAGTAGTGTAGTGCAAGAGTAATGCGAGTGTAGTGCAAGTGTAGTGTAGTGCAAGTGTAGTGTAGTGTAAGTGTAGTGTAGTGTAAGTGTAGTGTAGTGGAGTGGAAGGGGAGGGGAGTGTAGTGCAAGTGTAATGCGAGTGTAGTGTAGTGTAGTGCAAGTGTAGCGTAGTGCAAGAGTAATGCGAGTGTAGTGCAAGTGTAGTGTAGTGCAAGTGTAGTGCAAGTGTAGTGTAGTGTAGTGCAAGTGTAATGCGAGTGTAGTGTAGTGTAGTGCAAGAGTAATGCGAGTGTAGTGCAAGTGTAGTGCAAGTGTAGTGTAGTGTAGTGCAAGTGTAGTGTAGTGCAAGTGTAGTGTAGTGCAAGTGTAGTGTAGTGCAAGAGTAATGCGAGTGTAGTGCAAGTGTAGTGTAGTGCAAGTGTAGTGTAGTGCAAGTGTAGTGTAGTGCAAGTGTAGTGTAGTGCAAGAGTAATGCGAGTGTAGTGCAAGTGTAGTGTAGTGTAGTGCAAGTGTAGTGTAGTGTAGTGCAAGTGTAGTGTAGTGCAAGTGTAATGCAAGTGTTGTGTAGTATAGTGCAAGTGTTGTGTAGTGCAAGAGTAATGCAAGTGTTGTGTAGTATAGTGTAGTGCAAGTGTAATGCAAGTGTTGTGTAGTATAGTGTAGTGCAAGTGTAATGCAAGTGTTGTGTAGTGTAGTGTAGTGCAAGTGTAATGCAAGTGTTGTGTAGTGTAGTGTAGTGCAAGTGTTGTGTAGTGTAGTGTAGTGCAAGTGTTGTGTAGTGCAAGTGTTGTGTAGTGTAGTGCAAGTGTTGTGTAGTGTAGTGCAAGAGTAATGCAAGTGTAGTGTAGTGTAAGTGTAGTGTAGTGTAGTGTAATGTAGTGTAATGTAGTGTAAGTGTAGTGTAGTGTAGTGCAAGAGTAATGCAAGTGTTGTGTAGTGCAAGTGTTGTGTAGTGCAAGTGTTGTGTAGTGCAATGTAGTGCAAGTGTTGTGTAGTGTTGTGTAGTGCAAGTGTTGTGTAGTGCAATGTAGTGCAAGCGTAATGTAGTGTAGTGCAAGTGTTGTGTAGTGTAGTGTAGTGTAATAGTAATGTAAGTGTTGTGTAGTGCAGGAGTAGTGTAGTGTAAGAGTAGTGTAAGTGTTGTGTAGTGCAGGAGTAGTGTAGTGTAAGAGTAATGTAAGTGTGGTGCAAGTGGTGCGTTGTGTAACGCAGATGTTCTGTAGTGTAAATATAGTTAAAGTATAGTGTAAGTGTGCGATTTGTGTACTTTAGTGCAAGAGTAATATAAGTGTAGTGTAAGTGGTGTGGTGTGTAAATGCAGTGAGGGTAACGTGGCTCCCAGAGCAGAGAATGTATAGTTTTGTGTAAGTGTTGTGTAGTGTAAGTGTAGAGCAAGTGTAGTGTTGTGTAAAATGACTCCTTGAGCAAAGAGTAAATGTTAGTGTAGTTTTGTGTAAGTGTTGTGTTGCTCCCTGAAGCAGAGAGTAAGTGTAAATGTAGTGTAAATGTGTTGTGTAGTGTATTGTTGTGTATTGTGGCTCCGCGAGCCGGTACGTAGACGCCGATAAAGGAGCTGAAGGATGTAAACACAGCCGCGTGTGTGAGAGTGTGTGAGAGACAGAGAGAGAGTGAGAGTGTGAGAGCTGGGTGAGGAGGAAACTTACCGCAGGTAGTACTGCTTCAGAACAAAAGCAGCGTTAGAGCAACTCCTGGGAAAATTAAACTCTTCTCCAAGTTCCGACCACTGATTTTTATCCGAGACCTGAGAGTTAAAAGGGAAAATACACACAAACACACACACACTTAACTCCATGTATGATTATGATTTAAAATAAGTTGGTTACTTTGTAGATTCGGGCGACTTTGTTGTGTGTGTGTTTTTGCTCGGTAGCCGGTAACCAGCAGTCTGAATCGGGTAGCTTGCTAACCCCTTGTTAGCATTCCCGGCTAACGCTACTTTTATTGAACCTTTTTAAAAACGCCTCGCGAGTCCTAAGAGCACCGAAGGCTCCCGGTTCCCGAGCAGAGCAGCCCCCGGTCCAGCCGAGAGGCGGCGGCGGTTGTATTTTGCGAGTTATTTCCAGTATTCAGTCAGCAGGCCTGTGTGAGGCCTACATTTCAGCCCTTAGCCACCAAGCCCCAGTCAGCTATGGCGAATTTGCCCAACTTCCTCGACAGGAGAGCGGGCAGAAAGGCGCGGTGAAGCCCCGCGGCTCGGTGATGGACGAAACTCGGGGGTAAAAACGTGCCGCTCAATTCGAGCCGCTCTTCAAACTGCACTCACACACACTCTCACTCACTCTCACTCTGCTAGAGCCGCTAACGTCCGGACTCTCGCTCGATTCATAGCTTCTCTCTTCTCTCTCTCTCTCACACACACAGAAGAAGCCCTGCTAGCACATTGCCGGCCGAGCGAGGCCATGATCGCGCAAACTACACACACACAAAGTGCACATTTTCAGCTCGGAGCTCGGTTTTTCCGGCGCGTGCCGGTGAAGTGAGGATTGACGGTTACTTTTTGTTATAATCGGGACGCCACTCACCTTCGCGAAGCCGCCTAAAGAGACGACTCTGACATACAGAGCGCTCAGGTCCAGCTCCTTTCCCCCGACAACCGGGACCTTTTTAAACGGCGATCTGCGGAGAAAATAAAATAATAATAAAAAAAAACAGTCCAGTGAGCACGGTAAAGCCTTCACGAGCCTCCAAACCTACCGACTCGCGCGCACGAGCGCGGTTTAAAGTTATATATTTTATTGAAGAATCTCTCTCACCCTCTGCTTTGGTGAAATTGCCGCAGCTCGTCCAGGAAAGCTAGTCCTTTCCTCCGCTGCTCGGGTACATTTTTCCCCGTCGAATTTGCCATCATGTCGATCCGCAGAATCGGCCCGAAACACGCTCTCTGGCTGCCTAAGACACCGGGGAGCCCATTCTCCGGCAGCGCTCGGTGCCTCGCCACGCTGAGTGTTTTAAAAAAGTTAAAGAAATGGCAGATGGGGAGAAGAGCGCCAGCTCGCTAATAAGGTCTGTTACACACACACACACACACACACACACACACACACACACACACACGGCTGCCAAACAGGAAAAAAAAAAAAAACCGAGCCCGATCCCAAGTTCACCCAAACAATCGGATCTAACGGCGCACTAAAACCGTCATGGTCCAAAGACGATCGATTTCAAACGGCCGTGTTCGGGTTTGGAGTGGATCTGACAGTGTGTGTGAGTGTGTGCGCGAAATGCTCGCTCACTCACTCGCGCGCGCGCACGCTCACATATACACATACACACACACACACACACGCTCGGTGTGTGAAGCGGCAGCCACTCTCAGACAAAAAGAGCAGAGAGGCCGCGGGGAGAAAAGCCTCGGCCGCACTGCAGCGCCCTCTACAGGCAGCACGGCGCCACTGCAGCTCCGTCCAACCGCGCTTTATCTGAACAATAGAGGAGTTTCTGTTTCTCTCTCTCTCTCTCTCTCTCTCTCTCTCTCTCTCAGGGCTCGTCTTTAAACTTCCAAGATCCGTTAAAACGGAACAAAGTGATAACATTCATTACACACACACACACACACATCCATAAACCCAGGAATATGATGGCCTTATCCTCTATAAATTTCCAATAAAATCATAATCATACAACTTGAAATAATTTAGAACTATCTGGTGTCAATAGTCAATTTTCCCTCTCTTTAATTCTGTGTTGTTGTTGTTGTTGTTTTTGTTTTGTTTTGAGGTAGAAGTAATTGCTGTGAACTACCTGTACCTCACTTTAAGCATTTCAGTGTATAACTGTCACTGACAATCTGTACAAATGACAAATAAACTTGAAACTAGTATGCTCTGTTATATTTTCCGATGTTTAATGATTGGATACAAAGTCAGTATTTTCAGTATTAATTGTTATGAACTTGTCTCTTGTCTATGCTTTTACACAATTTACAAATAAACTGGACTTGAACTCGAACTCTATAAAGCCTCACGCGCCAGGGCTAACCGTTACTAATCATTTAGAAATAATAACATTTCTTTACTACAGAGAAAGGAAGAAAAGAGAGAAGATGGAGAGAAGGGAAGTGTGCGGTGTCTGTAATTAAATGGGAATTTGTTCCTGGTCCCTGCTCCCTAACATCAGGCGGATGTGTATCCACTAGCCGGGGTTACTACTGTTTCAACCATTACACGGTTGTACCCCTGTGAGCGCTGTCACAAAATGGCGGAGAGCAACATCAAAAGACCCCATTTTGTCACACTGACGTTACTCGGTACTCACTCGGAAACAACTTTCTGCGGCGGAATTATCACGAGGCGTCGTTTTTCATACGTTACTCCGACGAAACGCTGCCCGGTTGCTGAACCGCGGCGGCAGCGACATGGCGAACTCGGTTTAGCTGCCGCGCGCGCACTAGTTCATTAGCTAGCACCTTCGCTTATGCGACCTTAGTTTAAAAAAAAAACGGTCACGGGCTACGTTCTAAACCGAAAATAATACATTTTAAACGTTATTTATGCCATTGTGTGCTTGGAGGTGTAGCCAGGGAGCGAAACCGGAGATTTGGGGTGTAAACACAAGCCGTGGGACGTCTCACTGGGTTATTTAACCTAAATTTGACCCGTGTATGAAGCTAAGCTAGGCTAACTGGTAGCTTCAGTTAAGACGAGTGTATTTCTGAAACACTTCGCCGGCTAGTTACTGATTTACCATGCTATATTTTAGCAACGGTCGTCATGTGTCAGTTCCTCTAGCTTAAAATAATATTTATAGTCTCATTCCCGCGGTCTGGAGCGATCTCCGTTCATTCTCTCATCTCATTTAAATTGCGTATTGATCATAATATATGCACCTGGTCACGCGACCCCGTCAAACCTACATTCACGTCAGCTTCTGCACAGAGTTTTATCAATAACCTCTTAGATATGATCTCAACTGTGATCGGATCACCGTCTGATCGCAGTGAACTTGTTCAGGCGACTGAATGCTTGGAGGCAACGTTCCGCTACACGCTAGAAAAATAATTAAGAGAGAAGAAGCTAGCACCCCGGTATAACGGTCACACGCGCACCTTAAAACAGATCACTCGACAGTTAGAACCAAACTGGTAGCATTTCAAACAGCATGGAAGGAGCTCCTGAACTGTAGGAAATCTCTTAGTGCTGCTAGATCAGTCTATCTCTCTACCTTAACTGAACATAACAAAAATAATCCCAGATTCTTATTTAATACTATAGGAAAATTAACTAGGAATAAAACCACCACAGAAACAGACACACAATCATTATATAGCAGCGATGATTTCATGAGTTTTTTAACTGGCAAAATTGAAAATATTAGACAAAAAATTCAGACTATTAACTTAAAACCAGACAGTCTAACTAACCCTGTAGATAATAATAATAATAATAATAATATAGCAGTATCAGATCAACGATTAGAACTCATTTCATTAATTTCTTCATCAAAATCATCAACTTGTATACTAGATCCCTTACCTACATGTTTCTTCAAACAGATTATTCCAGAAGTAATCAATTCTTCCCTTAGCACTAGCTATGTACCTAATTCATTTAAACTAGCAGCTGTCAAACCCCTGATTTAAAAACCTGACCTCGACCACTGACAATTGTCCAGCTACAGGCCAATATCAAATCTCCCCTTTATCTCCGAGGTCTTAGAAAAGGTTGTAGCACAGCAGCTATGCTCGTACCTACATAGTAATAACATTCATGAAATGCATCAGTCAGGATTTAGGCCTCATCATAGCACAGAGACAGCGCTGGTTAAAGTGGTAAATGACCTACTGCTGGCCTCTGATCAGGGTTGTGTCTCATTGCTTGTGTTGGTTGAGCTTAGTGCAGCTTTTGAAACCATTAATTATACTATTCTTTTTGGTAGACTAGAAAATGTTGTTGACATTAAGGGAGCGGCCCTCTTCTGGCTCAAGTCTTATCTGACTGATCGTTATCAGTTCGTAGGTGTAAACAGTGACTTCTGTATGCATACTGAGGTAAAGTTTGGTGTTCTGCAAGGTTCTGTTTTAGGCCCACTGTTTTTTTCTTTATATATGCTACCTCTGGGTCAAATTATTCGTAAACATGGAATTAGCATGCTGCTGTTGAGGATCGCTCCACACGGTGCAGCGTAAAGATCATTGAGATTACTGAGGATGGTACCATTTAAAAACAATAAAGATGGCTTTGGACCTCAATTCATATGAACAGTTATGCTATGATGGCTTTAGGACTGCAATTGCCACAAACAGTTTTCCATCAGTGAACAGTGGAGAAGTTCAACAAAACAGACTTCATGTAAAAACTGTTATGAATTTTCCTGGTTACACGACTGCACTATTTGACCGTGTTGTACTGGTACATTTATAGAAGGGATTTATTTATTTATAATCGCACTATCCGGTGTCACCCAGATGAGGATGGGTTCCCTTTTGAGTCTGGTTCCTCTCAAGGTTTCTTCCTCATATCATCTCAGGGAGTTTTCCCTCACCACCATCACCTCTGGCTTACATTTAAAATCTATATCCTGAATTTATATATTTCTGTAAAGCTGCTTTGGGACAATGTCCATTGTTAAAAGCTCTATACAAATAAAACTGAATTGAATTGAATTAAACTAGCTAGTTGCCTGGTAACTTGTCGTGGAATCAAGGAACAACCTGGCAGCACCAGCAGCCTGGTTTAACACCACTCACACACACACACACACATTCATTCATATAAGTGTAGAACCTGAAGAAGTTTTCATTTTAATTCACTGTATTTACAGCATTCACATGTATAACAGTTTAAGTACTCAGTACTTAATGATGAGTGGGAGTGATTGGGGCTAATGCTCAGGTTTGCTCTAAATGCACATCAAGCATATTTTGACATCTTCACGTCACAGTTGACGTCTTCACTTCACATTAACACTGATTTTGAAATACAGAAAAATCATTGTAAATTGTCTCATCTGCATGAATTTACATAAAGAAATTACTTTTCCCCCCTGCAGAGGTCGCCAGTGAGTCAGTAAACTGTGGTCCAATACTAGATAACCAGTGACATCAGGTTTAAAGGTGCAATAGAAATATGTTTTATTTCTTACTAATACAAATAACGCAGAAATTGAAAAGAAGTTTAAGCCATGGTTTAAGCCATGGCCTCAGGACAAAAGTATTACATGGCTGAGGAAACCCGCTTGAAAAACCGTCTTCCGGTCCGGAAAGTTTGTTTGTGTTTGGGTGCACCTCCTGTCGGTCAACTTATAGACACTCCCCTTAGCACTTTCACTCCGCCCTCAGCTAGCATGTTAATACCACAGCTTAGAGCTCATAAGAGCTTATTACAAAGAAAAAAAAGGACAGTGACGTGTGCGGGAAAGCAGACATCGCGTGAGCGACATAATTTTCGTTGTTAAGAATGTATAGAATAAATATTCTAAGAAAACGCTGAAACATCTTACGAGGGACAGCAATTCAGGTGTAAATGTGTTGAACTGTTCTCATTCCTATTAATTTCTTATGTAATTAGAAGCAAATTTGATGATTTGTAATAGTATTATGTTGAAGTCATTTTCTAGACATGTATCTGAAAGTGTTGCTATTGTGAATCTGTGATGTGATATAAGGAGATGATTATAATAATGCATAATAAGGCATTATATCAAGCTGGCACCCTTAATTGTATGTTATGGAGGAATGCAACCATCATCAGTCAATTTATTTGACTATATCAGTTTATTTTTCAGTTATTGTACAGTATGTCAGTCAGATTCTGAACGGTTACATACTTGATCACTAGATGGCAGTATAGTTTCTAAAAACGTCAGGGGTAAAAGATTATATTTAATAACTCTGCATATACAAAGGCACAGTGATGATCAAAATTCATCAAATATTGATTTATTGATCTACAAATATTAACAGCATAGTCAGTTACCTTCCACCCCTTGTCACATTTATGGTAGTGATATTTATCCACACTGAATTAACATAATATAGCTAATTGTTGGGTGTATGGACCATATCAAGCACATGACCTTGTGGTTAATAAAAACAAAACTATTCACATGTGGACCAGAAGCACAGGAATTGCTTCTCAGTGCCACAGCGGAAGTGTAACTAACTGGAGATCAGTCTTTCACTTACTTCTAGGACTAGGACTTACTCCTATGCTTTGGATCATTGTCGCTGCATAATCCAGTTGCGCCTGAGTTTCCACTTACAGACTGAAGACCAGACATTCTCCTTTAGGATTTTGGAAGTTGCCCAGGCCCTGAAGCAGTAAAGCATCCCCACACCATCACACTTCCACCACCATGCTTAACCGTAGGTATGATGTTCTTTTTGTGGAATTCTGTGTTTGGTTTATGCCAGATGTAACGGGACGACTGTCTTCCAATCAGTTCCACTTTCGAGTCATCAATCCACAGAACATTCTCCCAAAAGGTTTGAGGATCATCAAGGTGTGTTTTGGAAAAATTCACACAAGCCTTAATGTTCTTCTGGGTTAGCAGTGGTTTTCACCTCACCACTCTTCCATGGATGCCATTTTTGCCCAGTGACTTTCCGATAGTGGAGTCATGAACAGTGACTTTTATTGATGCAAGAGACACCTGTAGGTCCTTTGATGTTGTCTTTGGTGCCTTTGAAATAGCTTTGTAACCCTTCCCACACTGAAGTATTTCAATCACCTTCTTCCTCATAATTTCTGGAATTTCTTTCAACTTTGGCATAGTGTGTTACTGGCTAAGAGCTTTTAACCAACTTCATGCTGTTGAAAAAGTGCTATTTAAGTGTTGATTTGATTGAACTGGGTTTGCAGTAATCAGACCTGGTTGTGTCTAGTCCAGCTGAACCCCATTATGAATGCAGTTTCATAGATTTGGGCAATTAATAACTACGGGGGCAAATACATTTTCACACAGGTATTTGATAACATTTTTGCTTCAATATATAACGATCATTTTAAAAACTGTATTTTGTGTTTACTCAAATTGCCTTTGTTTTATCTTAGATTACACAAAAACAAGAAACCAGGATGGGGGTAAATACGTTTTCACAGCACTGTATAAATAAATATGAATTGAATTACTACCAAGCTTTGTCTATTTCTTCAACTATTACAAATAATATGATGGGACTACTTGCTGTTTTGTAAAGTGTGTCTTCACTAATATACAGGAATAAGACATGTAATCAGGGTTACTGTAAAGCTACAGAGGCACACACACACACACACACACACACACACACACACACACACACACACACACACACACACACACACACACACATGACCGGAGTGTTCAGCTTGAACTGATTTCAATACTTGATGACATGGAGCATACACTCTTTGAATGGTTTACAAAGCTCTGCTTGGAGAACATGGGTAGAACAAACATTTGAAATTGTATCACTCATTTCTACTTTTCACTACATGTATTCGTATATTCATATGGCAGGACGTATCTAGTAACCCAAGCACTCTTTACAACCGTGGTGAGCAGAAAAGCATCTCAGAACACACAAACACGTCAAACCTTGAGGCAGACGGGCTACAACAGCAGAAGGCCACATTGGGTTCCACCCCTGCCAGCCAAGAACAGGAATGTGAGGGTGCAGATTCACCCAAACTGGACAGCTGAAGATTGGGAAAAGACCAGGTGAGTGGTTTGACCCCAAGATAACATGCACTGTTCTTGGTTTAGCCGAATGATTAAACAAGTCACACTGCAAGACTATCACTATCATAAAGCCACTCTACAAGCAGTGCCTCCTCCTCGTGGGCATTGCTCACAGGCATGCCGCTCCAGGAAACCTACACTGCTGCTAACTGGGTGTCAGCGTGCACACTGTGACTCACAGAACCACAGTTACATTAGGGAACTAGCGTGCTCGTCCGCTTCTGAACATGTTTCAAGCCTCGAAGCATGCATGTTACTTTCAGTCATGCTAAAATGTTACCCAAGGATATCTTTATTAGACACAAACAATTTACAGTCACAATTTACACGACATTAAAGAGAGTCTACGTTTAAAATAATTCTTGTAAAGTGCTGTAAAAAAAAATATAGGTAAATCAAACGATTCAAACATTCACACCTTGACACAGAACACAACACAAAGTAAAGGCAAGTCTAAAAAAACAAACAAACAAAAAAAAAAACAGTCGGGTTTGGCTTGTGCTGTAAATAACATGAAAAGAAAAACAGTAATCATGACATTAATATTGATCAGTACGAGCTTCACTCACTCAGCAGTACACGTGGTAATTTATATGCACTTCTAGAGGTAGTTCCTATTTTTTTATTTTTTAAACGGCTAGTCAACTGTCCGACCGACACCTGCAAGAGCTCTCTGTGATTAGATTACACTGTCATGTTAAAAAGCAATTAGCATGGAATTACTACTTATAAGGGAATACTCGGACAGGTAATTAACTGTTAAATCGTTAACCGTTATTGTTCTTAATACATATTAATACATAGATGAAATACAACAGTGCTATATAAATCTACAACTTGTATAATTTCATCTAGAATGCCAAACGGAGTCAAAACTGGCCCGATCAGTGTGTTGCTCAGTATCAGTTAATGACTTGCTTACTGAGATGAACATTCTTAATCAAGTTATTCGGGTTAAAGTAAAAGTTACACACCTGCGCACAGGCCTCTCTCTGCTGTTAAAGGGCTAATCTAAAGGATATTTAGTGTTCACTCTTAAAATAGACCAGAGACATTATCTCTTGACCTTTTTCCCCCACAAATGACCTTTATGCCACAGATAAAAATAAACCAAATAAATTATAAAACATATAAAAATTTAAACACACATTTGAGAACTGAAATATTGTTGTTAAACAAACTGTGTTCATAGCATGAGGCTGATACCTTGGGCCTGTACCTTAAAGTGCTACACCAACGGAAAAATGTCAGAACCACCACCGCAACAGAAAAAAAAAAAAAAAAAAAAAAACCCTCCAAGTTCTAGCTCCCATTATGTTCACCTTTTCTTCTTACTGTTCATCTCAAAGTAGGGCTCCTCTGCTTTTTTGGAGGCCACAGTTCGGCTCGTTTGTTTCTTTTGGGTGGCACTGGGGGTCGGTTTAACCGCTCTGACCTGAGCAGAGTTCGTTTTGAGTGGCCTACTATTGCTGCTTTGGGCTTTTCTGTCTGCAGTGGGTGTGGCTTTACTGCTGGGTGTCTGTGCAGTCCGTGGAGAACAGTTCGTTTTGAGTGGCCTACTATTGCTGCTTTGGGCTTTTCTGTCTGCAGCGGGTGTGGCTTTAGCGCTGGGTGTTTGTGCAGTCCATGAAGCTCCAGTCCCCGTGGCAGATGATCCTGCTGGGTTTTTGGCCCTGGAGGGGTAAGAAAATGTGGAGACTTGGGAAGAGGGAGTGGAGATTTGAACTCTGGATTTGGCATTTGCTGGTGAGGGTCTGACCTCTCGTTGAGTTTTTGCTACTGCAGGTTTGGGCTCTACGGAAACTTTTGCTGCCAAGGGCTTGGTCTCTCTGGGAGTCCTTGCCAAGCCTGCTGGTCGGGGCGAAATGGGGCGCCCCTTTCTTCTGTCCATTTCCAGACGTGTGGCAGCAGGGGAGGAAGGGCGTCTCGGGGCGAGACGAGTGCGAAGAGGTGCTCGAGGTGGCCGGCCGTCTCGCTGAGAAGCATTTCCTACCGGGGTGGCAGACGGCTTGGCTTGTTTGCAGCTGGGCTCTGGGCACACAGGACTCCGCGGCTGAGAGGGGGCGCCACGTGGGCGCTGCTTCCGGTCAGAGAGGACAAGAGGCAATTTCTGGGAAACGAAAACTGGTGGTGAAGGTTGGAGTGAAGGACTCTTTTTTGTAGTGTTAGAAGAGAGTGCAGTGGTCTTGGGAGAGACACTGGGCACTTGAAGTCTCTTTTTAGGAGCTGCTGCTTTCCTTGGAAGGGAGGGCATGGAGACTGGGGATTGGGCAGCGCCTCGTGGCGTAACTGCACCTGAGGCAGGCGTACTAGGTTTGCCAGGTGGAATAGAAGTTGAGGAGGAAGAGGCTGAGGAGGATGTGAGAAGGTTGACGGCAGTGAGAGGGTCCATGGTGGGCGGCTGGGCAGTCTGTGTGCTGAGGACAGAGTCGGGGACAGACGAGCCTTTCTGAAATGCCAGAATCTTCTGCTCAAGAGTGGTGAACTGCAGCACGCGATCAGGGTCATTCTTCATCAGGAAACCCTTTAGCGTGTCCCATCCCCCGCCCACACGCACCATCACATGCTTTCCATGCAGCATCTGGAAAAGAATGAGAGAGCGAGAGAGAGAAAAAGAAAAAATTACAAAGAAAAATACTCACAAAGTTCAAGCAGCTTAACTTGTATATCATCTAAATAGGGCCTTTAGGAAGCTAATCATCCCAAAACAATAGAAAATATTTACAAAAAATGGTAAACATCCTAACTATGTTCCAAAAAGAAGTTTGGCTGTGTCAAAACACGTCAAGGAAGCTAGAAAGTATTTGAGTCATGAGTGGAAAAGCCTCTGTATTTTAAGCATTTAGACACACAAACTATTTCATATCATTGGCTTCAACAGAATAAAAATGGCCTAGAAACTGATGTTGATCATCCTTGGGATGTTTCTGCTTCACTTGTGGGAAATTCAGTCAACTGGGCATGATTTCATACGCCACAGCTCTGTCTATATAAAGCCTCACAGCTGACAGCACATCAGGGGAAAATAACAAGCAATGACGTAAAAGGAATTGTCCATAGTGCTCTGATACAGAATTGTGTTCAGGCACAGATCTGGGGAAAGGTTTCTGCAGGTCCTGAAGAAGATTTGAAAGCAGTTTGGAACCACAGAGACTCCTAGAACTGGAACTGGACCAAACCATGAAAATGGGGTCCTGTGTGGAGACAAAAGAACCTGCCAGAAGGACAACCACCACACAGATGCCACTGCTCTGTATAAGGTACATGACTGCTAGCTTGGAGTTTAACCAAAGGGTGCTAAAGGTCTCTCAGGGCTTATAAACAAGATCCTATGGTCTGATGAAACCAAGAGCGAACTCTTTGACCTGAATACCAAGTGTTACATCTGGAGGGAAACAAACACACTCAACGACAGGCCAACATCCCTACAGTGAAGCAAGGTGGTGGCAGCATGTGCATTATGAATGTCTTTCAACAGCAGGGACCAAAAGGCTGGTCAGGATTGAGGCTCAATGTACATGCATTCTTGAAGAAAACCTCAGAAAACTTCAGATCTGGGCAAAGGTTCACCCTTCAAACATCTGAGAACACTTGAAACAACCAAGATAATGCAGGAGTGGTTTTGGGATTATTCCTTGAAGGTCCTTGAGTGGTCCAGCCAGAACCTGGACTTAAATCTTATTGAACATCTCTGAACAGACTCTTCCCATCCAACTTGACAGAACTTGAGAGGTTCAGGGTCTGAATACTTTATACAAAGCTCTTGTAGCCATATGGGTACAACAAATTTAACTCTTTATTTAAAAGTTAAGAGTATTTTAGGTACAGTGTATGTGATGTCCCTTGCCCTGAAATCAGCAGTGGGTGGCGCAGTGGGTAGCTGTCTCGCAGGACTCGGATTACTGTCTGTGTGGTGTCTCACATGCTGTCCTCATATCCATGTGGGTTTTCTCCAGGTTCTCTGGTTTCCTCCCACCTCCCAAAAACATGCCTCAGATAATGTAAATTGCCCCTAGGAAATGTAGGAGTGTGTGAATGTGTATGTGTGCATTGCCACCTTGGGCCCAGTGTTCCCGGGATAAGCTCTGGATCCCATGGTTCCCAGGATGAAGCACTTACCAAAGATGAATGAATGAGTAGTAGTGGCTGTGACACTGGGATTTGAACCTTTTCTAGTTCTCTGACTAACCAATGAACGGTCAAATAGCTGTGGCTGTGTATGAGATCTCCAAAATGCTTACACTTCCATCAAGTAGGGGGTCTGGAACCTGTTTAGTTATTAATATTTACATGATTCATATTTGGTCTTAATGGTGAATTCAAACATGACCTAGTTCTTGTGGAAGAAACGTACACCCGCTATTTTACTTTAAACTTTATAAACATATTTATACTTAATGTTATAAAAACGTTTGTACACCACTCCCAAGTTTCCCTGTTTAATCTGTGCCATAACTCATTTATGCAGTTTCCGTAGCTAGACGCTGCCCTTAAACAGACAGAATCAATCCACTGAGCAAGTCTCACCCTAATGAAGAGGATCTTTTCCCCCAGCCTGTAACGTCCCTCTGCCAGATACTCGATAGAAAACCTCTGTGAGCAATTACAGGGAGGGTCATCGGAGTCAGAGTCCTGTGGAAAGAAAGTGTCAAAGAGTCAGGATATACTGGGAGAAAGTTTAAACACACACACACATGTACACAGGGACAATATAAAGCCTGTTTGTATGCGTGTGTGTGTGTGTGTGTGTGTGTGTGTGTGTTTGATCTTGATGCTTTTCTGTGACTTTACACACAAAAACTTGTTAAATGAGTTTACGTTGTTCCTCAGGCTTGCAGTATTGTGCAGGGTTAAAATACCTGCTCCATCCCTATGGTGACTACTCACAGCATGATGAAGGCCTCCATGTTGGCAGCACACGGTAAAGGTTTTGATCGGAGGGGCAGGATCGCCTGCCATTAGCAGAGATTCTTCCAACTCGATCTCCTTCTCCAATTTCACCAATACAGGGGGTTCAACTCCGTACCTGACAAGCAGCAATAAAAATGTAAGAAACTCATAAATTCATATAAAAGCTTATCCCTGCATTCGAGTAAAGGCTGTAACTCGTAATTTCCGACCCCCAACTTGGAAAAACCAAAGAAAACGTCCCTCAACTCGGAATTCCTGCTCAGAAACTCAGAATTTGTTTGGCTTCTCACAACATGAACAGTAAACAAAGATTTAGCTTTAAATGAGTTATACTGTAAATACTAGTTTTTACTTTATATCAATCAACATACAGACATAATCGCTTGTTAAATCTATAACACTGACTGTACAATTAACTATTTTGAGGAGGAAAATCAAGCGAACACCACAATATCGGAAGGAGCTTTAAATTTTTAAAAATTAGCACAGATTTGGGCCAAGACGTGTCATGCGATGTCATCACAACACGCATTCAGCCACAACAAGCCCTCTTTGATTCACGTGCGTCAAACACGAGTACAGCTAAAAGGTCTCATTTACCAACAAACATCACTGGGAGAGACCGTGCAAAACAATTTCGCACGGTCCTGTATGGACCAATTAGTGTTTCTTACAACCCCAATTCCAAAAAAGTTGGGACGCTGTGTAAAATGTAAATAAAAACAGAATGCAATGATTTGCAAATCTCATAAACCCATATGTTATTCACAATAGAACATAGAAAACATATCAAATGTTTAAACTGAGGAAATGTAACATTTAAAGAAAAAAATAAGGTAATTTTGAATTTGATGGCTGTCTCAAAAAAGTTGGGACGGGGCAACAAAAGGCTGGAAAAGTAAGTGTTACTAAAAAGAAACAGCTGGAGGAACATTTTGCAACTAATTAGGTTAATTGGCAACAGGTCAGTGACATGATTGGGTATAAAAAGAGTATCTTAGAGAGGCGGAGTCTCTCAGAAGTAAAGATGGGCAGAGGTTCACCAGTCTGTGAAAAACTGTGTCTACAATTTGTGGAACAATTTCAGAATAATGTTCCTCAACGTAAAATTGCAAAGACTTTCACGGGCATGAAAATCAATATTGCATGCCCGTGATCTTCGAGCCCTCAGGCGGCACTGCATTAATATTTCTATCCTGATGAAAGCGTTCTCTTCCAGAATTACAATGCATGCTTAAGCTAGCTAGGTAAGCTAGCTGTGTACCTTCTGCTGGTAACTGGTAATGGAATTTCTGATTTGGCTGCTGTTCTATAAATCACTGGTAGTAAGCTATTTGAGAAGCTATGGCGGGAAGGTATGGGGAATTTCAAAATTGCATATTCGTGTACACGCACAGATCGTGGCATATTGTTTATTGGCATACCTTTTTTATGTAAGGTAAATGTATAGAGAGCCGTTTTAAGTAGTCTTTAAACAGTTTACTCACTTAGAGATAATGCGGCCAAGCTCCAACAAACACAGACACACTTGCCGAGGGTTCTTGTGTAGAACTAAAAGGAGAAAAATAATACAGATTTTCTTAAATGGTCCAGTCACTCACTAACATGAACACGTCAAGGAAAAACAGTTGCACTGATTTGACACAGCTGATTTGCATATAGTGACGCCCACAAAACTCCATAAAAGGTAAAGCTCACAGAGCTGAAATGACGAGTAAATGGCAAAATAGACTGTCAGAGGAACTAGTGGAAGTTATTTTGCGTACATATACATACACACACACACATATATATGCTGATGTATAAGGTGAATCTCAAAGAGGTGATATGGCGTATTTATTTTTATAGTCTCATTATGTCAAAATAGCAATAAAACTGACCAACACTTCTTGCTTATTATCAGTTACTGTGGTGGTATGAAAATTCTACTTACCAAAAATATATTTATTAGACTGTACTAGATTGCATTGAAAATAAACGTACTAACTCAGATTATAATTTATTTGTAAAGTCTATACACCAGTTCATGTGAAATTGTATGACAGGGTTCTGTGCATTTGCAGCGGTTCTCTCTCTCTCTCTTTTTTTAATGAACTGAGGTGGAACCACAAGGAGCAGGCGAAAACACGGATCTCATAAGCTCTTAAACATTTCCAGCCAAATACACTATATACATCTATATGCATGTCTAAATGCAAATAGCTTTTTCTTTTTCGCACCCTTACCCAAGCCCTCTGACTCAAACAAATACGTCTCGTCGACTCCGATTTGTCGGCACCAAGACAGGAAGTTCGCCGTGTTGTCCCGGGCGAAAAATGACCCTGGAGAAGCAGTTTTCTTAAATGGCACTTTCTTCATAGGAAACTGCTGGTAAAATAAACAGTAGTCAAATTAGAGAACTAGTTTTTAAAAAAAAAAAAAAAAAAAGAGAGAGAGAAAAAAATGCAATGTTCACGTGGCGCTCTGCATTGGACCGACCCGGTTCTTGTCCAGGAGACAGTCTTTGGGAATTTTGCTTTGCAGAATTTCAGCAAGTCGACACAGCTTTACCCCGTTATCCAACTCCTCCATGAAGTGCTCGGCCCTGACCTCTTCACCTTGTGGAGAGACAGACGCAGAATATCACATTTCTGAACCTGAATAAATATTGATATACACTTTACACACATTTACAGTGCAGTCAGGTCACTTTTTCCAGTTTCTATAAGATTTAAATATCAGAGTTCTGAGTAGTAACTAATACTTGATACTGTGATTATGTGGTAGAGATGTGGTAGCTCAGTGGTTAAGATGTTGGACTACTACTCAGAAGGTTGTGAGTTCAAATCCCAGCATCACTAAACTGTCACTGTTGGGGCCTTGAGATAAATGTAAGTCACTCTGGATAAGGGCATCTGCCAAAATGCCATAAATGTCAGTCAGTGAATGGGGCATGGCCTCTGTACCTGTTTGGAAGGCAGAGGTAGCTCAGTGGTTAAGACGCTGGACTACTGATCAGAAGGTCGTGAGTTCAAGCTGCCACTGTGGGCCCTTGAGAAAGGCCCTCAACTGCTCAGTTGTATAAATGACATAAATGTAAGTCGCTCTGGATAAGGGCGTCTGCCAAATGCTGTAAATGACAGAATGGAGGGTGAAAAAAGAGACACGAGGGGATGATACTGAGCGGATACGGATATCCTATTCGCAAACGAGCCGAGTCTCTGCAAACATTTTTGTTTACTATTTTAACCCCAAGTTTGGGCATTGGGCAATTCCCTCCAAGCGGTTCCTCTGAGGGTTCCTCCGAGACGGACACTGCACTTCTTTTTAATCTTCTTCCTGAGCCGCTGATGGACAGTCCACATTTAACTTTAACAAAATTAGTCAAACAACAGCGTCACGTCGGCTCGTGTGATAGAACGATATTGTCGTCCCTACAAGATAATATGTTGCTATGTTTATCAACGATTATATTACGTTATATTATATTATCAGACTTGCAAACCGTTATTCATTTTGTGTAGGAGCTCGGCAAAAATGTGGGTGTAAGTTTGTACGAGTTATCACTGAAAAATACACCAAAAGAGCATCTTTTTCTCCCGAATAAAACGAGACATGAGCCAATCGACAAGTGAATCTGGAATGATCTGCGCAAGTGTTTTGAACTCCTCGATATTAACCGACACTCCCTGGAAGCTCCGCCCCTTCCCAATCTCACGCGGTCTCGCTTTGTGTCACGGTAAAACGAGAATAAATCTACCACCCAGCTGATCGCATTTTGCGATTGCCTCACATCTGATAATATCATCACACTCTCCCCTACTCTCATTAAACCTGAGATGGTGGAAATGCGTATTTTCCTGTGTTCTGGACGATTAAATTGTTTATGGCTATATTTAAAAATGGAAGAAAAAAAAAAATAGAAATCACAGTCAGGAAAAAAAATAATAAATAAAAATCAATATTGCCCAAGCCTAGTGTGATGTTTAATACTGTACAATAAGTGGTGATATCTTGCTAGGCCTTTTTTTTTTGCTGCTTGTCTCTTCAGTCTCGCCTTCAGCAGATAAAACGCACCATGTGATTGAGCCGAAAATCGGAAAACATTCTAGCCTCGTTAGTAAAAATAAAAGAGCACTTGCTTTAGCAGCATGATGTAAGTCCGTGTTCTACGTAAGCAGCCTTAAATGAAAGTACACGGCCTGCAACACTGTAATGTCTCAGTCACTGGTTAATCTCAGATTTACAAAATGTTCCACAAATCCATTTCAACAAACTACAAACTGAGCTGAACAACAAACAGCTGTTGGATTACACACACACACACACACACACACACACACACACACACACACACACACACACACACACACACACACACACAAAAAAAAAAACACGTAATGACTGGTAAACTGTTATTGATCATCCCAAAACCTGAACACATTCCCTGCAAGAGTCCCTACCAGACCACCATAACATCGTTTCATCTACAGCGGGACGGCAGTGGAACAGATTCTCTTTCGGTTTTAGCTGACAGGCATGTTAAGGTGATTATCTTGAACGGGTAACTCCCTCCATTATGTTCAGCCTTCTCCAGTATAGCTCCAAGAGGCAGATCAGCTTCCCTATTGTTCCAAATGCTAGTCGTTTCCCACAATATATCTTGCGTGATGCAGACACATACTACACATTTAGAGTATGTCTAATCTTCTCAAGGACACGGTATACGCGTTCGTAATCAGACACGCCAGGTCCCGTAACTCTATATTCAACTGTTCAATTGCGGATTCAGGGGAGGTGTTTATCCTCAGTAGACCACCAACCGAAACGTCAGGTGACTTACCTAGAATGTCGGTGAGCCAGATGGCAAGGTCTTCCTGCATGGGAAAAAGCGTTGCTTCATGTCGTACAGCGATCCACTGGTCGTACTGGAAGACGTCTGCAAGGCCAGGGCCGTGGCGCGGGATGAGGGGAGAGCGCGGGCTTTGCAGTGGTGACTCAAACTTCTCTCCAACCCAAGCCTGGTTTACACAGAGAGAGAGAGAGAGAGAGAGAGAGAGAGAGAGAGGGTCACATTTTTAAAAAAATCTGCACGGCTCTTCCTTACTAGTGTAGTTTTGAATTTGCCAAAAATAAAAACTCATCAGCTGTCTGAGTCACTGAAAAGAACGATGATTCATTCAGCAAGGAAAGATATCTGACTCTAATCGGGGATTCCCAGAAACGTTAAGTTGGAAACTGTGCTGGAGCTGAGCAGCGTGGGACGGCGCTTCCTCTCCGACCCGTCAGAGCTCATTTGGTCCCGGCTCTTGAGAAGAGGAAGAAGAATGGAGAGAAAGAGAGAAAAGAAACACCTCTCTCTCTTTCTTTCTCTCTCTCTCACACACACACACACACACACACACTAGAAACCATCGCCAGGTTATGTAAGTGAACCAAGAACATCAGATGCAGCAGAGCTACTGAACCATACTGCATGAAGGTCAACTTGAAGAAGGGGAAAAATAGGAGTCAACTTCACACTAAAACTGAAAACACAGTTAATTAAACACGGTTTTAAGGCTATATTTAATTTTGCTTATTGTTAGCTTACCTTCTGTATTCCTTTTACAATTATTTCATACAATTAACCGAACAATTTCTGGACTGTTCAGTCATGTCACATCCCGAACACTAGATTATCCACAGTAACACAAACCACACGTGTGTTTATTGACACATTTTCCAGATTTACATTTTCAATCGTAATAATAACACAAAAGTATACATTAGAGACGAGGCACGATATCGCTTTTTATTTTCCGTAATAGATACTGAAACCATCCCTTACCGTTTCCTTTAAAAACTACTAAAGCTTTAAAATCCCGGGGTTTTTTCTTTCTTTTACCGAAGCACTTAATAGACGAACTCTTACACACAGATATCACTTACATTGTAAATATAGCCTAACAAAAATATATATAAGAGAAGCAGTCAAGTCTGTTTAAATGTAAACATTTCCAATTCCAAAACTAAATTTCTTTTCCAAATCCAGTTGTTCGTTTCAGGATCCGATAGCCGGCATTTTCTCTGATATCCGAGCCACCGTGGGTTTTCGCCGGTATCGGCCCGATAATGGTGCTGGGTATCAGATTGGCGTTTTCCCAGAAACGTAACATGACCAGATTAATGCTCATAATGAATGCGGCTCATTGATGCTAAGGAGTGAGGAGTCTACACGAACAGAGTCTGTACTTCTCTGTTTACACAGGACTTACACACAACTCCATCAGGTCCATCATAAGGAACTAGAAAACACTGTAATTTTTAAATCTAATACCATAAACCATGATTTTTCTTTTCTATTCGTGATGTAGAGTGTAGTGTTAAGCTCACATTCGAAATGTTGATTAAACACTACTGTTGGATTACGGCAGATGTCTAGTCAATTATGTGATCTAATTTATATAAAGGTACAGCCCATTTCACCCATTCATCCTCTTTCCGCATTTTATTGTTTAATAATAAACTCGATTACCGTAAGCGCCTGTTATTTTAAAAAAAATTTTTTTACTTCCCATGTTTGCATCACATTTATGACTCCGAGTCACATTTACGACTTTAAGGCACGACACGTGGCGGAGTTCCACATCCTGGGCCGAGACTCGCTCGCTCACCCACCCACAAACTCCTCCACACTATTCTGTCTGACAATCCAAAAAGTCTGAGCGGAGAATTCGAACTGCTTTGGGAAAACACCGGCGCACGAGCGGCCCTCGAAGCAGGTGCGGGTGGAGTGTCATAAATCACTCGGTCCTTTCGGAAAAGTTTCACTCGAAACCTGAAGCTGTAATTCTCTCTCTCTCGCTGGTTTGTAAAGAAGACTGAAACTATTCACTTCCAAAACAGAGTCAATTTAGTAGGATAGTTTTCAAAACACAAGAAGAAGGAAAAAAAAAAAAAACAACGAGAAAAGTCCGATCTAGAATGAAACATCACTTGTAATTGAGGACATTTCTACGATACATGATGCGCATCACGGTATAAAATCGAGTTAACAAACTGTCAGCAAAAACAGTAAGAAAATAAACAACAAAAAAAACGTTAAACCGAGTTTGACGATACTTTTCTTTAATACCATTTAATTTGTAATTATTAAAAAAGTAATCATACCAACGATATCTCAGAAAAGTGTATCGCGTAATCATTTATCACGATATCAGTATAATATGGATATATCGCCCAGCCCTAGTGGTCAGTATGAAGGTTTTCTCTGTGCACGAGACGTTTCTCACAAATATACGGAGTGTTGCATCATCGTCGACTGAAAGACGTCACTGGAACAACGGGTTCAATGGATTTATGGTGTTACACAGCTACAAACTATTCGGCTTTTAAAAGACAGGAGAAAAGAAGGTGGTTTAAAAGTTAAAAACATGAACAATTAAGGATATTATCATCAGGAGTCAATACATGTGTTTCATAATAAACCTCCTTATACTAGACCATTAGACTCACTGAAATAACACCGGTTACATTCATTTTAGTGTGTCGAGTGTTTTGCTTTTTGGTGTTTTTGGCAAAAACAAGCTATTGGTTTTCACTTGTTAAATATTCATTATGCATTTTATGCATACATATTCCCTATGTCACAAATCGTTCACTAGGTAAACATTTAATGGCCCCTCAATTATGTCATATTCCAAAATAAATGTGTGTAAATAAAGTTTGAGGAAATGAGGTTGGTACCTGCAGGCTAGCTTGCACGGCCATCGCTGCGATCAGGACTGCTTCACTGCTTCATTCTGAAACACAGCACAAGAGTCAAGTGTGTGTTGGGGAGAGACATGAAGAGACATGAAGAAAGAGAGAGACAGAGAGAGACATGGAGAAAGAGAGAGAGAGAGACAGAGAGAGACATGAAGAAAGAGAGAGACAGAGAGAGACATGAAGAAAGAGAGAGAGAGAGAGACATGAAGAAAGAGAGAGACAGAGAGAGACATGAAGAAAGAGAGAGACAGAGAGAGACATGAAGAAAGAGAGAGACAGAGAGAGACATGAAGAAAGAGAGAGAGAGAGAGAGAGAGATAGAGAGACATGAAGAAAGAGAGAGACAGAGAGAGAGATAGAGAGACAGAGACAGAGAGAGAGACATGAAGAAAGAGACAGAGAGAGACATGAAGAAAGAGAGAGACAGAGAGAGAGAGAGAGAGACAGAGAGACATGAAGAAAGAGAGAGAGAGAGAGAGAGACAGAGAGAGAGACATGAAGAAAGAGACAGAGAGAGACATGAAGAGAGAGAGAGAGAGAGAGAGAGAGAGAGAGAGAGCACGAGTTCAGTGCATCCACACACCCACCAAATCCCCCTCATGTGTACATAATCTGTTCACATCCACTCATACAGTCCCGTTTCCAACATCACTTCCTTAACCACATAATGACTCAATAAGCTTTAATAACGAGTTTTCTCCTGGAATAAGAATCTGAATCAGTTCTGCAGTTCCTTGTGCGTGTGAACGAAACACGTCACGAAACGTTCAAGAAGAAGAAGAGTAACAAACTAAAGCTTTGTCTTCCCTGTGGATTAAGACAGTTCAGTCAACATCGGCACAGCTGAGGAAACAAAGCAGGACATGTGCGCGCACACACACACACACACACACACACACACACACACACACACACACACACACACACACACACACACCCTACAGGACGAGGGAACTGGTGAAATAGACCAAATGTTATTTATCCACTGCTACAATCATGACATGAGTCAGCAAGTTAACGAGCAGTAAATTTACACACACGTTTAAATCATGAAGCATTTCAAAGTTTTTCCCACATTGATGAGAAGTAAATAAATAAATAAATAAATAAATAAATAAATAGCCATACAGTCACATTACAAAGCATGACAACAGTGTAGAGCACAGGCTCACCTGAGTGGCACAAACAAAAGATTCCTTTCTGCAGACGAGTGAAGAACAACCGGCTCGATTAATGATCTGTAGATGAACTACTATCAGTGCTGTATTCCAAACAGTCACGGTGTGATACGGCGACAGAGCAGAGAGAGACGGAGTGTTGTGAGGAAAGAGAGAGGGAGAGAGGGAAGTAGAGAAGGAGGGGTAAGCTTGGGGACTGGCTAATGAAGTGCCTCCGCTGAGATGTGGATCTATCCCACAGATGCTGGCCAGGCGTTTACAAAAAATCCTATTGTTACACCCCTCAACACCCCCCCCCTCTCATCCTCCCTCTCTCTCTCTCTCATCCTCTCATCCTCTCTCTCTCCACACAGACACACACGAGGAAGGGGTTCACTCTCCATTAGACCAAACTTAGTAATGTAACTCGGACGAGGAAAAACCAAAGAAAACGCCTCCCCAGGTCGGAATTCCTGCTCGGGATCTCAGGACGGTCTCCTCAACCCTGAGTTCAGCAAGTGACGTCAGATCAAAAGGGCTGCTCACAGCACGAACAGTAAACACAGCGGCACTTATCAGCTTTAAACGAGTTACACTGTATATACAAGCATTAGCTCTGGACCAATCAACACCCAGACACACCGATTACACAGGTGGCCAGACCGTTGCGAATACAGGATGAACATGGAGGCGTCCAACTCGCGAGGTAAAGTCGAAAGCGGCACTGAGCGCATCTGATAAAATTTAAGTCCTGAAATTCTGAGATACAATTATGAACAAGGAGGTGAAAAGAAAGGACAAAAGACCAACTTTTCAAGCTTCTGGGTTGGCGTTGAGCTTCAAGCCCACTAAATGTCAAACAGCCACAGAATGGAGGGAAAGAAAGGGGAAAATAGTGGAAAAAACAAAAGGTGTTTTATGTCCCGGCTGAGAGGGGGGGTCTTACAGCACAAAGGCCAGGCCGTGACCCGGTCCTCTGGGCAGGGCAATGCCACATTCTCAAGAGGGTTCTGACTCATTCCTCTCCCTCAGCAACACGCCAAGACTTGGGCACAGAGCAATGCCAAGCTTCAGCCTGGAGCCAACAGTCACGACAAGTGGAAAGTCTTGTTCAGTAACGGACACAGAGTTCGGCTGCGTCTGACAGGAAGCACGGCTCGTTTTATTAAACTCTGGAGTCCCTGTTAAAGGAAATAAATCCAATTTGGGTTAATAAACCCAAACCATAAATGCATAAGAAAACTACAAACAAATACAATTATATTTTCGCTCCTGGATTCGAAATCCCTCGACATTTACTGAACAAAGGTGCCCAAAGCACATGCCTGTATCACGAGTGGTAATATCCTAATCCTGTAATAATGAACAGCTAAACATGTTACTGTCCAGATTTGGGATTTTAATTAAATGTGCAGACACCAGGGTTGAAGAGTAAACACGGCGGGGGAGCGAGGAGCGAGCGGGGGACGGCATCAGCACGCTCCTCATGCAGGTCATCTCCGTAATCGCCTAAGAGGATCAGCGCTGCAGACGTGGCCCTCTGCACCTTCACGTCACCCAACCAGTACACAAGTACACGTGCACGTGTCCAAAAGCAACCCCCACCTCGCGTCAATTATCCACGGATAGGACACCTCCTCCTTTCTCATTGTAGTCTTTTGTTGATAGATGTGCCTCTGTGTGTGTGTGTGTGTGTGTGTGTGTGTGTGTGTGTGTGTGTGTGTATGTGTGTGTGTGTGTGCGCGCACTTAATTGACCTGTCAGTTACTTTCATTGGCGTCTCTGAACGAACACACACACATCCATAATTAGTGTGTATGAGATCAGTGTTGAATAGCGTCCTCAAGGAGCGCAGCCTCCACCCCGTTTCCTCCAGGAAAACCCCTGTCTTTACAGTCCAATTAAACAGGGTCTCAGCTGCTGCCCGGAGAACCTCGAGCTCGGTAATGATGATCCACACTGAACAGCTGAGCCGCTTGGCCTGGCGCACACACACACACACACACACACACACACACACACACACACACACACACACACACACGATCAGACTATCTAAACAGACGTTATAGGTAGGAACCTCGCCCTCTATTGTTTACAGTTAGGACTAATGTCATACACATCAGTATTCGAGTTTAATAAGCGACCTTAAAGCATGCCGCAAATTTGATTCGAATCTGATTGGTCAGAAGATGTGCGTTATTTGTGTATAACACACGTAAACATCTCGGACAGCAGTTCCAGCTGTAACATGAATGACAGGGTTATATATTAATCAGTCCGTACGAGATTTCAGGGAGTTTTATTTATTTTATTTTTTTTTTTTGTGATTGTTGCATCCAAACATGCTTGATTTTGCTCGAGTTTTTTGCATTTGTTTGTTTGTTTGCGGAAAACTACTTGAATTGGCGAAATCGCAATGGCACGAAATGGTTTTGTACGATCTTTCGGCAGCGATGTCTGTCGGTAAACGAGACCTTTCAGCTGTACTCGTGTTCGGCGGACGTGACTCGAAGGGGGATTTGGCTGAACGCGCGTTCGATGAATATTTGCGGAGTTTGTTTGATTTCGCGTTAATTGCTGCGATCGCGAAAAAATTGCAAAATCCTGGAGGGACTGATTAACAAGACATTCGTTTCACATTTATGGAAGGAGTCTCAGGTGTCGGCGCTTTGTAACCGTTTTCCAGCACGGGAAATTCTTCAAGATAGAGGCGTAGTTACCGGTTTCTTGGTAAAAAAATGACACGTTTTTTGAGAGAGAGATATAAAAAGAGACAGAAAGCAAAAGGGGGACAGAGAGAGAGAGAGAGAGAGAGAGAGAGAGAGAGAGAGAGAGAGAGAGAGATGCTGGCAAAGGAATGACTGTTATTCGTTGCTGTAGCACAAGAACTAATTCGTTCAGCAGACGTCCCCCAGCATTAAATCTTAACTTTGTAATCTTTGGCAAAATGCTGTGGTTTAAGTGAAATAACACATTCCAGACCACATGGTTATACTAAAGTAATCCACTTCAGGGTGGATGTAATGGTGTGTTGTTCCTTACTTCAGATGAATTAGTCTAGGCCTAATGCTTAGATCACACATACAGCTGAAGGCTGTAACGTGTAGAAGACAAACAGCAGCGGAACTGAACTGCAGCACAAGTGAGATTTTCTACACGAGCTTAAAGACCAAACACCAACCAGAGAGAAACAAGGACGAGGGCAAATAGTTCAGGTTCACCAGGATCGTCAGGGTCTGGGTGTTCTTACAAAACATCCCACAGAGACGGCGAGAGAGGAGACGGGCACAGAAAACGAAGGTCGGCTATCACCTGGGAAAAGGACTTGGTGGCAAAAATCAAACAGAAACCGTCGCCTTGGCAACGTTTTGTTTTCCCTCTGTGACAAAACGAATACGTAAAACGATCTAGTTAATAGACGAAGCGTTTCCTATTGTTGGTGCCCCTCTCCTCCAATCATCAGCTGGTGCATCATTAATAAACAACCGTAATCCAAGATCGATAACGATCACCGGAGAAGCATGCGAGAGCAGACAGCGTCACATACTGAGAGGGATTTGGGATCATCAAGCCTTCCTTTCATTCACAACGGGGATCTCCTACATTTAACACATTTCCCATGCGCCCAATCTCATTTCACGTGACCGCCTGTTCTCTCATTAGAACAACAAATCAAAGTACTATTTGTTACAGCGAATCACAAAATGTGGGTCATGATTTAGAGATTTAAGTGACGTAAGCGTATCCAGTACACTTTTAAAGCGTAACAGGAGATGTCTTCAAAAAAGCTTCACGTAGCTTAAACAAACAGGTCCTGCGATGGCACTGTAAAGGGAAACACCTGCTCTTCTGTCCTCCTGTGGGAAAGGAAGTACGACCAGAACAACCTCGACCTTTTACCTTCAAATACTAATGAGATGGAGAATAGGTTCTAGGTTTAGTCCACTTCTGCTGGCACGGCTGTGATGGATTCATTTTTGGCTGTTGGAGAAAATGGGAGTAAAACACTAAGCACAGACTGTAGGCTACTCGGAGCTGAAATACAGGTTTCCTGAACATGCAGCAATAGAGTTTTACATCTTTGAACACAATGCATATCACATTATGCACAATTAATACACAATTAAATCCGCTTTATGAAATGCAATCTGGTTTGTTGAGCCACACACACACACACACACACACACACACACACACACACACACACACAGGACTGGGCGAGTGTGTGATGAAGGGTTACATTTAAACCTCTACAGGAATGAATGTTCGCATTCAGATAAGCTGGGGGAAAATGCACCAAAAATTGGGTAACAAAATCAGGTAATAGGTGTCTAGATGTAAATTCGGCAGTAGCCGGGTGTGTGGGTGGGTTTATGAAACCTAAACAGCCTGTAAAACTTTTCATCCAGCTGCAAACCTCCTCACAAAAATACAAGACGTTCTGAGTTTAGTAACTTCAGAGAGCAGTTTAACATCCAGGATTATTCCAGTTACTCTGCTGTTAAAGAGAAACCAAGCAGGAATGGCTCTCTCCCAGAACATGACTCAGCCTGAAATGGAAAAAATAAAAATAAACAAACACGAACACAAAAACAAACTTACCAGCGGTATAAAATCAGGAATAAATACTTTAAATATGTGCGATATCCGAGCCACACACTTCCTGTACTCCACAGAAGCTCGAGGTGGAGATACATACACTCTCTCACTGTCGCGCGCTCGCTCGCGCTCGCTCTCTCTCTCACACACACACACGCACGCACGCGCACACTCTTCAGCTCGGCATCTTCTGGAAAACGTTTGTAGTCCGCGTGCCTGGAATGTTCAGTTGAGCAGGAGGAAATGCTGTTCGAAACGTCCAATCACAGCGCAGACTGGGAAAAGGGGGCGGGGGAAAACGGTGCACGTGGACACTGGGCGCGCGCAGAGACTACAGTTAAAAGTTCTGACTGAAATACGATAATAAGGCGGTAACGTAAATAAATACTCTATATGGCCAAAAGTTTGTGCACCCCTGACCATGTGGTTCTTCCCCAAACTGTTGCCACAAATTTGTATAGAATGTCTTTGTATGCTGTAACATCTGTTCTTGTAGTTTAAAGGTGCAATAACCATTTCTTTTATTTCTTACTAATACATGTACTAATATAACATGGGAAAGTAACTAGAAATAGTTTTTAAAAATAATCATTTAAGCCATGGCCGCAGGGCAAAAGTATTACATGGATGACGAAACCCGTTCCGGTCCGGAAAACGTGTTTGTGTTTTTGATGCGCCTCCTGTCCGTCATCTTATAGACACGCCCCTTAGCACTTTCACTCCGCCCTCAGCTAGCATACTAATACCACAGCTTAGAGTTCATAAGAGCTTATTACAAAAGAAAAAGGGGACCGAGACTGCACACGTGAGCTGAATTTTTCGTGTTTATAGTCTTATACAGTGCGCTTGAAAGTGATGTCATGACAGTTCTTGCTAGTGCTAACTCTAGTTAGCACGCTAACTCTAGCTGAACCCCTACGCGTTCTAGGGGGAGGAGCTTTTTCAACTCAAGGTCACAACTTTTAATTCCCAAACTCCGACCACAAAAAGCCAGAGAATACACCCCCTCAACTTGAAACTCATTTATAACCTAGTCTATTAATGGAGAAACAACATTACTGCCAAATTCTATAGAATTATACATTCAGTGGTGCTTGAAAGTTTGTGAACCCTTTAGAATTTTCTCCTTGCAACCCTGCCATGCACACCATTGTTGTTCAGTGTTCTCCTGATGATGGACTCATGAACATTAACTTTAGCCAATGTGAGAGAGGCCTTTAGTTGCTTAGAAGTTACCCTGGGTTCCTTTGTGATCTTTGTTGGTCTCCACTCCTGGGGAGGGTAACAATGGTCTTGAATTTCAGACAGAAAGTCTGTCTGACTGTGGATCGGTGGAGTCCAGACTCTTTAGAGATGGTTTTGTAACCTTTTCCAACTTGATGAGCATCAACAACTCTTTTTCTGAGGTTCTCAGAAATCTCTTTTGTTCATGCCATGATACAATAATATTGGATCATTTTCCTCAATAAATAAATGACCAAGTATAATATTTTTGTCTCATTTGTTTAATTGGGTTCTCTTTATCTACTTTTAGGACTTGTGTGAAAATCTGATTATGTTTTAGGTCATATTTATACTGAAATATAGACAATTCTAAAAGGTTAACCACTGTAACTTTGCAGTGGGAAATGAGTTCTCTCTCTGATTGTCAGCATCGTCCACATCAGTCTTGTGATCTGAGGTAAAAGTCAGTTACTGCATTTAAACAGGAGCCTCATCATCGTCTGTTCAATGGACTGATCTCTGTTCACAATAACATCAGACCACCACACAAATTAGATTAGGCTAGCCTTAAATCCACCAGATCTATTTAAGCCTCCTTGTTAGCCAGCTGTCTTACCAGCAGGCGAGCATGAATTTACAGTCCCCTCCGAAACTATTGGAACGGCAAGGCCAATTCATTTGTTTTTGCTGTAGACTGAAGACATCTGTGTTTGAGATCAAAATATGAATATGAGAACAGAGTTTAGAATATCAGCTTTTATTTCTTGATATTTATATGCACATGTGTCATATGACATAGAACACAGCAGATTTTGTATCAGACCACCCAAGTTGTAGGCAAGCAAATATATTGGAACATGTGACTGACAGATGTTTCTTGTTACCCAAGTGTGTCCTGTTAGATTGATTCTTTATAAACAGAACATCTACTCTTGGTTTTATCCTTCAGTTTCACCTGTGAAGACTGCATTTGATGTTAAAAAGGATAAGCCAACATGAAGATCAGAGAGCTGTCTGTGGGAGAAAAGCAAGCCATTTTAAAGCTGAGAAAAGAGGGAAAATCAATCAATCAGAGGCACAGCACAAACTGGGCACAACCAATACAACAATTTGGAATGTCCTGAAGAAGAAAGAAACCACTGGTGAACGACAGACGCTGAATGGGTCAGTCAAGGAAAAACAACAACAGCTGATGACAGAAACATTGTGAGAGCTGTGAAAATAAAACCCCAAAAACAACAGTCAGTGAGTGTAATCACCAATAACCTCCACAGGGTAGGGGTGAAAGTATCACAATCCACCGTTTGAAGAAGACTTCGAGATCAGAAATATAGAGGCCATACCACAAGATGCAAAGCTGTAATTCCTAAACAATTAATGCAATACTTTTGTTAAACCCCTTGAATTAAAGCTGAAAGTCTACACTTCACTCTTGATTGCTTCATTTGAAATCCATCATGGTGGTGTACAGAGGAAAAATTATGATAACTGTGTCACTGTCCAAATATTTAGGGACGTTACTGTCTATCCAGAATTCTGTAAAGCTGGTTTGTGACAGTGTCCATTGGTAAAAATGCTATATAAGTGAAATTGAATTGAATTGAATATAACAAATATGGAAAAACACTCCCAGGCAACTCACCACTCCCTCCCACCCCATATAGGAAAAGAGTTGTTCATTGCTTGCAGACGCAAGAACATTAGTCATGTAACCAAACTTAATTTAGAGTTTCTACTTTTTTTTGTCTTTTTTTTTTTATTTTTTTTTTAATGAGATCACTTGCTTGCCTTTCTGTATTTGAAAGCCCACATACCAGTTTAGAGAGAAACGGAATGAAAAAGTCAAGCATCATAAGCACCCTTTAGTGGAATCTATTGGAATTTATTATGCATTCGACTAAAGGTCATAAAAAGTGCCCACCACAACTCCTACTTGGGATGGAGTTGGTGTATCTGATATGGTATCCCTTGACTAGGGGTACCATAGCTATCGGAATAGCTTTAATTACCATTTTATATTATTTTATTGAACAGTTGAGGTTATGCACTTGGGAACACTAGAACTCAGGTCTCCTCAGCCTCCTTCAGCAAGTGACGTCAAATCAACATGGCCGCTCACCGCGTCAGCAGTAAACACAGCAGCTGCTCTTTACTCTTAAATGAGTTACACTGTATACACAAGTATTAGCTTAAGAGCCATTAATATACTCACTTGTTAAATCTATAACACTGACTTGTTTTGAGGAGGAAACTATACATCACTCATCGCAGTCAGCTTAGCTTTTTGCTAACAAAAGACAAACGTTTGAGTCTTGTTTTGCACACTGTCTCCCTCATGTGGAACTCAGCCGTTGGAACGAAAATGCATAGATATGTCCTACGTTACCCATAATGCCTAGCGTGTCGATGTCACCGATGCCGCAACGGGAAGTATAAACTTATTTGACCAAGCTAGCGTTTTGGCTGATTTTTGTGCGTTTAAGGTAGATATTTTATAAACATTATAAACATTTATAATATAGCATAAGTAAACGATACAGCGTTGTTTTGGCTAGCATCGTGTTTATTGTAGCTCGTAGCTTAGGAGCTAGCGATAACTAGCTAGTTCATTTGAACTGTCAAAAATAAACAGAGTTTCAGCCACACGCAAGAAGAGACTGAGGCTGTTACACGGTTAGTTTAAGATTTTCCCAAAAGAATAGTAGTAGTCATAATAATAACGGTATTGAAGTGTAATGTCATGTCATGTTGTGGCTGTGTGCCTGGTCAGAGATGAGCTGCTCGCTGGAGAAGGTGCTGACAGACGCCAGGTCTCTGGTGGAGCGGCTCCGAGATCATGACAATGCCGCCGAGATCCTGATAGAGCAAACCACTGTACTGAACAAACGCGTGGAGGCCATGAAGCAGGTACACACTCACCATCACCATCGAAATAACACATCCTGTAATCCCTCAGTAATGTGTGCTGAACACAGGGGCTGTGAGCCCGTTCCAGAAGCAGCCATGCAAAAGCCCGAGCCATGACACTACCTCCACCATGCTTGACTGATGAGCTTCTGTGTTTTGGATCATGAGCAGATCCTTTTTTTCTCCACACTTTGGCCTTTCCATCACTTCGGTAGATGATAATCTTGGTCTTCCAGGACTTTTGTTGTTCATCTCTGTATTTCTTTGCAAGTTCCAATCTGAACCTTACTGCTGATGAGTGGTTTGCATCTTGTGGTACGGCCTCTACATTTCAACTGTTGTTGTTTTCCTTGGCCGACCTGTTCCATGTCTGGTTGTTAGTACACCAGTGGTTTCTGTTTTTTTCATGACATTCCAAATTGTTGTTTTAGCTATGCCCAATGTTTGTGCAATGGCTCTTTTCTCAACTTCAATATGGCTTTCTTTTCTCCCATAGACAGCTCTCTGGGCTTCATGTTAGTTTATCCTTTTTAACAACAAATGCAGTCTTCACAGGCAAACACCAGGGCTCAAATCAAGACATTCAAAGATATTAATTCTTAAAAAAAAAAAAATAATAATCGATTTAACAGGGCACACCTATCAGTCACATGTTCCAATATTTTTGGTCACTTGAAAGAATGGGTGGGTTCAAACAGAAGGTGTCATGTTCTAAATTGTTTGTCACATCTAGATGTAAATATGAGGAAATGAAAGCTGAAATTCTGATCTGTCGTCTCATTCATTTACAAATGGATTCATGAGAGAATTCAATTATTTCACAAATTAATATTAGAAATATTGAAGTTAGTATTTTGAAGTGTTACTGGGAGTCACATTCAGACAAGCCACGTTTAAATTAATACATTTTTCGATTTGAGGCGCGGATCATGACAGCAATCACGACGACAGCTGTGTTCGTCAGTGTCACTGTGGAGGAAATCACTCAATTTTACAGTTCGACTTGGAAACTCGGTCTAGTGAATGTCACTTTAAAATCTTCTGGATGTTCAAAAGATACACAGTGAGTGTGTGTGTAATAATACCAGGTGCATTACCACTGCTTCTGTACGCGCACACACACACACACACACACACACACACACACACACAATATCACACGGCAAGTATAAACCGGACTCCTCTGCTTCACGTCAGGCCGAACCACACCACTCCGGTGTGGATTACTTTCCTATAACAACACAACACTTCCCATTAGACTGGCAAATCAGTGTACGCAATATTCCTTTGGTTTTTAGTCACTTATGTTACACATACGTATGTTATTGACATCATAAAATGTTTAAATGTTACAGTAGTCATAAATTATAAATCTGGAATTAAAAAACAAAAGTAGGGTGGTCAAGGCGTGGGGTCGCTGAAAATTCATAATGTCCATCTGGGGATGTTTGACCAAAAAAGGTTTGGGAGTGGAAGAACTAAATCTAGTGGAAAGTCTTCCCAGAAGAGTGGAGGTTATTATAACAGCAAAGAGGGACTAACTCTGGAACCAGATGTTCAACAAGCACATACAGGTGTGATGGTCATGTGGCCATACGGTGTAGATTTAGATCCTTCGTGAAGAAGCCAGACTCGTTACTCATCCACAACTGTTTACTGTAGAGTCAGACTGTACTGAGTGTGCTGAATGGATCTTCAGTACCAGCATCAGGGTCATTTATTTTCATTAGAGTTTCAGCTTTAAGTCTACAGTAGGCAAGTAAAGATATCCACTTAATAATGAACGAGTTTTGAGCATAGACGTCATAAACGTGTAAGAAACAAAGCACTTCTGGATGTGGTGTTATAGGAAAAAAAATTTGAACTGTTTATAATGTTACTTCCTGTTTTCACTTACGTTATAACAGCAATAAACCGTCGCTCTCTCACCAGCCTCTCCTGTTTTTCCCTCACAGTACTTTCAGTCTCATCTTAATAACTAAGCACTTCCTCTGTCTCTTCTTGTTTATCTCACCTCTCAATGCACCGGTCACTTTCCTTGTTATGATTACGTCTGATCGTTCTCTTATATTTATATTTGCTTGATTTGTTAACCTCGCTGTACGCCCTTTAGTATCAGGAGGAGATCGAGGCCCTTAACCAGGTGGCGAGGCATCGTCCACGATCTACTCTGGTGATGGGAATCCAGCAGGAGAACCGGCAAATACGGGAACTTCAGCAGGAGAACAAAGGTGTGTGTGTGTGTGTGTGTGTGTGTGTGTGTGTCGTCTTCTGTCTGTGGAACTCAAGTATAATAAATCCTGTTATTTAGCTCTAAAGCCTCCTCCCTAAACGTATCTTTCTCGACGTGTTTTCAGAGTTGCGGACATCTTTAGAAGAGCACCAGTCAGCGCTGGAGCTAATCATGACTAAGTACAGAGAGCAGGTGTTCCGCCTCCTCATGGCCAGCAAGAGAGACGACCCGGCGATTGTCACGCAGCTCAAAGAGCAGCACACTAACGTGAGTACTGCACTCTATTCCGCATACTCTGTATGGCCAAAAGTATGTGCACCCCCGACCATCACACCCACATACGTGTTCCTTCTCCGAAAATTTGAAGCACACAGTTGTCTTTGGGATGAATTGAAAAGCAAAGCCTTCCCAGAAGAGTGGAGCTTATTATAACAGCAAAAAGGGGGGAATAAATCTGAAACGAGGTTTTCAACAAGCACATATGAGCGTGATGGTCAGGGGTAGGGGTGCACATACTTTTGGCCGTACAGCGTATATGCATGTAGGGGATACGCAGTGTGTATACGGTGTATGAACATGATGTGCGTGTGTTTAGGAGATGCAGGCGCACATAGACAAGATAAACGAGATGGCCACAGTGATGAAGAAGGCCATTGAAGTAGACGAAGGCCGTGCGTGTGAAGACGAGGAGCGGATCAAACAGCTGGAGGTTGCACTTCTATACACCTGTATTACGCATCTCACGCACATACACACAAACCGCACATCTGGTTAAAGCCTGCGTTCACACTAGCGAGTTGAGATTTTCTCAACTTTATGCAAATTAGGTATGACACAGTAAAGCAACAAATCCAATCCAGTCCACGTGGACAGATGGTACACGCCCACAAGACAAACTACAAGTGTGTGTGTGTGTGTGTGTGAACACAGGGTAATAACTCCCACTCCGTCGTTGATTTATTTTCTACAGCGGCACGCCCCCCGGGTGTTATATTCATTACACATCTCAGAGACATGCTGAAAAACTGAATCTGATCTTTCCGTCTGTGTCTGTAGTTGGAGAACAGAGGCCTGAGGGAGTTGTTGGGGATTAGTCGGGAGGCATTCCTGGTGCTGAGGAGAGAAGAGCGAGACGACGCGTCTGACAGCACCTCTCTGTCTCCCCTCGTGACCAGCAGTGACCTGAGCTTGAGGAAGAGCTAGAGTGTTTCTGCTTCCATGAACAACGGACTTTACCTAACACCGATTTCAAACACAAGCGCACACACACACACACACACACACACACACACACACACACACACACGCACGCACGCACGTATTGAAGAGCAGAACACTGTCTGAATCTCCTCTGCAAACCACGGCCTGTTCATATCTCAGTAGTTCTGTGCAGCTCATTTAATAACCACACGGACGCCAGGCATCGGTACTGCTGTAAAATGCGAGTGTGTGTGTGTGTGTGTGTGTGTGTGTGTGTGAGAGGATGCCATTGATGATGTTGCTGTTGGAGAGTTATAAAGTGATGTACATAATCATTTCCCCAGCAGTGTAAATAATGCACTCGCCACAGCTGTTATGAAAAGGACGGTCACTTTGTCTAAGTGCTGTAAATATATATCGCAGTCGATTGCTGCATGTCACGTATGAGGATGTAAAATTTATTTTGAGGTCTATTCTGCTTGTTTTTAGGGCTGCCTTCAGACATGAAATGTTGTGTGAGACAGACGGATTTAATGAAATGAATAAAAATGACATTCATACACGGTCGACCTTTTGATCTCTTCTTACGTAACAGATTTGTGTTCAGTATGTGTTTAGTACCGATCAGTGAGATTTACTATCAGGAACCTGCCACGAGTGAGGATTAGACTGAACGAGGCACTGTTACACTGAGAAACAGACGCTCCGGCAGCGTTTCCAGGTGGGACGGTGTGGAAAACGATGATGGTCCATATTACACATAAACACTTCAAGTAGGTGATGTTAAACAACAATATTTGATTAGGTGCTTACAAAGACCTGGAAAAAAAAAGTTAAAGGAAAACCAGATGGTTGCTATGGTGTTGTGAGGTTGTTGCTAGGGCCTTACTAAAAAGAAAGAAATAAAGTGTAAAAGAAACAAACCAAAAAAGAGTGAAAAACGAAAGAGAAAAAAAAAAGGGTAAAAGTGTAAAGAAAGAATGAAGGAAAAAAGAAAGATGGCAAAGGGAGTGGAAAACAAGGAAGAAAGAGTGTAAAAGAAAGTGTAGAGAAGGAGGTGAAGGAGAGGTGGTAAAGAGACAGCAGACTGGTGTCTATTATAAAAATTCTAAATTTAAACTTAATCAGTTTAAAAGCTATACATTTGATCAAACCCAAACCAACTGGTGTTTCAGGTGGTTGCTAGGGGGATCCAGCGGGCTGCTAATGTGTTGCTAAGGTGTTCTAGCTGGTTGATACTATGTGACTAAGGTGTTCCAGGTAGTTGCTAGGGGGTTCCAGCTGGTTGCTAGGGTGTTGCTAAGGTGTTCCAGCTGATTGTAACTATGTTGCTAAGGTGTTCCAGCTGGTTGCTAGGGTGTTGCCAAGGTGTTCCAGCTGATTGTAACTATGTTGCTAAGGTGTTCCAGCTGGTTGCTAGGGTGTTGCTAAGGTGTTCCAGCTGGTTGCTAGGGTGTTGCTAATCTGTTCCAGCTGATTGTAACTATGTTGCTAAGGTGTTCCAGCTGGTTGCTAGGGTGTTGCTAATCTGTTCCAGCTGATTGTAACTATGTTGCTAAGGTGTTCCAGTTGGTTGCTAGGGTGTTGCTAAGGTGTTCCAGCTGGTTGCTAGGGTGTTGCTAAGGTGTTCCAGCTGGTTGCTAGGGTGTTGCTAAGGTGTTCCAGCTGGTTGCTAGGGCCTTACTAGTAAAAAAAGGAAAGAAAGTGCAGTTCCTAGACGAGTGTGTATTAGAGTAAAAGGGATGATGATGATGATGATCTCATAGCTCTAATTAAACCTCATCACTTACAGCTACAGAAAGATGAATCGGTTCTAAATGTATTCATACTGTATGGAGCAGAGTCTGATCCACAACCCGTCTGATAAACACAAGCACTGCAACAGAAAGCGATACAACAACATTAATACAAATGACACAATATTATTACACAAAACAACTTTATTATCTTTAGATATTACAAAATAAATTTAATGTCAAACATTTTGCAAAAAAACCCATAAATAACAGCCATAACATGCAAGCAGTTTTAAAATAGAATTTTAGATATTATTTGCTACTTGTAGAAGAAACTACATCAAACACCGCAGACCAAAACCAGGCCACCTCGCCACGTGGTGGTACTACACAAACCCCGAGACAAGAAACTGGCACCCAAACCCCATATCGGATCTGGATATCTGGCCCCAATCCTCTAACGGGACTCGAGTCTGGGGGATTTATTCATAATCCACCCACATGAGGAGCGTAAAGGGAACAGAAAAGCTGTGTATGCATTAACCAATCAGTGTTTACTTTAATAAGTGCTTATTATTCAGTGGGTGGTTATCAAGTGGTCATGAAACCCAAACCCATTAAAAAAAAGCCTCCTAATAATTACCACATTTCTCTAGAGGTGCGTGAAGAAATGAGTCCCGAACACCCCGTGGTATCGTCCAAGTAAAATGCTACATCTTTCTGTTCAAAAAAAAAAAAAAAAAGTCTAAAATTCAAAACGAGTCAAATGAAAAACATCAGCAACAAAAATCAACACTTACAGGTTATCGTTTGTTTGTTTTTGTTTTTTTAAAAAGGAAATCTGAAGTTTTACACCCTCCTTGGAGTTTTTGGGTTGTTTGCTCAGGCTTTTTTTTCTCTTTTGAAGTCTTCTGCAGTTCATTTGTTTTAAACCTGACTTCCTAAAAGCCTTGCTGTGTTTATACCTCTGAACTGAGTGCATAAAAGAAAGTGATGGTCCCTCTTTCATCTTCTCATAGTGGGATTTTCGCTTTTGGCTAATCCACCTCAGACTGGGTAAAAAAAATATATATATATACCCAACGTTTTAAAATATTTAATAATATGTTGCATTTATTTACTTTTTATAAAAATGGCTCAAGCTGGTCTTCACATTAAGGTCTTTGGGGAATCGTTTAGAATGGAAATGAACACGTCTTTAGAAATAAAAATTTATTTCAGCTCTAGTTCAATATTTCGATGACTTTTAAAATGGCGGAAGGTCAGAAGGTCGGCTCCGGGGTCGCGAGGTCCGGGATCGGTTCAGGGTCAGATCGGCCCTGTATTTAACGGGTTATAAACTCGTCGTTATTTAACATCGCGTCATATGATCGACATCGTCTTCTACATACAAGAGCTCTTAATCGAATCGTACTGCGGTCACCAGCTCGAGATGATCTAGAGCTGAAGAGTCTGCAAAGTGTGTAAAATAAGTCACATACAGTGGGCCCTGAGTCTGTATCCTTCTGTAGGTCACCCCTCACTGTGGAGGACGGCAGCAGGCCTGACAGGCACATTGGTCAGAGGTCAGAGGAGCAGGGGTGTGCGCTCTCCAGCAGGCTCTTGGTGGCGCATGAGTTGGCGGGCGCGGGCGAGCAGGCGGGCGGGCAGAGACGGCGTGTGGTGGCTCGGGTCTAACACGTTGGTCTTGCGCCGCTCGCGTTCCTGGCACCACAGGACGTACGGGCTCGGCGGAAAGAACGGCCGCGAGCGCTCCCGGTACAGCTGCAGCACGACGCCCGACACGGCCAGAACCACCCACACGCTGATTAGGATGAAGTCTGAACAGAGACACAGAATGAGTGTATGAGAGAAAAACCTCGCGGTCACCATTCACACACACACACACACACACACACACACACACACACACACACACACAGGCTTTTGTGCATTTGAATTTCACACTCTATATAAGAATGGCTGCAAGTACTTATTAACAGAACTGGTTTCTAGGTGTTTATGTACAGTGGAGCTGCGAGAGCCCGTGTGTGGCGCGGAAATCATCTCACCGATGGTCTGCAGAGGAACGGATATGAAAGCTCTGCTGAAGTCGTCATTGAGGAAGCGTTTGAGGACGTCCAGCGTGATGTAGGACAGGCTGGTGTAGGTGTAGGCGTTCACAGCCAGCACTACCATGTACCCTCCCACCACCCCACATGTTAATATATTACCCTAAAACACACACAGAAACACACACACACACTTCACTCAGATCATCCCGCATACTACAGTAAAAGGACATGTTTTGAAGACTTTTGTTGAGGTGGGGGAGTTCTGAAGCAGTAGACTTTGTGAAAATTAATATTTGTGTCATTCTCAAAACGTTTGGCCACGGCTGTATTCCTAGACGATTTCACTCATTTTAATTTTCTATTGGCAGGTAATTCTATAACTAAATGCTTAAAATTAGCAACATTATATGCAAATAGAACAAGACTCTAGACAAGATCTCAAGCTTGAAATGAATAAAAATCTCCAGAAATAGGTTTAACAGTCACATACAGCAATCATAATTAGGTGATGTATTTGGACAGTGACACAATTTTCATCATTTTGCGTCTGTACTCCACCACAGCGCATTTGAACTGACGCAATCGAGGTGTGATTGAAGTGTAGACTTTCAGCTTTAATTTAATTGGTTTAACAAAAATATAGCATTAAGCGTTTAGGAATTACAGCCATTTTCACAAGCTCAAAAGTAACTGGATAATTGAGAGATGAGCAGTTTCATGGTCCTGTTTTCTCGTTATTCCATGACAAATTAAGGAGATAAAAGGTCTGGAGTTGATACCAAGTGTTAAACTTGCATTTGGAAGCGGAAGCGTCAGCCTGAGCTCGTGTGAAGACCTGCGAGTCTCCCTGCGTGAGTCCACTGAGCAGTGACACTGACAAGACACCACTCACGGCACTAAGTAGCACTTTCTTCCTCTCTCACTCCCCCCCAATTCAATTAACACTCCACTTTTCTCACACAGAACAACCTCCTAGACACCAAGCAGTCTGGCTTCAAAAGCAGTCACTCCATGGAGACTGCTCTGCTTTCTGTCACTGAAGCCTTACGACTAGTAAGATCAACCTCAAGATCATCTGTTCTCATCCTACTCGACCTCTCTGCCTTTGACACTGTGAATCATCAGATCCTCCAGTCAACTCTCTCCAGTCTAGGCATCACTGGAATGGCGCTGGGTGGAATCCTCATGGAGGGGAGGGGTTTCTGAAACTCAGCAACTCACAACTGGGATTCCCCAGGGGTCAGTTCTGGGTCCACTACACTTTTCCATTTATACTACATCTTTGGGGCCTGTGATTGAGTTCTCATGATTCCTCATGTCACTGCTACGTTGACGACACCCAGCTCTATTTGTCTTTCCAGCGTGAAGATCCATCCATCTCAGCACGCATCTCTGCTTGCCTGTCTGACATCTCGGACTGGATGAAGGAACGCCACCTTAAGCTCTCGATCAACCTCTCAATCAACCACAACCTCACCGTACAGCTTGGCCCAACCACACTAAAACCAACCAGGACAACCAGAAACCTTGGAGTGACTTGAACTTTACAGACCACTTTTCAACAACTGCAGAGTCCTGAAGGTTCATTCTGTAGAACATCAAGAAAATCAAACCCTATCTCACTGATCAGGCCACACAGCTACTAGTCCAGGGCCTCCCAGCCAGCTCCATCAAACCCCTTCAGATGATTCAGAATGGAGCAGCATGCCTTGTTTTCGACCGATCCAAAAGGACCCACGTCACACCCCTCTTAATCTCCCCCTCCACTTCATCAACCCCCCTACCTCAACACTCTCCTTGAGGTTTATGTTCCCTCACACAACCTGCCATCAGTTAACGACCGACGCCTTGTAGTGCCTGCCCAGCGACGCATGAGGTCCCTTTCCAAAACCTTCAAAGTGACTGTCCCTCAGTGGTGGAATGAACTTCCAACCTCAATCCAGACAGCATAATCAGTCACTATCTTCAAAAAACAGCTAAAGAACATTTAACTAACCCCTAACTAACCCCCGGTCAATCACATTTTGATTGCTTCATTTCAAATCCATTGTGGTGGTGTACAAAGGCAAAATTACAAAAATTGTGTCACTGTACAAATACTTATGGACCGGACTATATGTGGGATGTTGATCAATACCACTCTTGGCCATCTGATGAAGAACAGAGGCACGACCAGCACAATGCTGCTGAACGTCACCCAGAACACCACATCATTATGAAACACAGAGAGGTCACCTGGGGGGAAAAAACAAAACAAAAATCTGTTATACAAAGGTCATCAATTAACTGTACGTTTTGTCGTTTGTCTCTTCTTACCAAGTGGTGTGAAAAAGACGATGGATGAGATGAGAAAGCCGAGGATGAGGCCGGCGACGACAACGCAGGCCACAACTGAGCCGAACCGCCACCAAGTCATCACCAGGACCACACCCCCTACAACACCTATTAGAGTTGTCAGAGCCAATCGGACTGCAAGGACAGACAGAGGAAACAAAATGAACTCCTATACAGCGGTGTATATGTACCATTCTAGCGAGATGTTTTATGAAATTCTAAATAAATTTCTATGAAAAAAAAAACTGCTTTCTTTTAATAGGTACTCCAATTATTCCACTAAAGTCAAGTGTAAAAACTGATTTATACATCAGGAAGACTTTCAGGCATTTTCACTCGAGTAATCTAAACAATTGATTCAAAATATCAATCACGTAGGCTGAGTGAACCTCCTTACTTCATAGGTATACATAATGATTCTGATTTTTAGAATAGGAAATGTTAACTGATTTTGCTTTCCAAACACCATCAAGGGTACGCCAAGGGTACGCCAAACGCCATCAAGGGTACGCCAAACGCCATACACCATCAAGGGTACGCCAAACGCCATCAAGGGTACGCCAAACGCCATACACCATCAAGGGTACGCCAAACGCCATACACCATCAAGGGTACGCCAAACGCCATCAAGGGTACGCCAAACGCCATACACCATCAAGGGTACGCCAAACGCCATCAAGGGTACGCCAAACGCCATCAAGGGTACGCCAAGGGTACGCCAAACGCCATCAAGGGTACGCCAAGGGTACGCCAAGGGTACGCCAAACGCCATCAAGGGTACGCCAAACGCCATCAAGGGTACGCCAAGGGTACGCCAAACGCCATCAAGGGTACGCCAAGGGTACGCCAAGGGTACGCCATCAAGGGTACGCCAAACGCCATCAAGGGTACGCCAAACGCCATCAAGGGTACGCCAAACGCCATCAAGGGTACGCCAAACGCCATCAAGGGTACGCCAAACGCCACGCCAAGGGTACGCCAAACGCCACGCCAAGGGTACGCCAAATGCCATCAAGGGTACACCAAACGCCATCAAGGGTACGCCAAGGGTACGCCAAACGCCATCAAGGGTACGCCAAACGCCATCAAGGGTACACCAAGGGTATGCCAAACGCCATCAAGGGTACACCAAGGGTATGCCAAACGCCATCAAGGGTACACCAAATGCCATCAAGGGTACACCAAGGGTATGCCAAACGCCATCAAGGGTACGCCAAGGGTACGCCAAACGCCATCAAGGGTACGCCAAACGCCATCAAGGGTACGCCAAACGCCATCAAGGGTACGCCAAACGCCATCAAGGGTACGCCAAACGCCATCAAGGGTACGCCAAACGCCATCAAGGGTACGCCAAACGCCATCCAGGCGGCTGTGGCTCAGCTGGTAGAGAGGGTTGTCCACTAATCGTAGGGTTGGCGGTTTGATTGTGTGTGTGTGTGTGTGTGTGTGTGTGTGTGTGTGTGTGAGAGAGAGAGAGAGAGAGAGAATGGGTGAAGTACACCAAATGCCATCAAGGCGTTTACTTTAATTTATCTGTTCCAATACTTTTGTTCACCAAAAAATTTGCATGGTCTGCCAACAAAGGTGCCATGTTCTAAGTTGTTGAACACATCTAGAAGTAAATATGAGGAAATGAAAGCTGAAATTCTGGTCTGTCGTCTCATATCCACCTTTCATCTCAAACCCAAATGTCTCCAGTGTATAGCAAAAACAACAGAAATGGCCTTGCTGTGCCAATACTTTCAGAGGAGACCGTATATAATCAATTCTCCCGAGTCTCTAAATAACAGGAGAGGAAACCAGCAGGACCCAACCCATCGGCAACCTCCACTAATCCGCACTCATTCCTGTGAACTGAGAATGACTCATCTGACTCATGACTCAACTGGCACAGGGGAGAAGACAACAGAACACACTACAAACTACAAATACGGAACCCGAAATGTTTCAGTCTTCATTTCTCACTTTTATTTCTCGCACAACTACAATTTAATTTGAAGAAGCGATCCTTCCTGTTGAGATTGAGATCACTGAGGCTCAGTATAATCATTAACTCAAGTTTGATTTTGTCTGTAGAAGGTTAGAGTACTCAACTGCTCGGCTGCTTTCTCTCTCTCTCTCACACACACACACACACACACACACACACACACACACACACACACGTGATTGAAATCATTGCCCACGGCACAACTTTCTCAGTCACACCACACATGATTAGCAGCTTGCACAACTAGTTCTTTTTATAAAACCACTTTTATTCGTTTTCTAACCGGTTTTAATCTGAAAACCTCGAGTGAGAAACAGGAATTGTGATTTAAGGTCAAATATAAGGACAACTGGGACTCGTGAAACAGGAAAAGCAATGCTAACTTTGACAAGACATACGTCAGATTAGTTCGATAAATCTGACCATCCGTTTTATTTTCAGTTTCTACTCTAATATGTAACGCTGGACCTTTGGCCCCGCTCGCTGTACTAATTCATCAAAGCGCCGTGAAATCGCTGCTTTGATATGAACTTACGGTCATAATCCAGTGGGGTGGTTCTCGTGATCAGCACAAAGAAGAAGAAAGCTCCAAAGCCAAAGCCCAAACAGAAGAGCTCTGAGGGAAAGATGGAGGTGGAAATAGGAGCATTAATTCAAGTACAAGGAGAATGGCGCCTTAGCTTCTTGTAGGTCAAGTGTATTAACATTACCCCATGCAAAAAAATGTGATTACTGAACACATGCTTGAGGGAATTTTCACATGATTACAGCTGTCACGGCATATCAAGACCCACAAACCAGGTCTTAATCAAAGCTCTGATCAACCTCACAAACACGATACATGACAGCAGGCTGTTCCCACACCATAAATAACAAAAACACATGTGGAAAATACTTTAAATGGAACTGTACAGCCGTGGCCAAAAGTTTTGAGAATGACACAAATATTAATTTTTACAAAGTCTACTGCTTCAGTGTTTATGATGGCAATTTGCATATACTCCAGAATGTTATGAAGAGTGATCAGATGAATTGCAATTAATTTCAAAGTCCCTCTTTGCCATGAAAATGAACTTAATCCCAAAAAAACATGTCCACTGCATTTCAGCCCTTCCACAAAAGGACCAGCTGACATCATGTCAGTGATTCTCTCGTTAACACAGGTGAGAGTGTTAACGAGGACAAGGCTGGAGATCACTCTGTCATGCTGATTGAGTTAGAATAACAGACTGGAAGCTTTAAAAGGAGGGTGGTGCTTGAAATTATTGTTCTTCCTCTGTTAACTATGGTTACCTGCAAGGAAACACGTGCAGCCATCATTGCTTTGCACAAAAAGGGATTCACAGGCAAGGATATTGCTGCTAGTAAGATTGCACCTAAATCAACCGTTTATCAGATCATCAAGACCTTCGAGGAGAGAGGTTCAGCTGTTGTGAAGAAGGCTTCAGGGCGCCCAAGAAAGTCCAGCAAGCTCCAGGACCGTCTCCTAAAGTTGATTCAGCTGCGGGATCGGGGCACCACCAGTGCAGAGTTTGCTCAGGAATGGCAGCAGGCAGGTGTGAGTGCGTCTGCACGCGCAGTAAGGCGAAGACTTTTGGAGGATGGCCTGGTGTCAAGAAGGGCAGCAAAGAAGCCACTTCTCTCCAGGAAAAACATCAGGGACAGACTGCTATTCTGCAAAAAGTACAGGGATTGGACTGCTGAGGACTGGGGTAATGTCATTTTCTCTGATGAATCCCCTTTCCGATTGTTTGGGGCATCTGGAAAAAAGCTTGTCCGGAGAAGAAAAGGTGAGCGCTACCATCAGTCCTGTGTCATGCCAACAGTAAAGCATCCTGAGACCACTCATGTGTGGGGTTGCTTCTCAGCCAAGGGAGTGGGCTCACTCACAATTTTGCCTAAGAACACAGCCATGAATAAAGAATGGTACAAAAACATCCTCAGAGAGCAACTTCTCCCAACCATCCAAGAACAGTTTGGTGATGAACAATGCCTTTTCCAGCATGATGGGGCACCTTGCCACAAGGCAAAAGTGATAACGAAGTGGCTCGGGGAACAAAACATCGACATTTTGGGTCCATGGCCAGGAAACTCCCCAGACCTTAATCCCATTGAGAATTTGTGGTCAATCCTCAAGAGGCGGGTGGACAAACAAAAACCCACAAACTCTGACAAACTCCAAGCATTGATTATGCAAGAATGGGCTGCCATCAGTCAGGATGTGGCCCAGAAGTTGATTGACAGCATGCCAGGGCCAATTGCAGAGGTCTTGAAAAAGAAGGGTCAACACTGCAAATATTGACTCTTTGCATAAACTTCATGTAATTGTCAATAAAAGCCATTGACACTTATGAAATGCTTGTGATTATACTTCAGTAACAGTAACATCTGACAAAAAGATCTAAAAACACTGAAGCAGTAGACTTTGTGAAAATTAATATTTGTGTCATTCTCAAAACTTTTGGCCACGGCTGTAGACTGTTTATTTTTGTCAGATCTAAGCTGGAAAAAAGTTTCTCAAAAGGCAAAGTAATTGATTTAAGACCTACACTTACCACATTTGAAAAAACGATGCCCTAAGAAACATACAAGAAGTCCTGCAAGGCCTGTAATGGTGAAAAAAACTTTGGTGGAGGGTCTCCCTGTGGGTGGGGTGGGGGGGAAGAAATAAATAAAACTTTAGAAAAGAAAATGCAGGCAAAGATAATAAAGCTGGCTTATGGTAAATCTGGGTCTGAAAACATTTTAGACAGTTAGGAGTTCCCAAACTAGGGGTCGACGCCCAACGTTGGGTCGACTGATTTACAAATGGGGTCACGAGAGCAGCACCGCTTCTGTTTCATTCATTTATTTTACAAATCAATATCAGAAAGATTGAAAACGGATTTCGTGTGCTAATATGAACTCATTCAGACAAGCCACATTTATTTGAGTGTTTTATACCGTCCTGACACACTGCACTACTGTAGGAATTCAGGAATAAAAATGGACAAAATTTCCCCGTCCATCTACCTCCGCTAAACAAACTAGCGGATTTATGTACTATTCTAGACCATTATTGAGTCCAACACTAACTGGTGTTTCTATTACAGTTAGTGTATGAATTGTAAAAACCTCTCATGTGGCTTCAAAGCAATGAAACGTCTATTCTCAGTACCAGGCTTTTGGATTTTTCGATTTGAGGCGTAGCTCATGACAACAATCACGACGACGGCCGAAAGCTCGTCAGCGTATTTAACGTCGCTAAACATTTTACAGTTCGACTGGTGGACAGAGGTGTTTCGGCTCCGACATGCAGTCTAGTGAACGTCGCTTTTAAATCTTTCGGATGTACAAAATACACGCAGGTGAATTTACAATGCTGCGTCAAATAGAAACCAGGCTCTTCTGCTTCCACAACAACACAACACTTCCCACTGGACTAGTAAATCAGTGCAAGAAAGAAACAGCGACTGGTTTTTAAGTGACTTACGTACACATACTGTACGTACAGTACATGTTACTGACATCATAAAATGTTCAAATGTTACAGCAGTCCTATATTACGAATCTAAAACGGTTGACTAATCACCTAGCGTGGTGCATCCGTCTACAGTGGACGTGAAGCTGCAGGCGTAGGTGTGCACCGGCACGTACGAGGCTGAGCCGTTGTAGACGGGGTCTCTCACGATGACGGAGTAGATCACTCCCTGTCCCGGGATGGAGTTAAAGGACACCGAGGTTTTATCTCGAGAGGATAACGTCATCAGCTAGAACACAAGGAGGTTTAAGAACCAGAACACCACAAGAAAACCGTTAATGTGAATCCATAACAAACAAAAAACTAATTAAATGATGTTATATCACGTCACCACGTGTAAAATAGTAACGTTTGCATCAATAATGAAAAGTGTGCAAAGTCTTGATGTTAACAGTGTGTACATGAGATGTGCAATTCTTTACTCCGCTGACCTTTCTACCATTTTCCAGCATGCTCGGCACCCCGGCAACCGTCTCCATGCCACTGATCAGACTCTGCTCCGACAGTTCGTTCTCAGGAAGGAAGTACTGGTACACATCATACTCTAAACGCCAGCGACTACTTAAGTCCGTTTCCACGTCGCACAACGGGGGAGAGACTCCTCTGAAGAAAGGAACAAAGAGTTGATAACAGGTAGAAAAGAAAACAGGAAGAACAGGAAGTGAGCAGATCGGGTGAAAAGATCATGCCGTTGTTTACACTAACCCTAGATATTTTTTGTGACTCACAAATAAGTATTCGGTTCACAAATATTTTTTGACACACACACACACACACACACACACACACACACAACCTCACTCGCACATTAGTTTGTTTGTTTGTTTGTGGAACCAGCTGCATTTGGTTGTGCATCACGTGGCACTTGCGGAACGGCTTGCGTTTGATTTGTGCATTCCTGAAACATTACTCCAGCCAATCGCAGCAGATGTATGCGCGACCAAATCAACAAGCACCAGAGAGACACTTCTACAGTTTATTTATATATTTAAATTTATTTATTTTATATCCACACGTTTGTGCTCGAGTCCATCGTTAGGTGACGAAACGTTTTCTTTTCTTTTTATTGGCTTTTAATTTCGCAAACCGAATGAAAAGTTTCCTAAACGTATCCGAGATGTCAGGCCGAAGTCCCTCCCTGGCGTCTGTTGATTGGTTGAGAATATAATTTATTCTGGAATGGTTTTAAATCTAGAATGGGATCTTTAAAGCTTGTAAGAGAACATACGGACAAACTCGACACGAGAAACCCATACTGGAAAGATGATAAAGAGAGGGGCCGGGATTAATACCTCGCATATCCGATGTTAGCAGGGGCAAAGCGAATGATGGTCTCATAAAGGTTGTAGAGCAAGTAGATGTTTGGATCGATCTCCAGCGGGAACTCCAGATTGCAGGCCCCGGGCACAGGGTCTGCAGAGAGCACAACAACAGCAAGTGAAGTCGAATAGTCCGTGAGAGCGAATTAAAAGGAGTAAAGAATGGTCACCCTGTCCAACAAATCTGCATCATCATCAGAAGCTACCAGCCTCCAAAAAACCCTACAAGCAACATCTTCTATAAAGAACAACATGTGGTGACCTTGATAGCCCTTTTCATGCGTTTTGGTTACCACGTCTCATTTAGTTAGAACGTGGTGGTTTTGAACAACCAACAGTACTGGCCTGACTGATGACAAACCTTTCCTGTGGCCAACACTACCCAGCGTTAACGCTTTAATCTCTTAATATACTGATAAAACTTCCAAGCATGGACCTTGTCAATTGCTATCTTCAGTGCCTTGCGTAAGTATTCACCCCCCTTGAGATTTTCTGCTTTTTGCAGTGATACAACCTGGACCTGAAATGAACTGTGAAATGGATAATTGAGATTTTAAGAGGAATTTAAGGTTTGCACACATCTCAGGAGGGATTTTGTCCCACTCCTCTTTGCAGATCCTCTCCAAGTCACTAAGGTCATTTTCAATGACCTGGCTGAGAGAAGGAGGTTCTCACCCAAGATTTGACGGTACATGGCCCCGTTCATCGTCCCTTTGATGCGGTGCAGTTGTCCTGTCCCCTTAGCAGAAAAACACCCCCACAGCATAATGTTCCCACCTCCATGTTTGACGGTGGGGATGGTGTTATGACTTGGGGTCATAGGCAGCATTCCTCCTCCTCCAAACACGGCGAGTTGAGTTGATGCCAGAGAGATCTGACCACACCTGACCACAACACTTTCACCCAGTTCTCCTCTGAATCATTCAGGCAAACTTCAGACGGGCCTGTACGTGTGTTTTCTTGAGCAGGGGGACCTTGCGGGCGCTGCAGGATTTCAGTCCTTCACGGCGTAGTGTGTTACCAATTGTTTTCTTGGTGACTATGGTCCCAGCTGCCTTGAGATCATTAACAAGATCCTCCCGTGTAGTTCTGGGCTGATTCCTCACCGTTCTCATGATCATTGAAACTCCACGAGGTGAGATCTTGCATGGAGCCCCAGACCGAGGGAGACTGACAGTTTCTTCCATTTGCGAATAATCGCACCAACTGTTGTCACCTTCTCACCAGGCTACTTGGCGATGGTCTTGTAGCCCATTCCAGCCTTGTGTAGGTCTACAGTCTTGTCCCTGACATCCTTGGACAGCTCTTTGGTCTTGGCCATGGTG